>JAFMSR010000017.1:1608706-2115357 GCA_022818135.1 Saxidomus purpurata
AGTACAGTATAGTACTGTAGTATTTTATAGTACTAAAGTACTGGACATAACTTTAATACTCTTAAGTGCTGATGAGTACTGCAGTATTTTAGAACTGTATTGTAATGTATATTACTGTAGCGCTATATAGTACTGTAATCATTACATAATACTGTAGTGTTCTACAGCACTGTGTAACAAGTACTGTAGTTTGTGTAGTACCACCATATTGTAGTTCTTTTTTAAATATATTAAATGGCAGAGGAGAGGAAGGCGCTATTCTTTCTTCTTCTATGTTTAGTAACAGTGATCCCTATTTGCAGTGGGCATGAACCGTTTCCAGATGTAGATAAGGGGGAAATGTAAGGATGCTACAGAACAAGTTTGTAGGCATTCAAACCATATTGGTTCACGCTAAGAAGCCGTTTAAATATTTCGTTTTTTATAACAGTGACCCATATATGCAGCGGACCGGAACTATTTTCTACTTTCAGAAATGAAACAATGTAAGGATGCAACATAGCAAGGTTGGTGTCTTTCCAACCATTGATTAATTAGAAACAAAAAAACAAAAATAACATCAAACAGGGAATGCCACGTACCAAAAACGCAGCCTCCCCAAAACGAACCCCACAGCACCCAGAAGTGCACACCACCAACACACACACACACGCACACACACACGACACACACACACACACACACAATCATGTACACACACACATATACACTACCAACACACACTAGCATACAAAGCAAACACACGAGGACAAAACGAACAATTAAAGGAACACAGTGGGGCACCGCCTTGGAACGGTCAGTGGCAAAAACACCACTTAATAATTTTTCTATTGCTACTTACAGTAGCCTCGGTGTGGAATGTAGACCGGCATCATTTTTATTTTTAGAAAGGAGTTAATGCTGGGATGCAATAGAGTAAATGTGGTGACTTTCCAACTTTTGGTTCATCGGAAGAAGCAGTTTGAATGATGTGTCTATTTTTTACAGTGGCCTCTGGGTGTGGTTGACAAGAACCACTTTCTATTTTCTGAAATGTGAACCTCAATACGAAAAAGTAAGGTATTTGTATACATTGCTAAAAAGCAAAGTGAAATTTCTGCTTTAAACAATACAGATTGTATCAGCAGGGAGTTTATCTACTGATCCTAAATCGCAGTTTTACTATATAAGATACTGTTTTAAATGTTATTCTATTATTACCTGATAAATATATTTCTTACATTAAATCAGAGAGGGGGGGGCTAAATGTAAGTTGCTATTGCCAGGTCAAAATAAGGTCTTAATCAGTGATTCCTAAGTAATAGACACTGTTAACCCCTTTCAGCATTTTTCACAACTACCTTTCTTTGACATGAAAGGACGTTCATGAAAATGACTTCCTTCGTGACATGCTTACACGTTTAAAACGTAAGTATATTACATTTTCCATTTGGTACAAAAGCTCACAAAATGGGTAGGTAAGAACCGCGTCCAGCAATAAATGAAATACCAGAAGCGAGTCAGATCCTCTTAAATAATGTATGTAACTCTAAATTGAAATTTGACCTTTCCGCGAAACTCTGTCTTCGCTAATTCAATTGAACATACAGTAATGATGGGTGAAAGGTTGATTCAAATTATTGCTAATAACATTGTTTCAAGGTACCGATGTGTAATGGGTAACCCGTCTTGTTGACAGAAAATACGGATAAAACCATATTGCGAAGAGCATAAAGGATTGAAAAGAGCTTTGAGAGTAATTGTTCTTACATTGGATGTGCACCGTACATCACACTGCTGGTCGTCGTCTTTTTCCTACCAGGCTCGTTTTCTTGGCCGAGCAGCTAACGTCAATTTGAAATCACTAAATCTCCCACTGATAAAGGGTCGTAAGCTTGCCTTGTTTCTTCATGACAGAAGGTTGCCAAGAAGGTGGAAGACCTATTCCGGTTATTTCTAGGAACAGTGTAACTTTGCACCAGTAAATAACTGACATAATTGACAGGTCGTTAAGCCCCAAGAAAACAATACTAACAAGAAGCCTGTGTTGCTTAAGAGATTTGAACTTTTTACGTTGTTGTGTTTAGAACAACCAGCTCAAAATCCATTTGTGACGCATATTTCTCAATGTTAAACTGATGAAAGTTTTGTTGTAATTGTAGCATCTAACTACTGGATTGGATTGACAGACCAGTTGATAGAAGATGAATGGCGCTGGTCAGGTACAGACATAGCTCCAGAATATACTGACTGGTTCCCAGGTAAAATAGATCAAGTGCTATAAATGAAAGAGTACAGGTTCCGGAAAATATTTCGATTACATCTTAAAGTGCCTCTGTCATTATACATAGTAAGAAGTATTGTCTGCGATTTAATTTAAGGCATCGTATATTAACTTGTTTCCTAAGATGTGTACGATTTTTGCAACTTGGGCTAGTTACATCACACGTTTATGCACATTATATACAGTGCGCGTTGTCCCGCGCAGCATTATATCACTAAGTATAAACAGGCTTTCTACGGGGCGTAATATTAGGTATTATGTTAAAGTGATCATGTGACCTTGACTTGACTTTTTACTTGCCCTGACCAACCACACTGTAAGAAAAATCAGGCAAAATCGCTAACATAGCTGTGTATGCTTTTGTAGAGACGTTTTCTTTTCTCGAAGATTCAATTTTTATATTTATGCTGATTTTTTATCATCTCTGTAACCATGGTTACAGACATTTTGCGTACAACGTTATTGAAATATATTTGTATTTGAAGGAGAACCAAATTCTGGCCTTCATATAGCGAACGAGGACTCTGCTGCATTTTTTATCACGGTGAGTTTTCACTGGGTGGATGCTAGCTGTGAGAATCCTTGGCAACCATTATGTGAAAAAGGGTAAGTAACACCTGCAGACCTTCTAAAATAAAACTGATTTAAAAACTGAACAAAATCTGTGTGGCTATCAGAATACCAAATGTTATCAAAGTACGTTTAATAGTATATAATATCATTTTTGATACGCAATAAAACTGGAACTGTGGGCAAGCAAATGAAATTGTGACTTTTTTCTACATCATTATTTGACGTGAAATTCAATTAAATCGTAAATCAACTGAGGAGTGCCTAATGCAAGGTTGATACAATCCTTTTAGAAAGTGTGTAAACCTATAATAAATTGCAATGCAGATCTAAAAAGAAAATAGGCCACAGTATGTCTAACTCATTATCAGTCTTGGACGAGACATATAACTATGCTTCTACCATGATAAGATCCATCTGTCAGTTATACATATGACAACAAGCAGTGTGAATTAAGCAATAGCAACGCTTGGACACGTAGGTCAAGGACGGCATATTGTGCCTCATGACGTTCAATAGATATCCGCATAGAAAATAATTCATTGCATTATTCACCTATTTCTAACATCTGGTCACATTAGAATCGAAATATCATTTTTAGCGTTGTTATTTTCTAAGTGTTTGCCTACAGCCCTCGTGTTTGACTACTTCGCATTATAACTCCAATTCGTTGTTTATGAGACGATAAACACCCTCTGGAACGGATTACCCCTAACCTTAACAGTTGTAGCACATTTGATGAATTATTCATTAGTCCTTACTCCGATGAGCCATACCTGTCTTGTAACTAATTTAATACTTATATTTGGGCTGTGATAAAGGGCTATACCCTCTGGTCATACAAAACATGATCATTTAATTAAATCAAGAATGTTCAAGAATGTGTTGATGCTTTCTTAAAAAATACGAACACTCAACTTTCATGATAATTAAGAGCAAAATTATGGCCTTTCGTATTTTGTCAATGTTTTTTTCTCGATAATTAGACAGGGTAGCCTAGTTTTTCCAACCTTGTGACACAGTTTTAAACTCGACCTTGAGCAAATTAGCACAAACATTCTGACTGCCATTCATGATAATTGGGTGGAAAATATGGCACAGAGAATATTCATAATGATTTTCTATGATTAAGCCTGGCAGTCCTGTTTTAACCACACATTATCCAATTTCAAACTCGGGCTAAGGTCTATCATTACCTTTTATGATGTCTGATAATGATTGTGGCATTCAGAGTTGAGAACAAACAGGCGGCAGACGACTAATATACAGACGACTAACAGACAGACGACTTATATACAGACGACTAACATACAAAAGACTAGTGTACGAACGACTGACCTACAGACGAGTAACATACAGACAAATAACATACAGACGACTAATATACAGACGACTCACATACAGACGACTGACATACAGACGACTAACATATAAACGACTAACATGCAGACGACTATCATACAGACGACTAAATACAGACGACTAACAAACAGACGACTAACATACAGACGACTTACCTACTGACGACTACTATACAGACGACTAATAAACAGACGACTAACATACAGACGACTAACATACAGACGACTAATACACAGACGACTAATATACAGACTACTTACATACAGACGACTAACCTACAGACGACTAATAAACAGACGACTTACATACAGACGACTAACATACAACCGACTGATATACATACGACTTACATACAAACGAACCTGGGTGCCTAAACCGGTTTAGCTCCCCATGGTGCACGACCGTTAAGGGCCTTTCCTTTAATTGTTGCCTCGTGTTTGTTGTTTGTGGTGGTGTGGTGTGTGCGTGGTTGGGTTGTGTTGTGGGGGGGGGGGGGGGGGGGCTGGGGGGGGTTTTTTTGGGGCGCGTTTTGGTACGGGGACCTGACTTATATACAGACGTCTTACGTACCGACGACTAACATACAGACGACTTACGTACAGACGACTAACATACAAACGACGGACATCAGACAATTATTTAGTTTATTTCGAACACTTTTGCTCCACAAGTTGCTATACATTATTAATGAGTTTATAAAATTGATCAACAACGATATAGTAACAAATACCATTTGAAATTCCACTCTGTTTTGTGTCCAGTATTTTGTTCAACAATCTTCCCCACACATTTCTAAGACAGCTTGCAATATTGAGAATAAATAGTTTGTTTTTTTAAATATTATAATTATACCCAATAATTATTTTTTCGAAGACATATATTACGTTTTTACTTTCAGCGGATATCATAACGTGGACATCGTTGGATAAACTGGACACATAACTCGAATCATATGCAATTATGAGAACTGGACTTTTCTATGTAATAATTTTGTTTGATATCGTTATTTGTATGAAGAGTAATAAAGACCTCCGTTGAACCAGTTCATATTGTGGGTCCAAAATGTATAATATTGTAAAGAATCATCGTCGATTAATAATGTCAGTTTATAATTACGGAAGGAATACGTTAACACATTTCATTTATTAATTATATATGGCACACACATGTATATTTTACTTGCATTAAAATCCTACATAATTTGAATGTTTTGAAACTGGTTTAAAGAATGCAGATATGTCTTATTAGTATAGTGCAACACTACCAAAACTATTAAGAAAGAAAACTGTTTGGAGACTTTTCCGAACCGAGCCAGTCATGACACTATCAACTAAAACAACAGAGTAAATATTTGACAAGCAGTTACGAGCAGCATAAAGTTACAACGAAACACAACCACTGACATAAAAAATAAATGCCAAGGTAAAAATGAATCGTAGAACACAACACAAATCCTAACCTAACAAAATAAAGCGGTAAGCTGACCAAGAGATACTATCGAGAAGCTGTTTGACATTATAGATTAATATTTATTGCATTAGAGGCATTTGCGACAGGATCATATCATGATTGACCAGCCGTCACACCAAGTTCTGTACTATTTGCTAATCGGACAGCAAATTTGTAGTAAACATTCCTTAAAATAAAATTATTGGTTACGTCGAATGCCAATGATGGACAAGTCCGTTTTACAAATTTAGCTTAATAAGGGTTAAGCCTTCGTAAAATCCTTTATCAATTTAACACTAATACAAGATGATAAGATCAGTCGCATGACGTCCTGATAGAAGTTTACTTGTGACCTTTAAAGCTATCAGCAAACACATCCCAAGTGCCTAGACGACGGCCTAACCGAAACGTTCCATTTTACTCGGAGTCCTTATTTTGAGATACATTTCACTGAGTCCTAATCTTTTAAAAAAGGTGTTCAAGTGGCATTTTTACATGAGGAAATGACAGCCTGTCATTTTTTAAGTACTTTAGTTTCAACTCCTTACACAGACATATCTAGCTTATCATTTCAAACAAGCGAAATGCTAAATTTCTTGATAAAAAGTTCTGCAAACAAGCTGGGCACGTTCTTTCCGGAAGATTTTTAACATCAACCTCACTTTAAGATGACTAGTGGATCTAAATATCTCTTTATAGTTCCTTGTAATTTTAACACTACCAACATCTTCCTAACATTTTTGAGTTTAAAAGACCAAATACAGAATTACTTCAAAAGGTTTTTCTATGCAGAAAGCAAACTCCAGATCAGGAAAGATTATACGTGTTAATTTGTTTAACACAATGTCATTTGATTCAGATTTAATGTTTAAAAAATCGTATATTTACAACGCAATCTTAATTTGCAAATTATAACGGTATCAATGTTTGTTACAATTAGAGTGTGTCACTGACTTTCACACGTGTTAGCTTTCCAAAGAGCAATTATTTATTCGTAATACACTAATGCCTACATATTAAGAAAAAAATCAAATTAAGAAACGTTTAGGCATTGACATATATAGAACATAAGCATAGAGGATGTACAACTTCATAAATAGGTTCAAGAGAATAACACGAGTAAAACTGCTTGTTTAGCGAAAAATAATAAATATCTAAAAATCTAAAATATTACAACACAATTTTGTGATGTCTGAATTTATTCAACTTACTGTTTTCATTTCTACTGAAATGTTAAAAACAAAAATAATACCAAACAGGGAATGCCACTTACCAAAAACGCAGCCTCCCCAAAACGAGCCCCACAGCACCCAGAAGTGCACACCACCAACACACACACACACACACACAGTTGTTACAAATCAGTTATACAGATCTCGCGAGGCAGACCAAACGGGGTAATATTCGTTTCTGGCATCCTGTACAACCTATTAAAATGTTGTGTCTGTTTCGCTGTCATATTTCATTACTAACTTTTTGTATCATTCGGGAAGTTTTAGTTTAAGATGCTTTTCTTTCATAAGACAGGCATAAATTTCAAACACTTTTAATGAAAGCACGAATATAATTTGGTGGATTTATCACTACGTGACTTCCTTGTTAAGATTTTACTTTACGTGATTTCACTTTCTGTTTGGCAATTAGTTTCATATGAACGAGCAGACTGATGTATGCTTAAAAGGTTGATCGCGATAGATAATACAACCCGTCAATAATGGGGTAAAAAAATTCTCCAATCAAACACTTGAAAAGTCTTCCTACACGGCGACGATGCGTATATAATCATAAACAAATGTAAGAACGATTTACTTGGACAGTTTTATAAACATGGATACATTGAAACAAACAGAGGTGATCATATTTTGGTCAGTGTTTTGATCTTGTATGGAGTTGTGGCCGACGGACTGGCATCAGAGTCCTGTTACAACAAGTTTGAGTATGAGTACCACGTCTTACAAGAGCTGGCTAACCATGCCAGACAACTCAAGGATCTACAAGAAAATTGCGAAGGACTGATTATATTTTTACAGTAAATGATTTTAATAGAGATCTGTAATGGGTGCTTTAATATATACAGCCTTGGGTCAAAAGTACATCTTCAAAAGTATTGAAATGCTCAACGGATTAGAATGTCAAATCATCTATAATAAGCATTTTCAAGCACAAAAATCTTTGGTCCGGCAAAGTTCATTTTCCAATATACCAGATAATCTGGCCAGACGTGCAGGTAGCTTTGATATTCTTGTTAGATTTCGGAATAATTTGTTAAATTCTAATTCGTGTCGTTGTGAAGTTGTATTTCAGAGTCAGACCATAAATTAACATTTCTCATTTTCGACTTATACTCTCATACATTATTACATCCTACCCTGGAGGAAACAACTCAACTCCACTTTGCCAACAATATCTCGATGGATGGGTGTCTTACAATGGTTCATGTTATCTATTTGCTTATGATCATGCGATCAATTTTGCTGGTGCAGTGGTATGTTATTTTTCTACATTTCATGTCTATCCGACGTCTTGCTGTAGGGCGACCGACTCATAACCTCTGGGGTGCAAGAATTTGCCCGCGATTTTCACAATCCCATATTTTAACACTACAATTGTTGGTCAGAACTCTCATTAAACAGTAATCGAAGCCAGATAACATTAGTTGCTAGAACTTGAATCTTAATCGATACAAAAATAAGTTGATATCGAATAACAATGTACATTATCTGTCAACATCGTTACATATTAAGAACCTCAGTGATTGATATAGGATGGTGACTATAATAATCTCCGCTGTTGCATTGAAATTATCTCACTCATTATTCATAGCTCAACGGAACATAAATAGTTGGATTCTTACATATTTAGCCAAACTTTGCTTAGTCTATCAGTTCATCCGTAGAACAGAGTTCAACAAACCCGAAAGAACGGGAGCAACTAGATAAGGCGAGAGCGCTCTACTGTCAAAAGAAGGTTTTTGTAGAAGGGTTTAGTTTTTCAAGATTTTCATGGTATACTGTAATATGTAAAGAAAATGTCCCGGTGAGATTTTGTTCTATAATTTAATTATCTTTGTTGTATATATTTGCCTTACAGCATTTCTGTGCTCAGTTTGACGCAGTGTTGGTACACGTCAACAATGAGCGGGAAAACACATTTCTACGAGATATGCTCCATCATTACCAACGTAAGTACATTTTCATTGACAAGGATAATTTAAAGACAGTTTCCAGTTTCTCACGTGCTGTTGATGATAAATATTTACTTTAATGATAATAATAATTATTTTACTACTACTGTCTACTATTATTATTATAATTATTTATGTAATATTATTATAAATATCACTAAATTAAATATTATTATTATCCCCCACCAGAGGCGAAAGGATCTTTTTATGCGTTGTCCGTCTGTCCGTCCGTCCGGAGTCATAACACAAGAACCAATAGATAGAATTTCATGAAACTTGAAATAAGTGTACAATAGCATAATGCCGCGGCGCACACACAACTTTCATTAAGATTGGATTAGTATCTCCAAGTAATTGCCCTTTTATTGTTATTTTCTTCTATATTCAATATTAAAACATTAAAATTCCATTTCTCTTAAATTGTAATTACCTCAAATAATTTAACGATCCCTCTTTCCAATATCCAACCCCTGCACTTCCTGATTTTTTTTTTCAGAAATAAGGCCCCTTAAAGGGGTGTAGAGCTTTTCTTAAATATTCTTTTTCGAAACTTTCTGAAAATAATAGTACTGCAGTGATTTAATTTAACTTACAACAACTAAGTTCTGTATCACTGTAAGATGCAGAAAATGAAATACCTCTCAGAGATGGGGTTGTGAATTTTATAAAATGCTTCTTTTTTCTGAAGGACTTGTCAGAATTCAATTCTTTTGGCACAAATAGTCAACTTTGTATCTCTAACAACGGGAAATTTAGAAACTGGATTTTTACAGAATAGAGGCCCTTAAGGGGATGTAGTGCTTTTCTTTCATAATTATTCCTAATATATAAAACTTTAATAATTCTTGTTGTCTGATAGTATTACTGATTTAATTTAACAATTAAGTTCTTTATGACTGTAACCTGAAGAAAAACAATCACCTTAGAAGTGAATTTTATTTTAAATTCTTTATTTTTGTTTTGAAAGCAGACAGACCAATACACTTTCCAGTTGTAGTTTTTTTTAGCTATTTGATTCATTTGGCGGGGGATATAATTCAGCGAATTTGCTTATTATTTAATTATTCTTATTTTTATTCTACTTTTAATTATTATATAATGATATTAAAAATAACAATAGTAATTAATAATAATACTTAATATTATTATAGATATATATATATACCTGTTATTATTGCTATTATTATTATATTAAATCATTATCAATGATATTATTGTTACATATTTATTATTATATATTTATTAAAAACATGAAACTGACTTCGGTAGTCCGTAAAAAAATACAATTATATTACGATATGACCACAGACATTTGGAGTATAGCAAGTGACCCCCTGGTCGGCATACTTTTATCACCAGGTGCATTTACGGCCTTACAGCAATCGTACAAAATGTATGGTTGTCATCAAAGCATGTTAAATTTTCAGTTTTTCACTAAACAACCTTATAATATGCAAGATATAACTCTTTACATCGCGAAAATCAAGACTATGCCGAGGTTATCAACTCGTATATAAGCCGTTTTGCAATAATTTCACATGTAACTGGTGTCTTTCGATGCAGATGATATTTATCTTCAAGATGATATACATGACAACACCTTATCTTCTCTGCTGTCAGTAGAATTCCTCTTGAAAGTATACCAAAGCCTTGAAAATTGCCACAAGGACACTTGTTTTCGAAATATGTTTTCGTCTGGTTGCCCGTTTTACAGCCTTCGCAAGGCACGTAGGAACCAATCTAAGGTAAATCGAGTGCATCCGTTAAAATCAACTTGAATATGTTAAGATTTGGTTCCTACGCGCACTGCGGTGTTGATACAAAAGGCTCCGAAACGGGTAGCCAGACGAACACTGCCCTTGCGACAATTTGTCTGCCTCCAACAGACTTTCAGGAGGAATTTTACTGACAGCAGAGAAGGTAAGGTGTTGTCATGTATATCATCTTGAAGATAAATATCTTCTGCATTGAAAAACACCTGTAACATGTGTAATTATTGCAAAACGGCTTAAATACGAGTTGACAACCCCGGTGTAGTCTTGATTTGCACGATGTAAAGATATATATCTTGTATACAATAAGATTTTAAGTGAGAAATGAAATTTTATAACATGCTTTGATAACAACAAAACTTTATGTCTGATTACTGTATGACAGTAGATGCACTGTAGTGATAAAATTATGCCGGCCAATCGGGTTGGGACTCCATACTCCAAGTATTTGTGGATATGAAAGTGTAACAGTGTACATTCTATATAGATGAAATGTTACAATAATGCAGTGAACTACTGGTGGTTAGGTCTCACAGACCAGGTTACAGAAGGTGACTGGCGATGGATAGATACAGGGAATCCCCGGAGTATACAGGCTTCTATCCAGGTAAAACTTTAATTAGCATAATGTAATATATTACATATAATGTAAACTTCATTTGCATATTTATTTAGAAATTGTAGACTTACACGTTTTACATTAATGACACAACAACGTCCGAATGTTCTCACAGAACAAAATTATTTTTTATAACGGTACTTATTTTTCTTGGATTATAACAAAAGTGAAATAATTTGTAGATAACATAAACTCAAGTTCAACATCAAAAATAAGCTCGATATTTTACAAAAACTCCTCTGTCAACCACAGAAATGAGCAAACGATGTGTTTATATACAGAAGGCCTCTATATCGATTAATTGTTATAAAATGAGACAATTTATGCCATAGGTTCTCCTTTGAAATTGTATTTATTTGTATTTATTTATCATGTTACGTACATTGAACACATGATTTATGTATTGAGAATATAATCGGCTAGATGTAGGGTATGTCCCTTAAACCTAATACCAAACCAAATTTAGTACAATTCTAAATGGAATAAAATGATGAAACTGTAGCGATCGTCTTTAAGAAGGATTAGATAGGGCGAGTTGATATTCAAATACTTGGAAGAATTGCCACAAAACCTCAGTGTTTCAGCTAACAGTTCTTACAAATAAGGCAAAAAAGAGGAATCTTACGTGTTTTAGTTCCGTAAAACTTCATATATAATTGTTTCATAACTTTTCAGTGGATATCGATTTATTATGAAAAGTTGCTACATTGGCATTTTGTGCAGGAAAGAGAAGAGACATTTCTCGACATAGATGTATCTAGCCGCTTATTTTCAGCATTTTGAGAAAATAATCGGTTAGTTGAAGGGTTTGCCCTTTTAAAGAGACATACCTTACATTTAGCCGATTATATTCTCGAAACATAGATCATGTGTTAAATGAACGTAAAATGATACATAAATACAATTACAAAGAAGAACCTATGGCGAAAAATGCCTCATTTTACCACAATTTATCAATATAGAGGCCTTCTGTAATAAATCGCACCCACCCATCAATGGTACAACTACATAGATTATTGAATGGTTTACGGTACTGCAACATATTTCAAACCGCTAATTTTATCGATAATGACTGGAATGCATAGCTGAAGCTTTTAGGTTACGTTAATATTCTTCCAAAGTACTATAATTTATGTTTTGGAGGTTATTTAGTTTGGCGTCAGTTATAGGGTATGTCCCTTTAAAGACTGTCCATAATTATGCACTTGCTATATCGAAAGGGTATACTGGGTTTTATCTGGAAAAATGACGTTTTAAGTTACCTCACTTTATGTTTGTCGTTCAAAGAGAACCTACAAAGTTAGCGTTATGCCATGAATTATGCAGGTTCTGTACCAACGTAACGATTGATGTTATATATTCGCGACAAACTGTTCAGGAAGAGGTTAGAGTATCAATGAATTCCCTTGAAAGTTCTGAATGATGTTCATTACATTTCAATCCTCTTTCAATGTTTCAAAATCCCATTAAATCGATTAAATGATTTTCAAGATCTTTCATTGTATTAATGCCCAATAAATTTAGTTAAATTATTTTCAAAATCAGCACGAACGGCTCAAAACTAACTGCAGTTCTCTAGCCGATAACTTTCACAATAAAAGCGTCGTACAAACAGAAACATGTACCACGCACTTATTTCTAGAATACAGTCGCTTTGACACCAACCATTCGATTCATCTTAATTAGGTATATGTCCCATGTTTGTACTCTTCATTTTTTTCGTTTTGGTAATCTAATTCGGTCTGAAACTGAAAACCTCCTCCCCTGTCCAGTCATACATGTATAGAATAGTTAAAACATGTAGTTTCGAACTGCAAGGTACACGTTAGAAGACATAAAAGCAATAGCTGAACTTCAATTCATCTCATTACTCTCATGTAGCTCTCTTTCGTGCATGCACTATTGTACTGCTGTTTTCCTACTTTGTTACTTCTACAATCGACTTGATAAAACCGTCCATATATTTTTCCCTATTGTCTCAGTCAATAGGTCGTGCATTTTGAGAGATCAATCTTATAACCT
Source organism: Saxidomus purpurata (assembly GCA_022818135.1). Taxonomy (NCBI): domain Eukaryota; kingdom Metazoa; phylum Mollusca; class Bivalvia; order Venerida; family Veneridae; genus Saxidomus; species Saxidomus purpurata. The sequence continues at coordinate 1,621,948 of JAFMSR010000017.1, forward strand.
CGAATAGTGTGATTTCATGTGTGTTGGAGCTTTAAGCTTACATTACCCATATTCGTTTCTACTTCTTCGATGTATTGTATTATGCTAAATTTCAACTTTGTAAAGTATCAGGTCAATCACTTGAATACATGTTGTTCCTAAAATTCGTTATGTGATTTTGAAGAACATTCGCACAAGAAAGATCTTCAGCTGAATGTTCAAGAATATGTTAAGATAAATAGTATGAATCAAGTGCACCAAGACTGTAGCCTAGAAATACGCGTACGTTGCACCTTTGGGAGTATTATTGGTTTATGTACAAAATTTTATATTAAGAAAAATGTTTCCTGTGGCTCCGAAGTTGTTTGAGTATAACTTAAAGGTAAATGCCACGAATAAAGCCGGACCGTGCGTTTCCTATATAAACTTACATGGAACAAACAATATTTTATTTCTAAAGTTATAAATTTTCACTGATGTACTGCTACGCGTTCAATATATTTCAGGGTACTTTTTAAAGAAAATTACTTGTTAAAATCGAAATATTAAATGTGTCCTTATATGTAATCGTTGAATAACCTATAGACAGTCATTCGGAAGCGAAACATTCAATTACACGTGCTACGCACTCGTATCTTAATAACTATGCATTCGGGCTGTACTTCATTCAGGTATATATTTAGTTTTTCTTAAATTTAAAGGAAATTGTGTCCATTCATATTTTGTTATTTTCATTTAATTGAAAGTGATGATTTACTATTTGTCTTTCGTAATTAATTTATTTCAGTACGTTATTTATTAATCGTCGTTTTAGGAGAACCTAATTCAGCTGGAGGCACATCAAATGAAGACTGTGGGGGCTTCCATCCGCCTTCATTCCAATGGGTTGACGTCACCTGCAGTGCAGCCTGGCTCCCAATTTTTGAAGAATGGTCCAAGTATCTTTTTATTTCTTTGTGTTTATTATGCCCCCGAAGGGTGGCATATTAAAATCGCACCGTCTGTCCGTCTGTCCGTCTGACCGTCTGTCCGTCTGTCCGTCCGTCCGTGCGTCCCCACTTACAAATTCGTGTCCGGACTGTAACTTTGTCATGCATTGAAGGATTTTAAAAAACTTGGCACACATGTCTAGCACATCAAGACGACGTGTCGGTGCAAGACCCACATCCCTACCTCAAAGGTGAAGGTCACACTTGGAGTATGAAGGTTATGGAATCCTCTATATATGCACACATTCGTGTCCGGACTGTAACTTTGTCATGCATTGAAGGATTTTAAAATAACTAGGCACACATGTCTAGCACATCAAGACGAAGTGTCGCGTGCAAGACCCACGTCCCTACCTCAAAGGTCAAGGTCATACTTAGAGTTCGAAGGTAATGGATTCCTCTATATATGCATATATGCACACATTCGTGTCCGGACTGTAACTTTGTCATGCATTGAAGGATTTTAAAATAACTTGGCACAAATGTCTAGCACATCAAGACGACATGTTGCGTGCAAGACCCAGATCCCTAGCTCAAAGGTCAAGGTCACACTTAGAGTTTGAAGGTAATGGATTCCTCTATATATGCATATATGCACACATTCGTGTCCGGACTGTAACTTTGTCATGCCTTGAAGGATTTTAAAATAGTATGGCACAAATGTCTAGCACATCAAGACGACGTGTCGCATGCAAGACCCACATCCCTACCACAAAGGTCAAGGTCACACTTAGAGTTTATAGGTAATGGAATCCTGTATATATGCATACATTTGTGTCCGGACTATAACTTTATTATGTTTTGAAGGATTTTAAAATAACTTGGCACAAATGTCTAGCACATCAAGCGGATGTGTCGGTGCAAGACCCAAGTCCCTACCTCAAAGGTCAAGGTCACACTTAGTGTTTAAAAGTAATGGAATACGTATGCATGATTACTCTGTCATGCATGGAAGGATTTTAAAATTACATAGCACATTTATTGAGCACATGGAGAGGACACAGACTGTGAGGCACCTCTTTCGGGGGCATTCGTCACTTGTGAGGGACAGCTCTTGTTATTTCATATCAAAGCTTACATGTGTCCTAATTTCTAATCCAATACAATGCTTTGATGTTATTTTTACCAGCAATATTTATTGTTTATATTGACTCAATATCTGCAATATGTAAATAATAATTTCACGTACTTTTACCCCCCTCCCCCCCCCCCACACACACACACGCCAGCGTTGGGAATATGATCTCCGTTCTTTCGTCCATAAGTCTGCACGTCAGTCACACAGTCCTGTCCGAGCTATTTCTCAGGAACTTAATTCAGAAAAACTTCATAGAATGCTTCACTCTCAAGTTATCAGAGTTATGTTCCATTCATTATTATTTCCTATACTTTCGCGTCCGCGCTATTTCTCCACAACCACAGGCTTGAATTCAACTAAGCTTTATGTTTATGTGGGCTTTCTTAACAATATTATAATAACGCGCATTGCAAGCATGTTTCGGTCAGAAGAATTTTTCTCTCTGAATTATAGCCGTTTCATTATATGTACATACAGTATTATATTGCATTTACTAATTTGTGCATTCTTGTCCGGGCTAATTTTCAGGAACAAACGGCTTGAATTCAATGAAACTTCATAGAATGCTCAAGAGGAGATGCGCTCATTACCCGTATGTTTCAGTTCAGTGTTTTTTCACTAAGTCATTAACCTTTGATTACATTTTAACATACCATCACAAGTCCACAAGGCCTTGAACTTAGATATTTTATACTAAGATATGCAATGTCGTCCTCTACCAAGATTTCTTATATTATGCGCCTGGTGTCAATATTTACTCTGCCTTATGAGTCATTATTTTACACAGACTTATGTAAGAAATTATTTAAAAATCTTCCTCTCCATAACTCAAAGATCAAGAGCTTATATATTTGGTACATATCATTGTCTAGTGGCCTTTCCAATGACTATTCTAATTTTGAATTCGCCCCCTTTGACATTCATTCTGGCTTTTAAAGCAGCAGTGATGAAATCAAAACCATGAGTTTATCAAACAGATTTCAAAAATAACCTTGGATGACCTTGACCTTTTAGTTTAGTTTAAACAATATTTATTCTCGAAAATACATTGTATATATACATACTTAGTACAAAGGTGTAACAATGTAACTGGAATCTGAAAACAAGCTTTCAAAGAAAACTTACATTAATTCATTTCCGGGCTGACCACTATTTGACGGCAGTAATGTATACTATTCGGCATTGTGTAAGAGAAAAGATAATTAATACCTTGACCTTTTGACCACCTACTGTTTTAAGTTCCAACAATGGAATTAAGACCACGTGTACTGTTTTGCAAACAAATTTCAATATTTGACCTGGATAATTTTGACAAGGAACTTTAGATCAACTTCCTTGTTAGTGAAGCTGCAGTCGTGTAGATTATGGTTGAAGTTTTGTAAATAAGTTTTATTTTTGCCATTTTAAGAATATGAGGGCTATATTGGAATCGCGTATGCCCGTCCGTCTGTAAACAAAATGTGTCCGGACTGTTTCTATGTAACGACTTGTTGGAATTAAATGAAGCCTCACAGAAAACTCTAATTGTTTTGCATCAAGCCTGTTTGCGCACATCCTCGGCATGTTCTGTTCGGATGATTTTTCATTCAGTTGAAATGTTTTTGAACACGCTATATCTAAGCAATCACTGACTGAAAATTAGTGTTTGTACCAAGCTCAGTTGAGTATATTGCTGGCATGTTGTGTTTGGATAATTTTTAGCCTGGACTTTCTTAAAACTCAACCACCTTATGCAATGGTCTCATTTCTTTACTGTGTTATAGCAGCAAAATGGTAGAATATCTGTCAAAGCGGCACCACAGTGTCAAGACGTGTTTATAAGAGCTCTGCAAAATCTAGCTTAATTATTTCTTAGAGACTGAAATATATGACATATACAAAACCATGTAAATAAGTTCAGTGTTTGGAACTGATCCAGAGTTTATTCACTGAAAAATTATTTCCGTAGAATTATTTTCGTATTACTTACGTATATAATAATTCTGTTCTTTTGGAAAAGGCATTTAGGACAAACATTCCTAATTTTCTACTGACAGTCCTGTTTTTTTAGTTTATTAGTTCTATGAATTTGTACATATTTGTTCGTTTCGAGAACTTTGATAGATAAACTGTTTTCTCAGCATATAAAAATAAACATTCAATAACAAAATGATACATTTTGTTCTAACCAAGCACTATAAAAACCTAGTCAAAATAACAGGTTCTTGAGTAAGAAACACCAAATTATCTTATTTGGTGCATTTTCAAAATCTGACTTTAACGTACTATAAACACGAGATAGTTGTTTCATCTGCCTGTTAAATCTTTACCTAGTACTTAATTATATCTAATGCTGAATACACTTAAACGTTGTTCTACCAAGTTTGCCATACATAAAATCGTTTTGTGTAGTTTTTTTAACACCCAGTAATCGTTTGCAAAACTGTAAATGTACCCTTTCAATAAACATATCGTTTGCGAAACCACGTACTAAACAACAATAATTCGAAATAGGCGCTACTAATTTCTCAAATATATCTAACTTGTGTTTGGGAGTAACATATGTAAAAGTTTCAACAAGTACTTGGTTAACATGAACACGGCTTTTTGCGCTTGACCGAGTAATGTATTTTGCGTGGTGCGCAACGGATCATCACTGGTAAAAAGAAATACCCTCGTAATAAAAAGCTATATTTTTGTAAAGTCTTCCTCCTTTTTTGAAAACCATTACCTTTGTTTTAACTTTGTTTTAACTACATTAACCTTTTCCCACGGTTTACAGTAGTCACTGAATACGTGAAGTCTTTGTTAAAGTTCTTTTGCTGAATTTTCAAAAATAACAATATCACCTGCATTCATTAATAGAAATAACTTAAACATATATACATCAGTCTCTTACATACTACTTGAGAAATAATAAATGTGTCCCTGTTTTTTATCGTTTAATAAAATACAGTCAGGAATTTGGATGCGTAGTAATTAAATCACGAGTGCGTAGCAACATTCCATAGTAACTTACAAGCATGGAATGCGATTGGACACGTGCGACATTTACCCCACGTTTCGTCTGTGGAAAACGTGATGTATTTTATCGTTTAATAATGTATAGCTTCTTTCCCTCTATATCTATATACGAAAAGTTGCGGATCGTGTTAGAATATATAATTATAAACACGTCTTCTAAATCAGTTATGTATAATGTCAAGAGAATAGTATAATATAAAGGTACATGTAGTTTTGATACCTTTAATCCATATTAGTGATATAACTTGTCATAATGTATTTTAGTCATAATTTTCCGTGCTCTATGTTTATAGTTTGAAAAGGGCCTCTCTATGCGTTATAATTTTACCTTGGCTAGGGAATAATTGTTTCAATCTTATGATAATATTTGCTATATTGAACACTCTTGATCATTTGATTGACTTTTGTAATTATTTGGACTGGAGCTGAGCAAGTAACTTACCAATTTTTGTATATGTTTAGATGATTTCAGTAACTATTTATTTGTCTCTACAGCGTCATGCTGGTGCAATGTGGCGTTCTCTACAGATTTAAGTTGTTCAACAGTGTACTGTTAATGATTTGCACTAAATATTTATTCCTAGTATGTTTATTTATTTGTTAAGTCCAGTGTAATCAGACAGTTACTGTCAGTCATGTCAGTAGTTATTTAATGTTTTCTACTGTCTTGACCTAATAACACTGCTAGTGTTAACTGTTGACTGTTCACTAGCATGCCAGCATCACTTCACCTTTAATAAGAAACAGTGCCAGCCAATGGCATCAGTTGCAACAACAACAAGTTGCACAGCGCGAAATTTCAAATTGTAGTAGATTTCGTCATGAAAGTTAAGTAACTAAGGCTACTCTAGGTAATGTAACCATCAAATAAACAACAACCAGCAATTACCTATATCATTTAAAGTATTTTAATATTTCTTAAATCTTTTAAAAAGCTTGTTGATTTGTGTCATCCGTGGTCTGAAAGAAGTGCAAATGATCCATTGCATTGTCTGTCACTGGAAGTTTCATTAAGAATAGTTGGAAAATACATTACATTACTACTGTCATCTATCAATACGTACTTAATTCATTATATTTCTATTACCCGGAATAAGATCAATTACAATAAATAAATTATTGAAACGAGTCCTAATACATGTATTACCTCTTTAACTTTCCCCGGTTGAATAAAATCAGTCTATAATCTACCTGATTATTCCGACAGGTTCATGAGCTGCAAAGCTGTGCCGTTGTCCAACCGACATTTAACGAATCAGAAAGACTTTACAGAGACCTGTAGAATGAAAGCGTAATCTACGCAGCTGTTGATGCAGTACAGATTTTGTACTTATATAATTATATAGGTTATCTTAGTAGGGTTTACTGATGTAGAGAGTTTTCAGTGTTATCTCTCATCCATGTTCGATATCCAGTCAAATTTTCACAGTCACACTGGGTTGCCTGTCCTTGCATTGCCGAAATTTTATCAAATTAGCGACGTCCACTTTTTAATTCATAACATTTTTCATGACTTTAATTGTTGGACCTCCTTTTATAACCAGCCAGTGTGCCAAATGCACATGCACTTCATTATAAAGGTATAAAAAAAAATAGAAAAAATAAAAGGTAGATATATAAATGGTTCGTTATCTTCCCTATAACTTGATCAATTTATCACATTCGAATTACTGTCTACGATCTAAGCGGGCCTGCTATGCGAAAGTCTGGCATTATCGTTATCACTTTTTATCTCTTATAGCCTTTGAACCTACATACACATATCAGTGACATCTTCATTGTATTCTTCTACGACTCATATAAGATGGATTATTTAAATGTGTGCTTGCTTGTAGCATTCGCTGGTAAGAACATATTTATTCATAACATATCAATCTTTAGAGCACACGATATTTACATCAAAGTTCGCACCATACTCGTTAAAATGTAATCCACAGTTTAATATAACTCGTCACTGGGCTTCAGCATAGTCATAAACGTCAATACAAAACTGAAACAAAAAACAATGTTTCTTTGAAATTAAATATAGTTTCACTCTCTTTGTACACAAACTTTATTTCCATTCCTTTCTTTGCAATGAAAACATGCAACTTTTATTTAATTCTCAAGTAAAATAACTAAGTTGAGGTTTACACCTTGTAAGTTTATTGTACAAGACATTAAGATAACTACTGTTTATGTCTTGTACAAGAGTTTTTCATATGTAAACATCCAGATTTGAGCAACTTTTGTCAGAATTTATGTGACATAATATGCGATAATTTTCTTGCACGAGAATAGAGCCTGTTCTATTTTTTCGCAATTTCTTGGCTGTCAAATTACTGGTAAGAAGTGTTTAATGGGAAAAAACAGATGTGGGAGAGGTAATTCAGGTACATTTTAAAAAATTTGTACACAATGGTCAAAGGACAAAGTTGATCAACTGATCAGTTTATACCAAAAATATGAACATCTATTTGATACAAGTGCAAAGTACTGTCACACTGAACAAAAAAGAGATTTTTTAAGATGAAACTTAAAAGCCATTCTTATATGTATTGGTCATTCAATTAAAGAATTTTCTCGATAAGAACACTTAATGCATTTCTTTAAAAACATAATCCATTCATTTCATATTTTCTTTAAAAATTCAGAAACTCGTCTGCATGCTAAAGACAGTATTATGTGCTGATGACATCTTCCCGCTATTTTGTGATTAATTGTCAAAGCAATTCTGGCTAGATCTTATGTAGAAAAATGTCTTGTACAAGTCATAACTTTGACTTATCTTTGATGTCTTGTACAAGAAATTTGCTGTATGTAAACGCTGCATAACATATATATTAGTATAAGTGAAGTAGTCATATTAAATGAGCGAATTCCGTAGACTGTTCTATGTTATACAAGCGTGGTTGTCATTTTAAGGCGAAATGACTTGCTTTATTCTCGATTTTCTACGAATGAAAGAAAATATCTCAATTGTGTTAATGGTGTAGATTTATGGAAAAACAATAGTCTAGGCTTTACAAAATACAGTAAACTTCGGTTATAACGAACTCACTGGTACTATTTTAATTTGTTCTTTATATCCGGAGTTTGTTATATCCATATAATATTTTTATGTGAAATAAAGAAGAAACCAAACTAGGTCAGAGAAAATTTGTTCCTTATATCCGGATTTTCGCTTTTACTGTAGTTCTAAAACTAAGACATAGACAGCAGTCCAGGACTAGACTGGGTCCATCTTGATTCCTCCATTAGTTACTTTTGTACTTGCAAACATGACCTTTATATTTAGGTTTAAGTTTTACAAAGATATAGTGAAAGAATTTTAACAGTCAACATAGGCTTCTAAACACTTTTGCAATCAATTGGGTATCCAGAAACAAGTATTTATTAACCTATTCAAAGGAGCGGGAAGCTTCTTTTAATCTTCCTGACACAACCTTTTAAATGTTACGAATGTCACACAAGGGAGATGCCAGTACTACTTTTCACTTTAGATGCGACACGTCTTGAGTTGGAACACACGAAACAGACGCTTTACTATAGGAATATTAGTACGGTCATGGCAGTTTTATACAGGCATAACACGATGAATATTTATGAAGACTGAAAATCGAAATACCTTATCTTGAAGAACCTAGTGACCTTCGTGAAATAAGTGTTCGTTTTTAGACTATTAAGAGCCGGCGAACACACTTTTAAAGTTAGCATGAGTCGTTGTAGGAGATAAGATGAGCACACGAGGACATGAAATGACCGGTGAATTTTGAATTATGTCAAATGCTCAACCGCAGAACATACATTCAAACAATCTCGATTAAAAGTTATGTTAAGGACATGCATGTACATTGTAGTTCTTGTTCATCTGTTTTCACCTTAGTTCGATGAGATTCAAATAAATATTATGAAAGCAGATCAATAAAGCCCAACTGATTTAGGTGTATCTCCCTGACTCGGTTTAAATCGCTAATGAAATCGTAATTTTAAAAATGTATAGTAATTTTACATACAATAATTGAGAAGTAACTTATCTTTTGATACATGCAATTTTCGAGTTTACTACGTATAATGTAGCGGCGTAAATGTCAACGGACGAGTCCTCCTCGAGTGTGAGACTGCCCATTACAAGCATCCAGGATCGCGTCAAAAAATACATAATTTTGAGCAGAGCTCATCCAGTCAAAAAAGCTGAGTTTGATGAAAATAATAAAATAGGGTTGAGACCAGTAAAAATGCAAATAAAACAAAAAATATGTGAAACATTGTTGATGCATAAAATTGTCGACAAATGTTTGACAATTGTTCATATATACATGTAATTGATTATAACTCAATATTATACGATGGATTTAGATGTTCACCGGTTCTAATGCGGGCAATTATAAAATGCTTAAAATGCCCAATTCTGACTAAACCTTCTTTAGATAAAAATGATCACCTTCCATCAGAATTTCAAACACTTTGATTTTATGTGTCGACCGACTTTGAATTTCTCGCCCAACATCTGTTAATTAACACCATACAGTGTAACACAAAACAAGAGGGTCAAGCTGGATTTCAAGTAGCCAGAATTGTGATTTATGTGACCAAGTACTGCGTACTGTTACAGTACTGTAGTACACTATAGTACTTGACATAAAGTTCTAATGATTACTGCAGTCTTTTAGTACTGTATTGTAATGTATATTACTGTAGTGATGTATATGACTGTAGTTTTTCCAACCTTTGGTTCATCGGAAGAAGCAGTTTAAATGATGTTTCTATTTTTGTTAAAGTGGACTCTGAGAGTAGTGGACAAGAACCACTTTCTATTTTCTGAAAGGTGTCAATACAAGGTTGATACATAGCAAAACACGTTGACCTTCAAATATTTGTTCATGAAAATTGCAGTTTTAAAGTTTTCGTTTTCTATTGTTAGTAACAGTGACCCTTATGCAATAGACCGGAACCATTTCCTATTTTTAGAAAAGAGTCAATTCAAGGAAGATATTGAGCAAGTTTGAAAACTTTCCAACTTTTGTTTACGAGAGGATGCAATTTATAGAATCTACTTTTAGTAATAGTGGACTCTGTATGCACGTCATAATGTTTTGAAGAGGTGCATGTCAGGATATTTAAGAGCAAGTAACTTCCCAAACATTGATTTATGAAAAGAATCCGTACACAAATTTATCTATTTTAGTAGCATTGGCCCCTGTGTGCAATGTATTGGAATAATATCCTGATTGTTTTTTAAATAGTTCAATGCAAGGATGCTACAGAGCAAAATTGGTAAGCATCTTGCATGTAGTTTCAGAGACATTTTACAGTTACAGTTACAGTTACATTTAGAGAGTATTAATTGGAGGTAACTCACTCAATTATCTAGTTTTTTGTGTAACATGTAGGCTATGCGTACGGCGACACAACCTGTCCAAACGGTTGGATGCCATTTGAGGGCTCATGTTATCTGTTTGGACACGACCAAGGCTTGAAATTCGTCGAAGCAGAGGTCAGTTTTAACTCAATTTATGTAAACCTAAATCACTAGTAATTAATATAATGCTAAGTGTATTTGTATGCATGGATGTTTTTAAATTAAATTTGTAGGAGTGAAATTTCTGCTACAAACAATACAGATTGTATTAGCGATCTGGAGTGAAGCTGTTGTTCTTACATATACGTGTACTCTATAAAATACTGTTTTAAAATAAATTATTATCTATTTACCTATTCGATTTTTGATTCAAACATGTTATTTCTTACTTTAAGTCTGAGAGGGCTAAATGTAAGTTACTATCGCCAGCTCAAAATAAGGTATTAATGTTAAGCAGTGGTGCCATTTATTAATATTACTCCCTAACGTATTATTCTTTCTTCTTTTTTTCAGCATTTTTGTGCACAACTAGGCTCCCATTTGGTACATGTAAACGACGTTCATGAAAATAACTTCCTTCGTGACATGCTTACACGTTTAAAACGTAAGTATATTAAGTTTTTCATTCTGTGTAAAAACTGATAAAATGGGTAGCTAAGAACCGCGTCCAGCAGTTTATGAAATGCCATAACCGAGTCAAATCGTCTTAAATAATGTATGCGTAGAAATATTCGCGGTCTTCTTAATTTTTACGACGATGCTCAGTCCGCGAATGTCATAATAAGCGAAAAAAATTGCACATATCGAATTTTGGTATCTCCGCGATTGTAAAATTGCGGTATTTTATTTTGACCTTTCCGCGAACCTCCGTCTTCGCTAATTCAAGTGAACATGCAATACTGCTGGTTAAAATGTTGACTAAAATTGTTGCTTTTAATATTGTTTCAAGGTACCGATGTGTAATGGGTAACCCCATTTGTTGACAGAAAATATACGGATAAAACCACATTGCGAAGAGCATAAAGCATTGAGAAGATCTTTATGAGTAATTGTCCTTACATTGGATGTTCACCGTGCATCACTCTTCTTGTCGTCGTCTTTTTTCTACCTGGCCTGTTTCCTTGGTCGAGTTGAAATCACTAAATCTCCCTCTAAATCTCGTCTTGTTTCTTTATGATAAAAGGCTGACAAGAAGGTGGAAGTCTTATTCCGGTTATTTCCAGGAACAATGTAACTTCGCACCAGTAAATAACTGACATGATGTTGAACTGGTCGTTAAGCCCCAAGAACAAAATACTTACATTTCCACATAAGAAAATAGTGTTGTTTACGAGAATTCAACTTTTTACGTTTTTGTGTTAAGAACAACCAAGTCAAGATCCATTTGTGATGCATATTTCTCAATGTTAAACTGATGAAAGTTTTGTTTAATTGTAGCATCTGATTACTGGATTGGCCTAACAGACCAGGTTAAAGAAGGTGAATGGCGCTGGTCAGGTACAGACATAGCTCCAGAATATACTGACTGGTCCCCAGGTAAAACAGATCAAGTGCTACATTGAAAGAGTACGGGTTACGGTAAATATCGATAGCATCTTAAAGTGCCTCTGCCATTATACATGGTAAGGAGTATTGTCTGCCATTTAATTTAAGGCATCATATATTGACTTGTTTCCTAAGATTTGTACGAGTTTTGCATTTTGTGCTAGCTATATCACACGCGTATGCACATCATATACATACAGTGCGCGTTGTTCCGCGCAACATTATATCACAAAATAAAAACAGGCTGTCTACGGGGCGTAAAATTAAGTGTTATGGTAAAGTGATCATGTGACCTTGACTTGACTTTTTACTGGCCCTGACCAACCACACTGTAAGAAAAATCAGGCAAACTCGCTTAAATAGTTTTGTATGGTTTAGTAGAGACGTGTTTTTTTTTCGAAGTTTCAATGTTTATATTTATGCTGATATATAATCATTTCTGTTACCATGGTCACATACATTTCACGTACAACGTTATTGAAATATGTCTGTATTTGAAGGAGAACCGGAGTCTGGCCATCATGCAGCGAACGAAGACTGTGCTGGATTTCGTATCCCGCTGAATTTTCACTGGGTGGATCTTCCCTGTGATTCTCCTTGGCAACCATTATGTGAAAAGGGGTAAGTTACACATGCAGACCTTCTAAAATAAAACTAATTTAAAAACTGATAAAAGTTACTTATCTATAACAGAACATTAAGCAAAAAATATCATACATCTGTGTGGCTATCAGAATACCAAATGTTATCAAAGAACGTTTAATAGTATATAATATCATTTTTGATACGTAATAAAACTGGATTGTAGGCAAGCAACTTAAATTGTGACTTTAATTCTACTTTTTTAACTGACCCATTACTTGACGTGAAATTTCAATAAAAATCGTAAATCAACTGCCTAATATAAGGTTGATACAATCCTTTTAGAAAGTGTGTAAACCTATAAAACATTGCAAGGCAGATCTAAAAAGAAAATAGGTCACACTATCTCTAACTCATTATCAGTTTTTGGACGAGACATACAACTATGCTTCTACCGTGATTAGATCCATCTAATAGTTATACATGTACATAAGGCAACAAGCAGCGTGGATTAGATCCATCTGTCAGTTAAACATGTACATAGGGCAACAAACAGCGTGGATTTAATCCATCTGTCAGTTAAACATGTACATAGGGCAACAAGCAGCGTGGATTATATCTAACTGTCAGTTATACATGTACATAGGGCAACAAGCAGCGTGGATTAAATAAATCCATCTGTCAGTTATACATGTACATAGGGCAACAAGCAGCGTGGATTAGATCCATCTATCAGTTAGACATGTACATAGGACAACAGGCAGCGTGGATTAAATCCATCTGACAGTTATACATGTACATATGGCAACAAGCAGCGTGGATTAGATCCATCTGTCAGTTATACATGTACATAGGGCAACAAGCAGTGTGGATTAGATTCATCTGACAGTTATACATGTACGTAGGGCAACAATTAGCGTGGCTTAGATCCATCTGTCAGTTATACATGTTCATATGACAACAAGCAGTGGATTAAGCAATAAACAGCGTTTTGACGCGTAGGCATATTGTGCCTCATGACGTTCAATAGATATCAGCATAGAAAATAATTCATTGCATTCTATCTGTAACATATGGTCACATTAGAATCGAAATATTATCGTTTTTAGCTTTGTTATTGTCTAAAAGTTTGCCTACAGCCCTCGTGTTTAACTACTTCGCGTCATAACTCCAACTTGTTGTTTATGAGACGATAGACACCCTCTGGAACGGATTACCCCTAACCTTAAGAGTTGTAGAATTATTCATTAGTCCTTACTCCAATGAGCTATGTCCTAGATTCTTTAAACCTGTCTTGAAATTAATTTTATACTCATATTTGGGCTGTGATAGAGGGAAGTACCCTATAGTCGTAGGTGGTGTGGTGGCCGAGTGGTTAACGCTCTGGACTACCAATCCGGAGGTCCCCGGTTCGATTCTCGGCCGAGGCACTGGATATTTCAGAAACGCTTTTCAGTGTTTCCCACCTATCTGAGATGAACTGGTTAGAAACCCAGAGGTAGTCTCGCGTGTATCGGTGCTATACACCGGGCACGTAGAAAAGAACCAAGGGGTCTATTCGTAAAAGAGCTAGGGTCTGGTACCCGGATTCCCTTGTATCTGCTTCTTTCTCTAAAAAAAAGGACCATAATGGAAATAAGAGCTTGCTCTTTATTGTGTTATCTTGGTACTTGGTACTGAAATAAATACATACATACAGTCTTACAAAACAAGATCGTTTCATTATATCAAGAATGTTCAAGACAGTGTTGATGTTTTCTTCAAAAATATGTCGAGGCGGACACTCAACTCTCGTGATAATTAGGAACAAATTATGGCCTTTCGATTTTTGTCAATGTTTTTTGCTATAATTTGACAGGGTGGCCTAGTGTTAGGGCTCTTATGACGCAGTTTCAAACTCGACCTAGAGCAAATTAGCAAATTAGCACAAACATTCTGACCGCCATTCCTGATAATTGTGTGGAAAATATGGCACAGAGATTATTCACAATGATTTTCTATGATTTAGCCTGGCAGTCCTGTTTTAACCACACATTATCCAATTTCAAACTCGGTCTAAAGTCTATCAAGATAAGTATTTGACCAACTTTTATGATGCCTGCTAATGATTGTTGCATCCAGAGTTGAGAACAAATAGGCTACAGACGACTAACATACAGACGACAAACATACAGACGACAAACATACAAACGACTAATATACAGACGACTTATATACAGACGACTAACATACAGACGACGGACATACAGACGACTAATATACAGACGACTAATATACAGACGACTAACATACAGACGACGGACATACAGACGACTAACATACAAACGACTAACATACAAACGACTAATATAAAGACGACTAACATACAGACGACTAATATACAGACGACTAACATACAAGCGACTAACATACAAACGAATAACATACAAACGACGGACATCAGATAATCATTTAGTTTATTTCGAGCACTTTGCATTAAAAGTTGCTCTCCACAAGTTGCTGTACATTATTAATGAGTTTATAAAATTGATAAGCAACGATATAGTAACAAATACCATTTGAATTTCCACTTTGTTTGGTGTCTAGTATTTTATTCATCAATCTTCCCCGCACAGTTTAAAGACAGTTTGCAATATTGAGAATAAATAGTGTGTTTTTAAATATTATAATTATACCAATTTTTTTTTTTTTTTTTGAAGACATGTATTACGTTTTTACTTTCAGCGGATCACATAATGTGGACGTCATTGGATAAACTTGACACATAACCCGAATCATATGCAATTATGAGAACTGGACTTTTCTATGTAATAACAGAGCAACTTTGTTTGATATTATCATCTATATGAAGAGTAATAAAGAACCAGTTCAAATTATGGGTTTAAATTTATAATATCGACAAGAATCAGAGTCGTTTAATAATGTCAGTTTATAATTACTGAAGGAATATGTTAACACTGTCAACTCTTACAACCGAACCGAGCCAGTCATGATACATTAAACTGAAATAACAGAGTAAATGTCTGACAAGCAGTTGCGCGCAGCATAAAGTTCCAACGAATTGCAACCACTCACATAAAACATAAATGACATGGTAAACACGAATCGTAGAACATGACACAAATCAAAACTCAACAAAATAAAGCGGTATGTTGACCAAGAGATACGATCGAGAAGCTTTTTGACATTTTAGATTAACTTTTATTGTGCTAGAAGCTTTTGCGATTCGATTATATCATGATCAGCCTACCCATCCTGCAGCGTGATCAAGTCCTGTATCATTTGCTATTCGGACAGCACAATTTCAGTACAATTTATGGTTACGTGAATTTCAATGATGGACAAGTCCGTTTTACAAATTAAGCACAAAATGGGTTAACCCTGCTTAAATCGAATCTTTCAAAAAAGGTGTTCAAGTCGCATTTGTACATGAGGGAATAACAGCCTGTCATTTTTTTCAAGTTTAAAGTACTTTAGTTTCAACTCCTTACATAGACACATCTAGCATTTCAAACAAACGAAATACTAACTTTCTTGATAAGAAGTTCTGCAAACAAGCTGGGCACGCCCTTTCCGGAAAAGGTCAGTTTTAACACCATCCTTACTTTAAGACGATAGTTCCGTGTAATGTTAACACAACCAACATCTTCCAGATCAGGAAAACTTATACGTGTTAATATGTTTAACAAAATGTCATTATTATGATTCCGATTTACTGTTTAGAAAATCTTATATTTACAACGCAATCTTAATTCGCAAATTGTAACGGTAGCATTGTTGTTATATTAGAGTATGTCACTGACTTTCACACGTGTAAGCTTTCCAAAGAGCAATTCTGTATTCGTTATACACTAATCACTACATATTAAAAAAATCAAATTAAGAAACGTTTAGACATTGACAAATATAGAACATAAGCATAGAGGATGTACAACTTCATAAATAGGCTCAAGCGAATAACACGAGTAAAACTTCTTGTTTAGCGAAGAATAACTAATATCTAAACATCTAAAATATTACAACACAATTTTGTGATCTCTGAATTTATTCAACTTACTGTTTTCATTTCTACTGAAATGTTAAGTTGTTGCAAATCAGTTATACAGATCTCCTAGGCAGACCAAACGGGGTAAGATTCGTTTCTGGTATCCTGTACAATCTATTAAAAGGTTGTGTCAGTTTCGCTGTCATATTTCATTACTAACTTACTGTATCATTCAGGAAGTTTTAGTTTAAGATGCTTTTCTTGCATAAGACAGACATAAATTTTAACCACTTTTAATGAAAGCACGAATATAATTTGGTGGATTGATCACTACGTGTCTTCCTTGTGAAGATTTTACTTTACGTGATTTCACTTTTTTTGGCAATTAGTTTCATATGAACGAGCAGACTGATGTATGCTTAAAAGGTTGATCGCGATAGATAATACAACCCGTCAATGATGGTAAAATAAATCTCCAATTAAACACTTTAAAAGTCTTCCTATACGGCGACGATGCGTATATAATCATAAACAAATGTAAGAACGATTTACTTGGACAGTTTTATAAACATGGATACATTGAAACAAACAGCGGTGATCATGTTTTTGGTCAGTGTTTTGATCTTGTATGGAGTTGTGGCCGACGGACTTGTTCTTGTTACAACAAGTTTGAGTATGAGTACCACGTCTTACAAGAGCTTGCTATCCATGCTAGACAACTCAAGGATCTACAAGAAAATTGCGAAGGTTTGATTATATTTTTACAGTAAACAAATTTGATAGTTATCTTTAATGGGTGCTTTAAATTATACAGCCTTGGGTCAAAAGTATATCTTCAAAAGTATTGAAATGCTCAACGGATAAGAATGATATTCTTGTTAGATTTCGGAAAAAATTGTAAAATTCTAATTCATGTCGTCAGGAAGTTGTACACGTATATCAGAGTAAGATAATAAATTAACATTTCTCATCTTCGACTTATACACTCATACATTATTACAGCCTACTCTGGAGGTCACAACTCAACTCCACGTTGTCAACAATGTCTCGATGGATGGGTGTCTTACAATGGTTCATGTTATCTATTTGCTTATGATCATGCGATCAATTTTGCTGGTGCAGTGGTATGTTATTTTTCTACATTTCATGTTTATCCGACGTCTTGCTGTAGGGCGACCAATTCATAACCTCTGGGGTGCAAGAATTTGCCCGCGATTTTCACAATCCCATATTTCAACACGCGTTGGTCAGAACTCTCTTATGGGGACTATAATCATCTCGCTGTTGGATTGAAAAACTCGCACTATTTCCTAGCTACAGACAAAGGGGGGGGCTTACATATTTAGCCGAACTTTGCTTAGTGTAGAACAGAATTCAGCAAACCCGAAAGAGCGGGAGCAACTAGATAGAGCGAGGGCGCTCTTCTGTCAATTTAAGGTTTTTGTAAAAGGGTTTAGTTTTTCAAGATGTTCATGGTATACTGTAATATGTTAAGGAAATGTCCCGGTGAGATTTTGTTTTATAATTAAATTATCTTTGTTGTATATATTTGCCCTACAGCAATTCTGTGCTCAGTTTGACGCAGTGTTGGTACACGTGAACAATGAGCGGGAAAACACATTTCTACGAGATATGCTTCGTCGTTACCAACGTAAGTACATTTTCATTGACAAGGATACTTTAAAGACAGTTTCTCACGTGCAGTTGATGACAAATATTCACTTTCATGATAATGATAATGATTATACTACTATTGTCTACTATTATTATAATATAATATTATTATAATTATTACTAAATTAAATATTATTATTTTTGCGTTGTCCGTCCGTCCGTCCGGAGTCATAACTCAAGAACCAATAGATATCATTTCATGACACTTAAAATAAGTGAACAAAAGCATAATGCCGCGGCGCACACACAACTTTCATTAAGATTGGATTAGTATCACCAAGTCATTGCACTTTTATTGTTATTTTCTTGTATATTCAATATTAAAACATTAAAATTCTATTTCTCTGAAATCGGTTATCAAAATTAAATTGTAAATACCTCAAATAATTTAACGATCCCTCTTTCCAATATCCAATCCCCGCCCTTCCTGATTTGTTTTAGAAATAAAGCCCCTTAAGGGGTTGTAGCGCTTTTCTTAAATATTCTTTTCTCGAAACTTTCTGAAAACAATAGTACTGTAGTGGTTTACTTTAACTTACAACAACTGAGTTCTTTATCACTGTAAGATGAAGAAAATGAAATACCTCTCAGAGATAGGGTTGTGAAATTTTTAAAATGCTTCTTTTTTCTGAAAAGGCTTGTCAGAATTCAATTTTATATAGCACAAATAATCAACTTTGTACAACGGAACTTAAGAAACTGGATTTTTACAGAAAAAATGCCCTTAAGAGGATGTTGTGCTTTTCTTACATAATTATTCTTAATATATAGAAACTTAAGCGTTCTTGTTGTCTGATAGTATTACTGATTTAATTTAACAATTAAGTTCTTTATGACTGTAACCTGAAGAAAAACAATCACCTTGGAGGTGAAGTGTTTTCAAATTCTTTTGTTTTTGTTTTGGAAGCAGCCAGACCAATACACTTTCCACTTGTAGTTTTTCAGCTATTTGCTTCATTTGGCGGGGGATATAATTCAGCAAATTTGCTTATTATTTAATACTTCTTATTTATTCTACTTTTAATTATTATATAATGATTATTTATAATAACAATAGTTATTGATAATAATACTTATTATTATTATAAATATATAAATATACCTGTTATTATTGTTAGTATTATCATCATTATTAAATAATATATACATAATGTACAAGATATAAATCTTTACATCGTGAAAATCTAGACTATGCCGAGGTTATCAACTCGTATATAAGCCGTTTTGCAATAATTTCACATGTAACTGGTGTCTCTCGATGCATATGATATTTATCCTCAAGATGATATACATGAAAACACCTACCTTCTCTGCTGTCAGTAAAATTCCTCTTTAAAGTATACCAAAGCCTTGAAAATTGCCACAAAGACATTTGTTTCCGAAATGTGTTTTCGTCTGGTTGTCCGTTTTACAGCCTTAGTAAGGCACGCGGCCTATTATGGAATAGTTTTTCCGGAAGTACATGGTAGGAGCGGTTATTAGAATGCGAAGAAAAATGGTTTTAACTGTATGCTAAAATAATACGAAATAGACATTAAAATATTGATTATACACATTTCCTTCATTAAAACGTAATTGTTTAATTGTAATGTTCCTTTTCATATCTTTTAGAAAAAATACGAAAACGTAAAACAACTTCTCCCTTATCGGTTTTGCAAAATTATAATATCAGCTTATTTTTTACCACGTGCTTTAAAGTCAGTCTCCGTGGTGTAGTGGGTAAGCTGATGACCGCCTAATTTTACGAGTGGAGTTCAAATCCCGGTCAAACCCAATTTTTTAAAATAATTTTTCTTCCGTTTTTTTTTTTCAGCTTTAAAACCACCATGATTTTAAATGTTTTCTGCAAATATTCCTAAAATTTTTCATTCAAATCAAACTAGTAATGATTGCTTATCAGAAAGCTAATTTTAACTATTTAACGCCACACATGTACAAAACTATTTTCGACGCCCTTTGATGCTTTGCATAAATGGTATTCTTGTTTTTCTTGGAGTATAACTAAAGTAAAACCATTTGTTGATAACATAAACATAAGTTCAACATAAAAAATAAGCTCGATTTTTTATAAAAACTTCTCTGTCAACCAAAGATATAATCAAAAGATGTGTTTTTATACAGAAGGCCTCTATATTGATTAATAGTTATACAATGAGACAATGTATGCCATAGGTTCTCCTTTGAAATTGTATTTATTTGTATTTATTTATCATGTTACGTACATTGAACACATAATTCATGTTTTGAGAATATAATCGGCTAGATGTAGGGTATGTCCCTTTAACCTAATACCAAACCAAACTTAATCAAATTCTAAATGGTAGAATGAAATGATGAAACTGTAGCGATCGGCTTTAAAAAGGATTAAAAAGGGCGCGTTGATATTCAAAAAAACAAAAATAATATCAAACAGGGAATGCCACGTACCAAAAACGCAGCCTCCCCAAAACGAGCCCCACATCACCCAGAAGTGCACACCACACACACACACACACACACACACACACACACACACACACACACACACACACACACACACACACACAAAACACACACACACACACACACACACACACAAACATGTACACACACACACATACACTACCAACACACACTAGCATACAAAGCAAACACACGAGGACAAAACGAACAATTAAAGGAACACAGTGGGGCACCCCCTTGGAACGGTCAGTGGCAAATACTTGGAAGAATTGCCACCAAACCGCAATGTTTCAGCTAACAGTTCTTATACATGTGGCAGAATTAGAGGAATCATACGTGTTGTAGATCCTTATAACTTCATATATAATTGGTTTCATAACTTTTCAGTGGATATCGATTTATTATGAAAAGTTGCTATATTGGCATTTTATGCAGAAAACAAACATGTTTTGACATAGATGTATCCAGCCGCTTATTTTCATCATTTGGAGAAAATAATCGGTTAGTTGAAGGGTTTGCCCCATTTAAAAGGGATATACCTTACATATAGCCGATTGTATTCTTGAAATATAGATCATGTGTTCAATGAACGTAAAATGATACATAAATACAATAACAAAGAAGAACCTATGGCGAAAAATGCCTCATTTTACCACAATTAATCAATATAGAGGCCTTCTGTAATAAATCGCATCTACCCATTAATGGTACAATTATACATATTTTTGAATGGTTTACGGTACTGCAAGAAATTGTAAACCGATAATGACTGGAATGCATAGCTGAAACTTTTAGGTTACGTTAATATTCTTCCAAAGTACTATTATTCATGTTTCGAGGTTATTTAGTTTGGCGTCAGTTATAGGGTATGTCCCTTGAAAGACTGTCCATAATTATGCATTTGCTATATCGAAATGGTTTACTGGGTTTTATCTCGAAAAATGACGTTTTGGGATCGGTTATAGGGTATGTCCCTTTAAATTACCTCACTTTATGTTTGTCGTTCAAAGTCAGCGTTATGCCATGAATTATGCAGGTTCTGTATCAACGTTATGATTGATGTTATACATTCGCGTCGCGACAAACTGTTCAGGAAGGGGTTAGAGTATTAATGAATTCCCTTGAAAGTTCTGAATGATGTTCACTACCCTTCAATCCTCTTTCAATGTTTTAAAATCCCAATAAATCGGTTAAATAATTTTCAAGATCTTTCATTGTATTAATGCCAAATAAACTGGTTAAATGATTTTCAAAATCAGCTTTGACGCCACTCGATTCATCTTAATTAAGGTGGTCTCCCATGTTTGTATTCTTCATTATTTTCGTTTTGGTACCCAATTCATTTGAAAACTGAAAACCTTCTCCGCTGTCCAGTCATACATATAATAGTAAAATACATGTAGTTTCAAAATGCAATATACACGTTAGAAGACATAAAAGCAATAGCTCAACTTTAATTCTTCTCATTACTCTCATGTAGCTCTCTTTCGTGCATGCACTGTTGTACTGCTGTTTTCCTACTTTGTTACTTCTACAATCGACTTGATAAAACCGTCCATATATTTTTAAGCAGGTGTTTTGAAAAAACCTACTTATTAGAATGGCGATGTCGTATGTCGGGCGGCCGGGCGTCAAACATTGGTTTCCGTTGGATAACTTTAGTTAGGAGTGACCAATTGCAATGAAACTTGGTGTGTAGGTAGCTTGCATAGAGATGCCGCTTGGGATTGCATTTGGGGTCACTAGGATCAAGGTCTAGGTCACTGTTACTAAAAATAGAAAAATGGTTTCCGCTCAATAACTCAAGTTAGGAGTGACCAATTACAACGAAACTTGGTCTGTAGGTAGATTGCGTGGAGACGCCGCCAGGGATTGCATCTGGGGTTACTAGAGTCAAGGTCAAGGTTACTGTTACTAAAAATAGAAAAATGGTTTCCGCTCAATAACTCAAGTTAGGAGTGACTAATTGCAATTAAACTCACTGTGTAGGTAGCTTGTGTAGAGAGGAAGCTTGCGATTGCATTAGGGGTCACTAGGTTCAAGGTCAAGGGCACTGTTACTTAAAATAGAAAAATGGTTTCCGCTTAATAACTTGAGTAAGAAGTGACCAATTGTAATGAAACTTGTGTGTAGGTAGCTTGCGTGGAGAGGAAGCTTTGGGTCACTAGGGTCAAGGTCACTAGGGTCAAGGTCAAGGTCACTGTTACTAAAAATAGATTTTTATTTATTCTTAGTTTTTATATTGTTTTAAGCAAAAACAAAATTCGGGGAGGTCTATGTCACTAGGGTCAAGGTCAAAGTCACTGTTACTGAAAATAGATTATTAATTTTTAGTGTTTAGATTGTTTTAAGCAAAAAAAAATTTTTGGGGTCAAGGTCACTAAGGTCAAGGTCAGTGTTACTAGAAATAGATTTTTATTTAATTTTAGTTTTTAGATTGTTTTAAGCAAAAAAAAAATTTTCGGGTCAAGGGCACTAGGGTCAAGGATAAGGTCACTGTTACTAAAAATAGATTTTTATTTATTTTTAGTTTTTAGATTGTTTTAAGAAAAAATGTTTTTGGGGGTCAAGGTCACTAAGGTCAAGGTCAGTGTTACTAAAAATAAACTTTTATTTAATTTTAGTTTTTAGATTGTTTTAAGCAAAAAAAAATTTTTTGGGGTCAAAGTCACTAGGGTCAAGGTCAAGGTCAGTGTTACTAAAAATAGATTTTTATTTATTTTTAGTTTTTAGTCTTTATAGCACAAAATTTTTTTTCGGGGTCAAGGTCACTAGGGTCAAGGTCACTGTTACTAAAAATAGATTTTTATTTATTGTTAGATTGTTTTAAGCAAAAAAAAATTGTGGGTCAAGGTCACTAGGGTCAAGGTCAAGGTCAGTGTTACTAAAAATGTAAAATTTTTTTAGTTTTTAAATTGTAGCAAAAAAAAATTTGGGGTCAATGTCACAAGGGTCAAGGTCAAGGGCACTGTTTCTAAGATAGGGGGGAGTCAAGATGACTGTTTTTTTCAATTCTACAATATTGCAGGCGCCGTTAAACCTTCTTTGGCGGCATTGCCGCGTCTTCTTGTTCCCTATTGTCTCAGTCAATAGGTCGTGCATTTTGAGAGATCAATCTTATAACCTCGAATAGTGTGATTTCATGTGTGGTGGAGCTTTAGGCTTCCATTAACCATATTCGTCTCTACTTCGATGTATTGTATTATGCTAAAGTTTCAACTTTGTAAAGTATCAGGTCAATCACTTCAATACATGTTGTTCCTAAAATTCGTTATGTGATTTTGAAGAACATTCGCACAAAAAAGGTCTTCAGCTGAATGTTCAAGAATATGTTACGATAAATAGTATGAACTAAGTGCATCAAGAGTGTAGTTCAGAAAGACGCGTACGTGCACCATTGGGTTGTATTGTGTTATGTACAACATTTTATATTAAAAACAAATGTTTCTTGACGCTTGAAAGTGGGTTGAGTATATTTTGAAGGTAAATGCCGCGAATAAAGCGCGACCATGGTAATTAATTTATTTCAGTACATTATGTATTAATCGTCGTTTTAGGAGAACCTAATTCAGCTGGAGGCACATCAAATGAAGACTGTGCAGGCTTCCATCCGCCTTCATTCCAATGGGTTGACGTCACCTGCAGTGCAGCCTGGCTTCCAATTTGTGAAAAATGGTTCAAGTATCTTTTTATTTCTTTTTGTTTATTATTTCATACCAAAGCTTACATTTGTCCTTCTCTCTAATCCAATACAATGCTTTCATTATATTTTTACCAGCAATATGTATTGTTCATATTGACTCAATATCTGCATCGATCTATTTCTCGGGAACTTAATTCAGAAAAAGAAATTGCCGCCAAACCAGATTTTCAACAGCGCCTGTAGAAATTCTAGAATTTAAGAATACTTTATTAAAAAAAAAGTACAAGTAGACATGAAATAATATATCATACATACCTTCCAAAGGTTAATTAATTTTTCCAAATCAAGTTAAAATTTAAACAATTCCTTTGCATTACATTCTTGAGCCAGCCATGTACTGCGTTCGCACGTCCTGTGGTAACATTTCTGAAGTTTCATCAAAATTCTTCAAAGGGTTGAAGTTACAACGGAAGGTTTTAATGTTAATGTGGGGACCTTCTTAAACAAGATTAGATAAACTGTCGGTTCATAAAATTTTTCAAAGGGTTGGCAAGCCATAATTTCTTTAGATCGCCCATCCCAATCTAATAACCAGGATTTTCACTTCAAAACTGAAACCTGTATAGGCTCGCTATTAATATATCAGCACATTCCAGTTTTATTTAACAATTTTCCTTTGATTACTTTTCTGTCTTTCGCGTCCGCGCTATTTCTCCACAACCACAGGCTTGAATTCAACGAAGCTTTATGTTTATGTGGGCTTTCTTAACAAGATTAGATACGCGCATTGCAAGCATATTTCAGATCGATGGATTTTTCTCTCTGAATTATGGCCGTTTCATTATATGTACATACAGTATTATATTGCATTTACTAATTTGTGCATTCTTGCCCGGGCTAAGTTTAAGGAGCCACCGGCTTGAATTCAATGAAATTTCATAGACTGCTGCTTCACTATCAAGAGGAGATGCGCTCAATACCCGTATATTTCAGTTCAGTGATTTCTCACTAAGTCATTAACCTTTGATTACATTCTCTACCAAGATGTCTTATATTATGCGCCTGGTGTCAAAATTGGCTCTACCCCATGGGTCATTATTTTACACAGACTTATATAAGAAATTATTCAAAAGTCTTCCTCTCCATAACTCAAAGATCAAGAACTTATTCATTTGGTAGGTATCATTGTCTTGTGGCCTTCCAATGGCTATTCTAATCATGGCTCCGCCCCCTTTGACCTTCTTTCTGGCTTTTAAAGCAGCAGTGATGAAATCTAAACCATGAGTTTAACAAGCAATTGCAACAATAACTTGGGATGACATTAACCTTTTGACCTCCTACTTACTGTTTTAGGCTTCAGCAATGGAATTAAGACCATGTGTACTGTTTTGCAAACTATTTGCAATATTTGACCTGGATGATTTGACTTTGATCTTTTGATCAACTCTCTTGTTACAAATGTAGGGAAGCACGCTTGTCCGTCCCTCTGTAGACAAAATTTGTCCGGACTGTTTCTATGGAACGACTTGTTGCAATTAAATGAAACCTCACAGAAGACACTCAGTGTTTTGTATCAAGCCTATTTGCACAACCTCGGCATTTTCCGTTCGGATGATTTTTCATTGGAGTTGAAATGTTTTTGAACACACTATTTCTCAGCAACCACTGGCTGAAAATAGTGAAATTTCACATGAGTGATTAGTACCAAACTCAGTTGAGCATATTGCTCTTAATAATTTTTGGCCTGGACTTTCTTTAAACTTCTAACATATATTTTGAAAGCCAATCTCATCCACTTTATGCAATGGTCTTTACTTTGTATAAGCAGGTTGAAGCAACTAGCAAAAAGGTAGAATATCTGTCAAAGCGGCATCTGGCGTTTTCATTATCTTAAGTGATAGCTCGGTCTGGTTTTGTATTGGGTTTTCTGTGTTGACCTTCTTTAGAAATTTCCACCTTATTATGCATAAATTCTACAGCTTTCACTTCAATATCGGAAAGCAGTTATACTCAGGTGAGCAATATCGACCATCATGACCTTCTTGTTTTTGATTGTACAGGTAGAAAGAGTGACCACTGAAACAGACAATTTGTACCTCCAACACTTGAAATATTTACATCTTAACCGACAACGAAATGTGAACTACGATGTGACCTCCATGAAGCTGACATGATTTTAAAAAGTGTGATACCTACTCTTTATCATTTAAAGCTGCCAGTTCACAGTTTCCGATGAAAAAAATACCTAAGATACAAATTCAGGTAGCAATTTGCAAAGATTCGTTGAAAATGTTGGTAGGTTTGGTTTAACGACACCGCTATGTCATATGGTTATATTTGGATTTTAAAAGCGTTTGTAACTTTTTTATAATTTGGTAGCGTATAATTTTAAATTACAGAAATACTTTATTTATACTGGAACATTTTTATTTGACTTTTCGTTCTAAAACATGTTATTTTCAGAGTTTTTCATCGAACGCAGAGAAATTCGCAAAAACAATAATTTGATTTCTTCTTGTTCATTTTATTTTCTCAGCATTCTTTAATTTCTCAATGTAAATCAATTTCAATAAACCAAATAACAGAAGCATATTTAAGCGTAACATGTATTTTGTTACCCCAATATTATCATATACATGTGCACAAATTGTTGTGTTAACGGTAAATCACTACCAGACCAAAACGGATTATAACTTTCCCCGCCCGTAGGCCGTCCTTTTCCCACCATGACTTCCTTTATTTGGCTATCTGCAACATTACTACTTTATCTAATGCGCTAGGTATCCCTGGTGAGAAGTACATTAAGCTGGCAACATTCACTACCGACATAACGAAATCCTGCTGTCAGTTATGCTGTGTGGTTCTAAATCTAACTTGCAGTAAGTGAGTGCATAGCCGGTCTGAGCATCCGACACAAAGTATACTAGTTAACTCAAATTGATCAGTTATAAAGGTGTATAGATATCTTATACGCCCCGGTGAAGAGTGGGAAATGTTGTTCTAACTTCCGGTGAGGTGCAAAAACAGACTAAAAATGATGTTTAGGCAGGTATGTGATTGCATTCTTTAATTATATAAAATCGTAAATAGTATTTCGACATTCCCATGCGAAGTGTCGACGTTAGAAACATAAAATTGACGAGCTTAAAAGAAAACTCCCGCACTCGACGAGTGGCATAAAACGAGCATCCTTTTTGATCTATAAACCTATCCTCTAGGTCTGTTAATGGGGACACCAAAATCAACATATTTTGCAAAACAAAATGCCATATAAAATTGTTACGTCTCCTAGTCGGTTTGTCGGTGGTTATGACTGCAAAAACACTTCCGTCGTCTTGGATGACACCCTTTATCATATATACAGTACATCCTGAAAATATCACAATTTCCTTTGCTATTCGTCACGTAGAAAAAATGCTCCATGAGGGGATTTCTTTATACAGCAATTCAGTATAGACTATGACCTAAAGCTTTCCACAAGCAATTGGTTTGATTACATGGCCAAACAGGCCCGTCAATAGGAATACAGCTATTACCGTTTATATGTGCAGCGTCCGCTAGCCGGCCTGTCGTTGGCCATAGCTGATAAAAGAAACACGCCTGTCGTCTTCGGATGACTGACACCAAGCCGGACGCCATAGGACATATACGGGACAATCCCGACATGCTGCTGCGCCGTGTCTTCACCATATATACAGTATATAGTGGAAATACCCCTATATTCATTGTTATTTATCACGGTGAAAGACTGCTCAATTAGTGGATTTCTTTATACTGTAATTTGTTGTTGACTATGACCTAAAGGCTGCTACAAATCCGGTCTCAATTGGCTCGATAAAGAGCCCGCGGGCCGGTGTAACACCTCACGTGCCTTGATAGGTTGCAGTCAACTGAGAATTTACAATTTCACAACTTTATTTAGTGTCAAACTCAAATATAATCATCTCCAGGTATAAACACTCAGAGCCCATCATCAGTTTAACCCCGCGCCAAAATGTGCTATTTTATTTTAGAGACCGAAACGCATCTAAGTTAACAACTGTTATTCTCCCTCCTGCTTGCTATCGCTTATCTCTTTCTCAGTCTCCGAGATATTTATTATCTGTTTCCAGAAACTATGTCGCAATAACAAAATGATGCAAATATACATGTGACATATAGTTAACATGAAAACAATAAACAAAAGAAACGAACATTGCAGATACTATTAACAAAATACATGTACGTTTTTTGTACGGTCATGTATTAGTTATAGTAATATTTTGGTTAAAACAAAACTATTATTGACTATAATCTTGAATAATGCACGACTTATTTCACAAAACGGGGAGTAAACAAGTCGAAATATTGTGCAATTTCAGTAAATGATAAACAACCCAAACGGATTTTACAAGTAAACAATACAATTGATGTTAGTCATTCAAATCTACGAAATTCCAAGAAGTATCAAAACAAGTTGTTGATTTCAAATTTGGTGGGTCGATAATACGTAAACAGAATCGTAAAAATATAATTAATTGATTGAACAGAAACTACCTGAAGGAAACCATAGTTAATCATATTTTTGCAGATTCTTGATACCTATGCTATCGTACAGTCATTGTGTTACACAAGCTTGGGGACGCCGTACCCCAACCCTAGGATATACGGGGCACTCCAGACTCGACCATGCAGTCGCTGAACTGCTCCGTCTTGTGATTAAAATGAATAAACCAAATTTGAAATATTTGCCCCTTAGTAAGCTTACTGGAAATTATTATTGGATATCTAATTAATGGGTTACTAGACGACGATAGGAATCAGTGCCTAGTAAGAACGTAACGTTTATGTGGAGTGGTAAATGTATTAATACATTGTAACGCCGCATAATCAACTGAAATAAATAAGTGATTGTTATTTTAAAATTAATATAGTGTATATCATCTTGTAAAATGCTGTTGCTCTATTAGTGACACAATTTGCGAGTAGATAATCACGGAAGTGCAACTTTGCTCAGTGTAAAGGTTCTCCCGATCCAGTGCTTTGTAATTCCATACAAGTGCTATTACTGGGATACAGTAACACGGAATTGTGCCCTGAAATTATGTTACGCTGAAATCAAATAGGCGTAGTGCTTTCCACGACGTGTCTCGTTACACAAGTCACCTAACAAAGGTCTAACTTTTTCCTTAATGTTATGCCGCATTTTACACTGGTTGTGGTCTCAAATTGTAGCCTTGACACAAACGGACATATCTAGGTATCACATTTTATACTTCCTGGAAAGAACTAAATAAAGTACCACTGGCCAAGACCTTCTTGAGTCTTTAACTTATTAAACTTTTGTTTGACATTCCCGAAGAATATTATGGAAGTGATTGGACCAATAACTTTTGCCGTCGTTTGTGGTGAAAAAGTTTACACGTTATAAAAGTGTACGTTTACACTGACGTGTTATGTTTATTTTGTGGAGAGTACGTGAATGGTTATACCATTAAGGGTCAATATTAGCTCTGCCCAGGGTGCACTTGTTTTACAGACTTATATAGTGAAACCTTTAAAAATCTCCTTCTCCAAAACCACAAGGCCTAGAGTTTTGATAGTTGGTATGTAGCATTGTCTTGTTATATTCTCTTTATCTCCATTTTTCAGTCATTAGCAACTAGCGACTTCAACTTGGTACAGGTGACTTCCATAACAACCAGTGACTTCCCCTAGCAACCAATGACTTACCCTTGAATAAATTGACTTCATTAGGAACAAGTGATTTCCTTAGCAACCAGTGACTTCCCGTATGAGCAAATGACTTCCTAAGCAACCATTTACTTCCTTAGCCACAACTTATTCCCCTAGAAACTAGTGACTTCCCCTTGCAACCAGTGACTTCCTTAGCAGCCTTTAGCATCGTCTTATCATGAATTCATTAGCAACAATTGACATCCTTAGCAACTAGCAAAAGTTGTCTTTGGCAATCACTGACTTCCAGTAGTGACAAGTGATTCCCTTAGCAACCACTGACTGTTACTTGTAGCTGGTGACATTAAGTGACAAGTGACTTCTTAAGCTACCAGTGACTTTCCCTAGCAACCAGTAACTACTTTAGCAAAAACTGACTCCCTTAAGCAACAAGTGTATTCCTTAGGTAAGTGCATTGGTAGTCAGATGAGCGATATAGGGTCATTATGTCCCTTTTGTTTAAAGATATATATTTTTTAAAACTTTCAGCGGATCATATAACCTGAACGTCGTAGCATAAACTTTAAACATAACAGAAATTACATGCAGCTGTGATACATGTTATTGCAATATATTTGGGCAATTTTGTATAACAGTATCATTTCTACGAAGACTTAAATAAATACTTATCTATACCCAGCTCATATTATGAGCACAAACATGTAAAAATCTTATTCCAAAATTCTAATCAATAAAATTCCAACCAGTAGTTTTCAAGTTTTGCTCCGGACAAGGCAAAGTAACAAAGAGAAATAACTCTGTAATTAGTCAAGATGGAGTTCTGTTTCCTGTGGACTGCACTTTCTCTCAATGTACTTGACCATTGTCTAAAGTTGTATTGAATTCCAACCAGTAGTTTTTAAGTAATGCTCCGGGCAAGGAAAAGTAACAAAGGGCAATAACTCTATAATTAGTCAAGATGGAGTTATATTTCTTGTGCACTTCACCTCCTCTCAATGTGCTTGACCATTGTATGAAGTTGTATTGGGACAAGGAAAATGCAACGGACCGACCGCCCGACCACCCGAAAGACCGACCAATCAGTATAAATATTGAAAATGCAAACGTTTGAAGAACCGAACAAATTTTCTTCCTAGTAAAATATGTACCAGATCTGGAATACTCGGTATAGAAAATAACATCGCTTTACCGAAATTATACTGACAAAAACAATGAGTAAAAAGAAGTACATTACACAGATCATCACCCAACAAAATAAAGTGGTCCGTTAACTAGCAAATACTATTGGAATGCCTTTTGAAATTGAAGATTAACTTTTATTGTGCGGGCGGCAAGTTCTTGTATTAAGGATGTTTTCGGGCTTTTTAAATCATTACTAATTTTAGGGTATGCAGCTTAACGTGGCATTTGTACATGAACAAATGACAGCCCGCCACCTTTTTCGTTTTAACTCCTTACGGAATAGAGGGTTGACAGACATATTTCGCTTAAAATTAAAACAAATAAAAGACCAAACTCCTTGATAAGAAGTTCAGCATACAAGTTGAGAACGTTCTTCTCGAAAGAGGTAAGTTTTAACATCAAAACCTTATTTCAAGACAACTAGTGGGTCAAAATACTCAAAATTATGTCCTTCCAAGTGTCACAGTTTCAATAATTATCCCTAATTATTTCCAAACACTACCAACTTTTTGAAGTTCACCAATATCATCATAGAGTAGGACACGAGCTTAATTATAGAGCAAGTTCTTCTTTATTTGTGGTTGACTAATGGCTACATATTTAGCAAACGGATAGACATTAGTGAAGAAAGCATTTAGGCCTTGAATTTGTAAAATTTTGTGAAAAAGGACGAGTAAAACTGCTTTTTAAGCGAAACTTTAATTAATATCTGAATGTGTGATCACTAAATATTTTCAACTTACCTTCTTATTTTTGTTAATTAAAAGTGTTAACGTATTAAATATCAGCTATTATATCTAGGGAGGCAGACGGAACTAGGTACAATTCGTTTCTGTTAAACAGATTTTAGGAAAGCACGAATATAACCTTCAGCATATCGGTCGATGGATTTTACACTACGTGACTTGTTTGTGAAGATTTTACTTTACGTGATTTAATTGTTTTCTAAATAGTTTCATATAAACGAACAGCTATTAGAAATACTGTTGTTTGTTTGAAAGGTGTATCGAGATAGATAATACAATCCGTCAATCAAGGATGAGGTTAAAATGGAAACACTTAAACACTTGAAAAGTCTGCCTATACGGTGGCAATGCGTATATAATCATAAACAAATGTAAGAACGATTTACTTTGACAGTTTTTAGACAAATGGATACATTGAAACAAACAGCGGTGATTATGTTTTTGGTCAGTGTTTTTATCTTGTATGGAGTTTTGGCCGACGAACCGGCGTCTGAGTTTTGTTACAACAAGTTTGAGTATGAGTACCACGTCTTACAAGAACTGGCTAACCATGCTAGACAACTCAAGAATCTACAGGAAAAAATCGAAGGTTTGATTATAGTTTTACAGTAGATTATTTTAATAGTGATCTGTAAACGGGAATTGTAATATACAGTATTGGGCCAAAGGTAAATATTCCATGTTAATAATTCTCACAATTTCATTTTATTTCAAATGCTATTACTTATCAAATCAAATGATAAATTAAAAAGAATGTCAAAAGTTTGTTTTTCTATTTTCAGAACTGTTTTATGTTTTAGATTTTAAAAGCTGTCATTCTACTCGTATAGCTTTTGATGTCCATAGCAAATTTTGATATCAAATATTTCTTGTTGCCTTTAAATTATAAACTTATGAGAACTACAAATGACAAAATTTTGAAAAAATATCGAAAGATTTTTTTTTATGATTATTGTGGTGTTCATTTCATAGAATTACCATTTTACTTATCATCTTCAAGTGGAGCAAGTAAGCTGTTTTAACTGATTTATTTTCTGCATTTTTGCGAATTAGTTCCAAACGCAGAAAACTATAGTTGAAAGTATATTTCACCTCTTCCACGGTCGGTACAGCCATATCACAGTTTAGTTATCAAAATTTATAGAATACAACATGCGGGCAGTTTCACAATATCTTAAAGAAAAACGATAAGGTAAAAGAAAATACTTTGAGTTAGCTTTTATAAAACTGTTTACCTTTCCTGAAAACGCTTGGAGTTATACAAGAAGTGTATATTTAAAATTTGACATAAAATTTTATTTCATTGATATTTACACGGAAAAGTTCAAAACCTTTATTCTAATCATACTTCAAAGGTGTACATTACTAATATCAATTGCAAATGTATGTACATTCGATATACCGTATTTCAGAAATGTTCTATTTGATGCTCATTTGTCTAAATCTTTTTTCTCTTCCGTTGCACTTTGCGATGGAAGACATATTTTACACGAATTGACATTGTAAGTTCGAAAGGCAGCATACAGCGCAACACTAATGTTATAGACATTTTGCAAAAGTATTGAAATGCTCAACAGAATCGAATGTCGTATAAATCATTTAGCATAAACATTTTCAAGAACAAACATTCTTGGTCCGGCAAAGTTCTTTTTCCCATATACCAGATAATCTGGCCAGACGAGCAGGAAGCTTTGAGATACTTTTGGAATAAATTATTAAAACAAAAATAATATCAAACAGGGAATGCCACGTACCAAAAACGCAGCCTCCCCAAAACGAGCCCCACAGCACCCAGAAGTGCACACCACCAACACACACACACACACACACACACACACACACACACACACGCACACACACACACAAAAACAAAAATAATATCAAACAGGGAATGCCACGTACCAAAAACGTAGCCTCCCCAAAACGAGCCCCACAGCACCCAGAAGTGCACACCACCACCAACACACACACACACACACACACACACACACACACGCGCGCGCGCGCACACACACACACCCACATACACAATCATGTACACACACAAACATACACTACCAACACACACTAGCATACAAAGCAAACACACGAGGACAAAACGAACAATTAAAGGAACATAGTGGGGTACCGCCTTGGAACGGTCAGTGGCAAAAACACCACTGGGGAGCTTAAACCGGTTTATGGTGCGCACCCAACCTCACTCTTACCCCCCACCATGTTCCAAAGTCACAGGACAGTGTAAACAAGAATACCATTGATGCAAAGCATCAAAGGGCGCCGAAAATAGTTTTGTACGTGTGTGGTTATATAGCTAAAATTAGCTTTTTGATAAGCAATCATTATTAGTTTGATTTGAATGAAAAATTTTATGAATATTTGCAGAAAACATTTAAAATCATGGTGGTTTTAAAGCTGAAAAAAAAAACGGAAGAAAAATTATTTTTAAAAATTGGGTTTGACCGGGATTCGAACTCCACTCGTAAAATTAGACGGTCATCAGCTTACCCACTACACCACGGAGACTGACTTTAAAACACGTGGTAAAAAATAAGCTCATATTATAATTTTGCAAAGGCAGTGTCTAGAGAACCGGAACCGGTTCCCTAGACAGCGACCTTAGCGAACCGGAATCGGTTCTCTAGCCTAAATCCGTCTATACACTAGCGAACCGGAATTGTTTTCCTGCATATATTACAGGTAATTGTGATAAGAAAATAGATTATTTAATAATTATAAAGTGAAAACTTCCATTTAAGCAAGAAAAATGTGGGATTATCAGTTTATTTGCATTAGTTTTCAATGTGTCGATTGTCGAATTGATCTCCTTCGCCTTCCGCACTTCCGGTTTTAATATGATGTCTATGTGTACGCTGGCGAAATGGTAGTCTACACAATGATCTACCATTTCGCGGTGAAGCACATGGGACAGGAGGATTAATAGTCGTCGGGTTGTTGCAGAAGTTACGCAGGTGGAAGCTGGCGAAGTTTTACATAGTCTTCGTACAGTCTTCATACAGATAGGTAAAAATGATATAGAAAAATTTAACAATCATCAGTTACTCCATGCCCTACTTGATATAAGAAATGAATTCCGCAGCTGTGGTGTTCAGCACATCGTATTTGAGAGCCTCTTCTGTTGTCATCAACGTCGATACAAGTTATACAGACGTCTTAACAAGACCTTGTTGAAACTCCCACTTGACAAAATATGGTCACATGGTCCAGAGTTAATGAACAATGACGTTATAGACAGACGTGATGGTGTGTTTAGAAGAGATGTTGACTTTAAGTTCACCGACAGCATCAGTCATGCCTTCCTGAACCAGAGGCTCTGAAAACAGTCCTTTTCAGGGCTAAACTGACTCTTAACAGGGTCGACGGGCCATGATCAGAGCTCCTCGTGGTGTAGCCTGGATGTGACATAATGAAAACGAAAGCAAATGCTTATGTGTATTTAGGTTTAATTATTTCTCTCTAGCATATATTACATAAAATCAAAAACATTTACAGAAAAATTGTGTTTTCTGTTTCAATGCTATTCATTATGTTATAACTAAACGCTCTCCTTCGTCATTCTGTTATCTCTAATACTAATACTGCGTTAAGTCTTTCATGTCATAATTTTAGGAAGGATCTCTAAATATTCCTCTTCCGAATTACATATTTAATGATAACAATAATAATCAACATATGCATTGTTTATATAGCTGTATCAATAAACGTGCCGATAACAACACGCCAAATAATTCGTCCGAATGTTAATTCTGGTTCGCTAAGGTCGCTGTCTAGGGAACCGGTTCCGGTTCTCTAGACACTTCCTTTTGCAAAACCGATAAGGGAGAAGTTGTTTTACGTTTTCGTATTTTTTCTAAAAGATATGAAAAGGAACATTACAATTAAACAATTACGTTTTAATGAAGGAAATGTGTATAATCAATATTTTAATGTCTATTGCGTATTATTTTGGCATACAGTTAAAACCATTTTTCTTCGCATTCTAATAACCGCTCCTAGCATGTACTTCCGGAAAAAGTATTCCATAATAGGCCACCGCCGTCATCGGCGGCGCCAAAAGTAATCCCTGCTAGGTGAATCTCTAACACACGCAATGGAAACAAAAGGCATGGTATGTAAAACACAAAAATGCTCGTGTATAAATATATAAAAAGCAAACCTTGAGAACCAAAAAACGTATGTACTCAATGCATTTGCAGAAGGCAGAGCACCAAGAGAAACACCCTTAAGGGCCCGACGAAACAGGCCAGAGGACAGAAATCAAAACAGTTTCGTCCAAGTGGGATTTAAAAACTGCCCATCACAGAGTCCTCCCCCTCTTCCGTCAGACACAATCAAAGAGGGAAGCATAGCGTCCAACTGTAAACGGGTTGAACACCAAACATGCGGTGTGTCTCAAAACAGTAGGGTCGTAACCTCTTTTAACAAAACGTTTTATAATTTTAGCAAATACAGTTGGAAAATTGCCATGACCCAAAATCTTACGAAGTTTGTAAACCACATCCCCATAAAAATCGGGTTTTGAAATACCTTCTCGCAGAAGAGTCTTTAGATTACTATTGAATTTCAAAACCAAATCAGAATTACGATAGTAAAATTTAGCAAAATATTTACGCAATTTGTAATAACGGTAGCCCTGTTGAAGAAGTTTATTTGTAATATATTGATTACGTTCATTGAAATCCTCAACATGACTACTCGCTCTGGCAAACCGAATTTTAACTGAGAAATGTATACCCCATAAGATGTAGCATGAGGTACATCCCCATCCAAATGGGGGAAATTTAAAGTCTAATTCGTCTGTTAAGCAAGTTGTATTTCAGACCATAATTAACATTCATAATTTTCGACTTACAGCTTTCCCTGGAGGAAATAACTCAACTCCACTGCGTCAACAATGTCTCGATGGATGGGCGTCTTACAATGGTTCATGTTATCTATTTGCTTATGGTCATGCGCGCAGTTTTGCTGATGCAGTGGTATGTTTTTCTCTTCATTTTTCATGTCTATACAGCGTCTTGCTGTTAGGCAACCGACTCATAACCTCAGGGTTGCAAGAATTTGCCCGTGATTTTCATTTCACAATCCCTTATTTCAACACGACAATTGGTCAGAACTTTAAACAGTCATCGAACCTAGATAATATTAGCTGCTAGAACTCGAATCTTAATCGATTAAAAAATAAGTTGATATCGAAATACGTTATCTGTCAGAATCGTTACTTGTTAAGAATCTCAGTGATTGATATAGGATGGTGACTATAATCATCTCAGCTGTTGCATTGAAATTCTTTCACTCAATATTCCTAGCTCAGCAGAACATATTCAGTCGAACTTGGCTTAGTTTATAAGTTCATCTTTTAGAACAGAATTCAGCAAACCCGAAAGAGCGAGAGTAACTAGATACACCGAGACACTATACGGTCAGTTGAAGGTTTTTGTAAAAGGGTTTAGTTTTTCAAGAATATCTTGGTATCTTGTACAAAAAATGTCCCGGTGAGATTTTGTTGTATAATTTATTATCTGTGTAGTATATATTTGCTCTACAGCAATTCTGTGCTCAGTTTGACGCAGTGTTGGTACACGTGAACAATGAGCGGGAAAACACATTTCTACGAGATATGCTTCGTCGTTATCAACGTAAGTACATTTTCATTGACAAGGATACTTTAAAGACAGTTTCCAGTTTATCACGTGCAGTTGATGATAAATATTTACTTTCATGATAAAAATAATAATAATTATACTACTACTGTCTACTATTATTATTATAACTATTTATTAGGTATAGCAACGAATATCCGGATATCCGAATATTCGTTCAGCTTCCGAATATTCGGATACGATAAAGGTATCCGAGTATTCGGTAAATTCGTCCAAAAAACGCATTTCAATTAAAAACTTAAATATTTACATGTTTTTATCATGACAATAATTAATTTTCAATTATGGCCGATAAAGTGTCAGTTTACACTACCCGGTTGCTCTGGTGATGACACTTTCTATAGTCAATCTTTAGTGATAGACAAAAGAGATTATGCTAACAAGAGTTTCAGTTTCTAGGTGTGAATTGTTGAACACACATTTAGGTTAAGGAAAATTGTTTTAAAGCCTTGTTTACGCCAATACATATGGAGATGCGCTTACTTAAGCCATTGCAATAATGAAGTATATTAAATGATTTTACATTTTTTTCAATTAATTTTAAAAATGAAAATGTTTTACTGTTGTTCTTAATTGAAGCTTTTCTTCTCAGTCCTACTAAGCCTCCTGCAGATCTATAAGGAATGAAGCAGCAGAAAAAGAAAATAAATGTCCGTGTAACGACTCTGTCACGGAAAAAACGAAACCGAAAGTACAACAGTCCTTACAGAGTTAGCTTCCGTAATAACAACGTATATGCAACTTATTTTATCCTAATTTTATGACATGAAGGATTGAATCTTATAGCGATTAATTGTCTGACTTAAAATATATAAAAGTAAGTTCTCGGGATAGAATATTCGCCTGGCTAAGGTAACTGTAAGCTATAAATTTCACAATCGCGAAAATATGTGACAAATTGATCAACAACTTATTAGATTTAGTATATAAAACGGCCAAATATCCGGATATTCGTTCGGAAGGCTGACCAAATATCCGAAAACCAATTTGGATATTCGTTGGCATCGCTACTATTTATATGATATGATTATAAATATCACTAAATTAAATATTATTATTATCTTGTTTTTGCGTTGTCCGTCTGTCCGTCCGTCCAAAGTCATAACTCAAGAACCAATGGATAGAATTTCATTAAACCTGGCATAAGTGTTCAATAGCATAATGCCGCGGCGCACACACAACTTACGTTAAGATTGGATTAGTATCTCAAAGTTATTGCCCCATTTATTGTTAACCAACAGCAGAGAAGATAAGGTGCTGTCATGTTTATCATTTTATATCTTGAATAATAAGGCTTTTTAGTGAAAATATTGAATGTTTAAAACATGTTTTGATAACAACAATACTTCAAGTCTATTTACTGTATGACCGTAGATGTACTGTAGAGATAAAATCATGCCGGCCAATCGGGTTTGGACTCCATACTCCAAGTGTCTGTGGATATAACAGCGTAACAGTGTACATTCTTTATAGATGAAACGTTATATTATTGCAGCGAACTACTGGTGGTTAGGTCTCACAGATCAGGTTACAGAAGGTGACTGGCGATGGATAGATACAGGGAAAACCCCGGAGTATACAGGCTTCTATCCAGGTAAAACTTATAATTAGCACAATTTAATATATCACATATAATGTTAACTTCA
This sequence comes from Saxidomus purpurata, assembly GCA_022818135.1. Taxonomy (NCBI): domain Eukaryota; kingdom Metazoa; phylum Mollusca; class Bivalvia; order Venerida; family Veneridae; genus Saxidomus; species Saxidomus purpurata. Next base: position 1,661,137 of record JAFMSR010000017.1, read on the forward strand.
TTTGCATATTTATTTAGAAGTGGTAGACTTACAAGTTTTACATTAATGACGCAACAACGTCCGAATGTTCTCTCGGTTTTATCTCGAAAAATGACATTCTAAGTTACCTTACTTAATGTTTGTCATTCAAAGATAACCTACAAAGTTAGTGTCATGTCATGAATTATGCAGGTTCTGTACCAACGTTTTGATTGATATTAGATATTCGCGACAAACTGTTCGGCAAGGGGTTAGAGTATCAATGAATTCCCTTGATTAGTTCTGAATGATGTCCACTACCTTTCAATCCTCTTTCATTGTATTAAATGCCAAATAAATCGGATAAATGATTTTTAAAATCTTTCATTGTATTAATGCCCAATAAATTGGTTAAATGATTTTCAAAATCAGCACGAACGGCTCAGAACTAACTGCATTTCTCTAGCCGACAACTTTCACAATAAAAAACGTTTTACAAACAGAAACATGTACCACTCACTTATTTCTAGAATGCAGTCGCTTTGACACTATTTGTTTCATCTTAATTAAGTAGGTCTCCCATGCATGTAATCTTCATTTTTTTGTTTTGGGTTTTGGTATCAATTCGGTCTGAAAACTGAAAACTTTCTCCAATTATACTAAGAATAGTTAAAACCTTTCAAAATGCAAGGTACACGTTAGAGGACATAAAAATAATAGCTCAACTTCTCATTACTCTCATGTAGCTCTCTTTCTACACCATTGTACTGATATTGTCCTATTTTATTACTTCTGTAATCGACTTAATTAAACCGTCCATATATTTTTCCCTATTTTCTCGGTCAATATGTCGTGCATTTTGAAAGAGAAATGTCATAACCTCGAACGAAGTGATTTCATGTGTGGTGGAGCTTTAAACTTCCATTACCCTTTCATCTCTACTTCGATGTATTGTATTATGCTAAAGTTTCAACTTTGTAAAGTATCAGGTCAATCACTTCAATACATGTTGTTCCTAAAATTCGTTATGTGATTTTGAAGAACATTCGCACAAGAAAGATCTTCAGCTGAATGTTCAAGAATATGTTAAGATAAATAGTGTGAACAAAGTGCACTAAGAGAGTAGCTCAGAAAGACGCGTACGTTGTACCATTGCGAATAGTATTGGTTTATGTAGTTTGTTATTACAAGCTGAGATCAAAAAAATGAATTTAGGTCTCGAAGGAGGGCTCACTTAGTATTGTCAAAATTGATTCTTGCTAAATGGAGCAAGTCTGTTTGTAAATAGTGTTGGAGATACTCTCCTAAGCAAGTCTATCTAAGGCAGCTAGTCTAGCTAGTGAAACAAGTCTAGGTAGTCGAGCAAGTCTTGAAAGTCGAGCATGTCCAAAATGTGCAGCAAGTCCAAGAAGTGCAGCAAGTCCAAGGAGTGTAGCAAGTCCCAGAAGTGCAGCAAGTCCAAAAAGCGCAGCAAGTCCAAGAAGTGCAGCAAATCCAAGGCGTGCAGCAAGTCAAAAAAAGAGCAGCAAAGTCCAAGAAGTGCAGAAAGTCCAAGGAGTGCAGCAAGTCCAAAGAGTGCAGCAAGTCCAAGGAGTGAAGCAAGTCCAAGAAGTGTTGCAAGTACAAAGAGTGAAGCAAGTCCAAGGAGTGCATCAAGTCCAAGAAGTGCAGCAAGTTCAATATGCGCAGCAAGTCCAGCAAGCATAGCTGCTCAAGCCTTTACCGAGTCTAACTAAGACATTGCCACCTCAGTAGATAATCCCCTTTAGATAACGTTGACACCGTGCGTTTCCTATATACACTTACAGGGGACAAACTGTATTTAATTTCTTAAGTTCTAAAGTGACAATGATGTTCTGCTACGCGTTCAATAAATTTCAGGGTACTTTTTAAAGAAAATGACGAGTTAGAATCGAAATAATAAATGTGTCCTTATATGTTATCGTTGAATAAACTACAGTCAGCCGCTCGGAAGCAAAACATTCAATCACTCGTGCTACGCACTATTCCAATTACTACGCATCCGGGCTGTACTTTTTTCGGTATGTATTTAAAACTTTTTTTCAATTTTAAGGAAATTGTGTCCATTCATATAGATTTTGTTATTCTCATTTAAGTAAGGATTGAATGTGATGATTTACTGTTTGTCTTTCGTAATTAATTTTAAGTTTTTAATCGTCGTTTCAGGTGAACCTCAGTCAGCCGGAGGCAAAGCAGATGAAGACTGTGCAGGCTTCTTCCATCCGTATTCATTCAAATGGGTTGACATCACCTGCAGTGCAGCCTGGCTTCCAATTTGTGAAAAATGGTCCGAGTATCTTTTTTATTTCTTTGTGTTTATTATCCATATTAAAACATACATTTGTCCTACTTTCTTATCCAATACAATGCTTTCGTTTTATTTTACAAGCAATATTTATTGTTCATATTGACTCAATATCTGCAATATGAAAATAATTATTTCACTTACTTTTATCCCCCATCTCCTGCCTGCCCTGGGAACCTGGTAATGATCTCCGTCTGTCCGTTTATGCGTCGGTCACACAGTCCTGTCCGAGCTATTTCTCAGGAACTTAATTCAGAAAAACGTCATATAATGCTTCACTATCAATATATCAGCACATTCCAGGTTAATGAATTTTCCAACATTATTTTCCTTTGATTACTTTTTCATGTACTTTTGCGTCCGCGCTATTTCTCTACAACCACAGGCTTGTAATTAACAAAGCTTTATGTTTGTGGGCTTTATTTACAAGATGAGATGCGCATATTGCAAGCATATTTCGATTCGATGAATTGCTTAAATTATGGCCCTTTTATTATATGAACATATAGTATACATAGCATTTATTAATTTGTGCATTCTTTTCCCGGCTAGTTTTCAGGAACCACCAGCTTGAATTTAATGAAACTTTATAGAGTGCTGCTTCACTATCAAGAGCAGATGCGCTCATTACGTTCAGTATCTTCCAGTTAAGTGATTAAGATTTACATATGCAACATCGTCCTCTATCAAGATTACTTATATTATGCGCCTGGTGTCAAAATTGGCCCTGCCTCATGGGTCATTATTTTACACAGACTTATATAAGAAATTATTTATAAAAGTCTTCCTCTCCATAATTCAACGATCAAGAGCTTATTTATTCGGTACGTAGCATTGTCTAGTGACATTTCCATGACTATTCTAATCATTTATCCGCCCCCTTTGACCTTCTTTCGTGCCTTTAAAGCAGACGTGATGAAATCAGAATCTTGAGTTTTATCAAACAGATTTCAACAATAACCTGGGATGACCTTGACCTTTTGACCTCATACTTACTGTTTTAAGCTCCAGCAATGGAATTAAGACATGTGTACTGTTTTGCAAAAAAAAATCAATATTTGACCTAGATGATTTTGACTATGATCTTTGGATCTACTCCCTTGTTTGTGAAGCTGCACTTGTGTAGATTATATGTGCAGTTTTGTAAATAAGTTTTATTCTTGCCACATTGAAGTATATGGGGGCTATATTGGAATCACGCTTGCCCGTCCGTCTGTAGTAAAAATTTGTCCGGACTATTTCTACCTCACATAAGACGCCCATTCTTTTGCAGCAATCTTATTTGTGCATATCCTCAGCACGTTCGTTGATTTTCCATTGAGTTGTGATGTTTCCGAACACGTTATTTTTAGCAATAACTGACGGAAAATGAGTGATTAGTAACAAGCTTAGTTGAGCATATTGCTGGCATGTTGTTTTTGAATGATTTTTGACCTGGACTTTCTTAAAACATCTTACATATTCTTTAATAAAGCAACCTTAACCACCAGCCTGCAGCACTCATATGCAATGGTCTCATTCTGTTACTGTGTATAAGCAGGTCGAAGCAGCTAGCAAAAAATAGAACATATATGTCAAAGCGGCATTTGGCGTATTCATTACCTTTAGTGATAGCACTAGTTTTGTAATGTATTATCTGTGTTGACCTTCTTTAGAGAATTTTAAGTTATTATGCATAGATTCTACAGTTTTCACTTCTATATCTGAAAGTGTAGTTATTCTAAGGTGAACTTTATAGAACCATAATGACCTTCTTGTTTCTGATGTTACAGGTAGAAAGAATGACCACTGAAACACACAATTTGTACCTCCAACACTTGAAATATCTTCAACATAACAGACAACGAAGTGTGAACTACGATGGGACCTCTATTAAGCTGAAATGATTTTGAAAAACTTACTTATGTATCTTTGTGTGAAACACACATACAAGTTATCATTAAAAAGTTTGATACCCACTTTTGTCTTTTAAAGCTGCCCGTTCACAGTTTCCGGTGAAAAAAATACATAAATTACAAATTCAGGTAGCAATTTGCAAAAATTCGTTGAAAATGTTGGTAGGTTTTGCTTCGCTATGTCATATGGTTATATTTGGATTTTCAAAAGCGTTTGTAACTTTTTATAATTTGGTAGATGTAGCATATAATTTTAAATTACAGATATACTTTATTTATACTGGAACCTTTTTATTTTACTTTTCGTTCTAAAATATGTTATTTTCAGAGAGTTTCAAAAATTTAATTTTTCATCGAACGCAGAGAGCGAGCAGCTTTAAAATTCGCAAATAAAATAACTTGATTTCTTCTTGTTCAATTTATTTTCTCAGCATTCTCACAATTCTCAATGTAAATCAATTTCAATAAACCAAATAACCGAAGCATATTTAAGCGTAAAATGTATTTTGTTACCCCATTATTATAATATACCTGTGCACAAATTGTTGTGTTAACGGTAAATCACTACCAGACCAAAACGGATTATAACTTTCACCGCCCGTAGGCCGGCTTTTTCCCACCATGACTTCCTTTATTTGGCTATCTGCAACATTTACTACTTTTTCTAATGCGCTGGGTATCCGTAGTAAGAAGTACATTAAACCGGCAACGTTCACTACCGGCGCAGCGAAATCCTGCTGTTAGTTATGCTGTGTGGTTCTAAATTTACTTGCAGTGAGTGAGTGCATAGCCGGTCTGAGCACCCGACACAAATAAAACTACATTGTAGTTTACTCAAATTGATCAGTTGTAAAAGGTGTATAGATATTTAACACGCCCCAGTGAAGCGGGGGAAATGTTGTTCTAACTTCCGATGGAGGTGCAAAAACAGATTAAAAATGGTGTTTAGGCAGGTATGTGATTGCATTCTTTAATTATATAAAATCGTAAATGGTATTTCGACATTCCCATGCGAAATATCGACGTTAAAAACATAAAATTGACGAACATAAAAGAAAACTCGACCAGTGGCAAAAAATCGAGCAGCCTTTCTGATCTATAAACCTATCCTCTAGGTCTGTTAATGGGGACACCAAAATCAACTTATTTTGCAAAACAAAATGCCATATAAAATCGTTACGTCTCCTAGTCGGTTTGTCGGTGGTTACGACTGCAAAAACACTTCCGTCGTCTTGGATGACACCTTTTATCATATATACAGTACATACTGACAATACCACAATTGCATGCAATTACAGCAATTCAGTATAGACTATGACCTAAAGCCTTCCACAAGCAATTGGTTTGATTACATGGCCAAACAGGCCCGTCAATAGGAATAGAGCTATTACCGTTTATATGTACAGCGTCCGCTAGCCGGCCTGTCGTTGGCCATAGCTGAAAAAAGAAACACACCTGTCGTCTTCGGATGACCGACACCAAGCCGGACGCCGTAGGACATATACGGGACAATTCCGACACGCTGCTGCGCCATTTCTTTACCATATATACAGTATATAGTAGAAATACCCCAATATTCATTGCTTTTCATCACGGTGAAAGACTGCTCAATTAGTGGATTTCTTTATACTGTAATTTAGTGTTGACTATGACCTAAAGGCTGGTACAAATCCGGTCTCAATTGGTTTGATAAAGAGCCCGCGGGCTGTTGTAACACCTCACGTGCCTTGATAGGTTGCAGTAAACTGAAAATTTACAATTTCACAACTTTATTTAGTGTCAAACTTAAATATGATCATCTCCAGAGCCCATCATCAGTTTAACCCCGCGCCAAAATATGCTATTTAATTTTAGAGACCGACACGCATCTTAGTTAACAACTTTTTCCCCTCCTGCTTGCTTTCGCCATCTCTTTCTCAGTCCCTTACGCGCTGAGATATTTATTATCTGTTTCCAGAAACTATGTCGCAATAACAAAATGATGCAAATATACATGCGACTAATAGTTAACATGAAAACAATAAACAAAGTAAACGAACATTGCAGATACTATTAACAAAACACATGTACGTTTTTTGTACGTTCATGGGTTAGTTATAGTAATATGTTGGTTAAAACAAAACTATTATTGACTATAATCTTAAATAATGCACGACTTATTTCACAAAACGGGGAGTAAGCAAGTCGAAATATTGTGCAATTTCAGTAAATGATCAACATCCCAAAAGGATTTTACAAGTAAACAAGATAGTTGACGTTAGTCATGCAATTCTACGATTTTCCAAGAAGTATCAACACGTTGTTGATTTCGAATTTGGTAGATCAATAATACGTAAACTTTTACTAAGGAAAACAATAGCTAATTATTTTTTCGTAGATTCTTGATGCCTGTGCTACCGTACAGTCATTGTGTTACACCAGTTTGGAGACGACGTACCCCAGTTCTAGGATATACGGGGCACTCCAGACTCGACCATGCAGTCGCTGAACTGCTATGTTTTGTGATTAAAATGAATAAACCAAATTTGAAACATTTGCCTCTCAGTAAACTTACTGGAGATTATTATTGGATATCTAATTATTAGGTTACTAGACGACGATAGGAATCAGTGCCTAGTAATAATGTAACGTTTATGTAAAGAATATTGTAAAGAAATCAAGTACATGTACAGTATATTTTATAGTTCTTGGAAAAAAACTAAATAAATTACCACTTGAGTCTTAAACTTATTAAACGTTTGTTTGACATTCCCGAAGAATGTTATGGGAGTGATTGGACCAATAACTCCAGTTTTTGCCGTCATTTGTGGTGAAAAGCTTTACACGTTATGAAAGTGTACGCTTACACTGACGTGTTATGTTCATTCTGGGAAGAATACGTGTTTGGTTACACCATTAAGGGTGTCCTGTTTGCCCGGTCTTCGGTGCATTAATTCCATGAAAACATTAGTGTTGTGTCACACCAAAATGGGTGGCAACTCAGTTGCAACCTATTTGGGTGTTAAGTTTCCTAAGTGTGTTCAAAGATTTCTCCCCGGTCAATATTTGCCATGCCCGGGGATCACTTGTTTCACATAGACTAATATAGGGAAACATTTAAATAATCTTCCTCTCTAAAACGACAATGCCTAGAGCTTTGATAGCAACAAGCAAAAGTTGTCTTTGGCAATCACTGACTTCCCGTAGTGACCTGTGATACCTTTAGCAACCGCTGACTGTCCCTGGTAGCTTGTGACATTAAGAGACCAGTGACTTCTTAAGCTACCAGTGAATTCTACTAGCAACCAGTAACTTCTTTAGCAAATACTGACTCCCTTACGCAACAAGTGTCTTCCTTGGGTAAGTGCATTGGTAGTCAGATGAGCGATATAGGGCCATCATGTCCCTCTTGTTCAAAATTATATATATTTTTTACTTTCAGCGGACCATATAACCTGAACGTCGTTGCATAAACTTTAAACATAACAGAAATTACATGCAGTATAACAGTATCATTGCTACGAAGACTGTAATAAATACTTATCTAGACCCAGTTCATATTATCAGCACAAACATGTAAAAATCTAAATAACACTGTCACTGTAATAAAGTCAATTTGTAAATACGGAAGCGATATATTAAAACACTTCTTTAATTATATATACAGGACAGATGTTTTATACAAACATTTTGAAGAACAAATCCTGTCACTATGAAATAAAACAACAGGCAGGCTAATTTTCTTCCCAGTAGTATATATAGCAGATCTGGAATACTCGGTATAGAAAATGACGACGCTTTACCGAAATGCAACTACTGACAAACATAATGAGTACTAAGACTTACATAACACAGATCATCACCAAACAAAATAAAGTGGTACGTTACCTGGGAAATACCATTGGAATGCCTTTTAAAATTAAAGATTAACTTTTATTGTGCTGGCAGCAAGTTGTTGTATACATGATGTTTTGGGGCTTTTTAAATTACTACCAATATTAGGGTATGCCTCTTTAAGTGGCATTTGTACAAGTACAAATGACAGCCCGTCACCTTTTTCGTTTTAACTCCTTACGGAATAGAGGGTAGACAGACATATCTAGCTTACAATTAAAACAAATAAAAGACCAAACTGCTTGATAAGAAGTTCAGCAAACAAGTTGAGAACGTTCTTCCCGTAGGAAGTAAGTTTTAACATCAACCTTTTTTTAAGACAACTAGTGGATCAAATATTCCAAATATGTTCCTTCCAAGTGTCACAGTTTCAATAATTATCCCTAATTATTTCCTAACACTACCAACAGTTTGAAGTTCACCAATATCATCATAGAGTAGGACACTTGACTGACAAAAGAGCTTCATTATTGAGCAAGTACTTCTTTATTTGTGGTGGACTAATGACTACATATTTAGAAAACGGTTAGACAATAGTGAAGCATTTTGGCCTTGATTATGTACAATTTTGTAAAAAATGACGAGTAAAACTGATTTTTAAGCGAAAGTTTAATATAATATCTAAAATATTTCAACAAAAATGTGTGATCACTAAATTTTTTCAACTTACCTTCTTATTTCTGTTAAAGTGTTAAAGTGTCAAATATCAGCTGTATAGATCTCGGGAGGCAGACGGAACTGGATACAATTCGTTTCTGTTAAACAGTTTTTTATGAAATCGGTCGGTGGATTTTACATTACGTGACTTGTTTGTGAAGATTTTACTTTAAGTGATTTGATTGTTTTCTAAATAGTTTCATATAAACGAACAACTATCAGAAAGACTGATGTTTGTTTAAAAGGTGGATGGAGATATATAATACATTCAGTCAATCAATGATGAGGTAAACAAAAACACACTAAATCACTTAAAAAGTCTGCCTATACGGTGACAATGCGTATATAATCTTAAACAAATGTAAGAACGATTTACTTTGACAGTTTTAAGACACAGAGATACATTGAAACAAACAGCGGTGATCATGTTTTTGGTCAGTGTTTTGATCTTGTATGGAGTTTTGGCCGACGAACCGTCATCTGAGTCTTGTTACAACAAGTTTGAGTATGAGTACCACGTCTTACAAGAACTGGCTAACCATGCCATAAAACTCAAGAATCTACAGGAAAAAATCGAAGGTTTGATTATAGTTTTACAGTAGATTATTTCAGTATATACGAATTTATTTTAGTTCGATTGCGAAGAAAGCTCCATAGGTTATTTAAACGCTCTCGAACACTCATTCCAGATGTTATTACATTTGCGAGAGAGAGGCAGTGTTTTTTTCATCGCTGCTACCCATTTACAGCTAGGTAGACTGAGGCACGTGTGGTTTCAGTGTCTTTGCCCAAGGACACACCTCGTGGTCCGGCTGGGATTCGAACCCGGGACCTCCCGTTCCGGAGGCGAACGCCCTAACCACTGAGCTATCGAGGCCCAATAAACCTATAGACTATAAACTATAGATTATTTTAATAGTGATCTGTAAATGGGTATTGTAATATATACAGTCTTGGGTCAAAAGTAAATATTCCATGTAAAATCATCAGCTTGTTAATAATTATCACGAATTCATTTCAAATGCTATCAAATCAAATAATAAATTAAAAAGAATGTCAAAAGATTTTTTTCTATTTTCAGAATAGTTTTATGTTTTTGATTTTAAAAGCTGTCATTAGTTAGACTCAGTTTAGTATATTTCAAAGTCAGTAGCCCTGTATGTCCATAGAAAATTTTCTAGTTTTGAAAAATATCTAAAGAAACGTTTTATGATTATTGTGGTGTACATTTCATGGAAATACCATGGAAATTATTATCTACATGTACATGTACATACGATTTTGAAATTTTATGTTTTTATATGAAATACATAGTAGAATTTGACATTGTGGAATCACCGTACATCTTGAATTTATAATTGATTACGCTTTCATTCAACAGCAGTACATAAGGTACATCTTACAAGTTCTGTTCGGCTCTTGTCTTTTTTTTTATTGCAATAAGTTTCGAAGACAGAAAAACAAACCAATAGATTTAACACTAAATGGGCATTTGAAGTGGAGCAAGTAAGCTCTTTTGACTGATTTATTTTCTGCATTTTTGCAAATCAGTTTCAAACGCAGAAAACTATAGTAGAAAGGATATAACACCTCTACCTCGGTACAGCCATATCACAGTTTAGTTGTAAGAACTTATAGAATACAACATGCAGGTAGTTTCACAATATCTTAAAGAAAAACTTGTCAATTAGTTTCAAAAGCAGTAAACTTTAGTTGTAAACATATAACACCTCCACCTCGGTACAGCCATATCACAGTTTAGTTATAAGAACGTATAGAATACAACATGCAGGTAGTTTCACAATATCTTAAAGAAAAACTTGTCAATTAGTTTCAAAAGCAGTAAACTTTAGTTGTAAACATATAACACTTCCACCTCGGTACAGCCATATCACAGTTTAGTTATAAGAACTTATAGAATGCGACATGCGGGTAGTTTCATAATATCTTAAACATAAGGTAAAATAAAAGACTTTGAGCTAGCTGTTTCAAAAGGTTTTACATTTCCTGAAAACGCCTGAAGTTATACCAAAAGAAACATATTCACAATCCGACATTAGATCTTATTTCATTGATATTTACACGGGAAAGTTCAATTACTTTATTCTAATCATACTTCGAAGGTGTACATTAGTAATATTGATTGCAAATGTTCTTGTTATGGATATACCGTTTTTCAGAAATGTTCAATTTGATGCTCATTTGTCTAAGTCTTTTTTCTCTTCCGTTACACTTTGCTATGGAAGACATATTTTACACGAATTGACATTGTTAGTTTGAAAGGCAGAATACAGCGCAACACTAATGTCATAGACATTTTGCAAAAGTATTGAAATGCTCAACGGAATCGAATGTCGTATAAATCATTTACAATAAGCATTTTCAAGCACAAAAATTCTTAGTCCGGCAAAGTTCCTTTTCCCATATACCAGATAATCTGGCCAGACGTGCAGGTAGCTTTGAGATACTTTTGGAATAAATTGTTAAAGTCTAATTCGTCTGTTAAGCAAGTTGTATTTCAGACCATAATTAACATTCATAATTTTCGACTTACAGCTTACCCTGAAGGAAATAACTCAACTCCACTGCGTCAACAATGTCTCGATGGATGGGTGTCTTACAATGGTTCATGTTATCTATTTGCTTATGGTCATGCGCGCAGTTTTGCTGATGCAGTGGTATGTTTTTCTCTTCATTTTTCATGTCTATACAGCGTCTTGCTGTTAGGCAACCGACTCATAACCTCAGGGTTGCAAGAATTTGCCCGTGATTTTCATTTCACAATCCCTTATTTCAACACGACAATTGGTCAGAACTTTAAACAGTCATCGAACCTAAATAATATTAGCTGCTAGAACTCGAATCTTAATCGATTAAAAAATAAGTTGATATCGAAATACGTTATCTGTCAGAATCGTTACTTGTTAAGAATCTCAGTGATTGATATAGGATGGTGACTATAATCATCTCAGCTGTTGCATTGAAATTCTTTCACTCAATATTCCTAGCTCAGCAGAACATAGTTAAATTCTTACATATTCAGTCGAACTTGGCTTAGTTTATAAGTTCATCTTTTAGAACAGAATTCAGCAAACCCGAAAGAGCGAGAGTAACTAGATACACCGAGACACTATACGGTCAGTTGAAGGTTTTTGTAAAAGGGTTTAGTTTTTCAAGAATATCTTGGTATCTTGTACAAAAAATGTCCCGGTGAGATTTTGTTGTATAATTTATTATCTGTGTAGTATATATTTGCTCTACAGCAATTCTGTGCTCAGTTTGACGCAGTGTTGGTACACGTGAACAATGAGCGGGAAAACACATTTCTACGAGATATGCTTCGTCGTTATCAACGTAAGTACATTTTCATTGACAAGGATACTTTAAAGACAGTTTCCAGTTTATCACGTGCAGTTGATGATAAATATTTACTTTCATGATAAAAATAATAATAATTATACTACTACTGTCTACTATTATTATTATAACTATTTATTAGGTATAGCAACGAATATCTAGATATCCGAATATTCGTTCAGCTTCCGAATATTCGGATACGATAAAGGTATCCGAGTATTCGGTAAATTCGTCCAAAAAACGCATTTCAATTAAAAACTTAAATATTTACATGTTTTTATCATGACAATAATTAATTTTCAATTATGGCCGATAATGTGTCAGTTTACACTACCCGGTTGCTCTGGTGATGACACTTTCTATAGTCAATCTTTAGTGATAGACAAAAGAGATTATGCTAACAAGAGTTTCAGTTTCTAGGTGTGAATTGTTGAACACACATTTAGGTTAAGGAAAATTGTTTTAAAGCCTTGTTTACGCCAATACATATGGAGATGCGCTTACTTAAGCCATTGCAATAATGAAGTATATTAAATGATTTTACATTTTTTTCAATTAATTTTAAAAATGAAAATGTTTTACTGTTGTTCTTAATTGAAGCTTTTTCTTCTCAGTCCTACTAAGCCTCCTGCAGATCTATAAGGAATGAAGCAGCAGAAAAAGAAAATAAATGTCCGTGTAACGACTCTGTCACGGAAAAAACGAAACCGAAAGTACAACAGTCCTTACAGAGTTAGCTTCCGTAAAAACAACGTATATGCAACTTATTTTATCCTAATTTTATGACATGAAGGATTGAATCTTATAGCGATTAATTGTCTGACTTAAAATATATAAAAGTAAGTTCTCGGGATAGAATATTCGCCTGGCTAAGGTAACTGTAAGCTATAAATTTCACAATCGCGAAAATATGTGACAAATTGATCAACAACTTATTAGATTTAGTATATAAAACGGCCAAATATCCGGATATTCGTTCGGAAGGCTGACCAAATATCCGAAAACCAATTTGGATATTCGTTGGCATCGCTACTATTTATATGATATGATTATAAATATCACTAAATTAAATATTATTATTATCTTGTTTTTGCGTTGTCCGTCTGTCCGTCCGTCCAAAGTCATAACTCAAGAACCAATGGATAGAATTTCATTAAACCTGGCATAAGTGTTCAATAGCATAATGCCGCGGCGCACACACAACTTACGTTAAGATTGGATTAGTATCTCAAAGTTATTGCCCCATTTATTGTTAACCAACAGCAGAGAAGATAAGGTGCTGTCATGTTTATCATTTTATATCTTGAATAATAAGGCTTTTTAGTGAAAATATTGAATGTTTAAAACATGTTTTGATAACAACAATACTTCAAGTCTAATTACTGTATGACCGTAGATGTACTGTAGAGATAAAATCATGCCGGCCAATCGGGTTTGGACTCCATACTCCAAGTGTCTGTGGATATAACAGCGTAACAGTGTACATTCTTTATAGATGAAACGTTATATTGTTGCAGCGAACTACTGGTGGTTAGGTCTCACAGATCAGGTTACAGAAGGTGACTGGCGATGGATAGATACAGGGAAAACCCCGGAGTATACAGGCTTCTATCCAGGTAAAACTTATAATTAGCACAATTTAATATATCACATATAATGTTAACTTCATTTGCATATTTATTTAGAAGTGGTAGACTTACAAGTTTTACATTAATGACGCAACAACGTCCGAATGTTCTCTCGGTTTTATCTCGAAAAATGACATTCTAAGTTACCTTACTTAATGTTTGTCATTCAAAGATAACCTACAAAGTTAGTGTCATGTCATGAATTATGCAGGTTCTGTACCAACGTTTTGATTGATATTAGATATTCGCGACAAACTGTTCGGCAAGGGGTTAGAGTATCAATGAATTCCCTTGAATAGTTCTGAATGATGTCCACTACCTTTCAATCCTCTTTCATTGTATTAAATGCCAAATAAATCGGATAAATGATTTTTAAAATCTTTCATTGTATTAATGCCCAATAAATTGGTTAAATGATTTTCAAAATCAGCACGAACGGCTCAGAACTAACTGCATTTCTCTAGCCGACAACTTTCACAATAAAAAACGTTTTACAAACAGAAACATGTACCACTCACTTATTTCTAGAATGCAGTCGCTTTGACACTATTTGTTTCATCTTAATTAAGTAGGTCTCCCATGCATGTAATCTTCATTTTTTTGTTTTGGGTTTTGGTATCAATTCGGTCTGAAAACTGAAAACTTTCTCCAATTATACTAAGAATAGTTAAAACCTTTCAAAATGCAAGGTACACGTTAGAGGACATAAAAACAATAGCTCAACTTCTCATTACTCTCATGTAGCTCTCTTTCTACACCATTGTACTGATATTGTCCTATTTTATTACTTCTGTAATCGACTTAATTAAACCGTCCATATATTTTTCCCTATTTTCTCGGTCAATATGTCGTGCATTTTGAAAGAGAAATGTCATAACCTCGAACGAAGTGATTTCATGTGTGGTGGAGCTTTAAACTTCCATTACCCTTTCATCTCTACTTCGATGTATTGTATTATGCTAAAGTTTCAACTTTGTAAAGTATCAGGTCAATCACTTCAATACATGTTGTTCCTAAAATTCGTTATGTGATTTTGAAGAACATTCGCACAAGAAAGATCTTCAGCTGAATGTTCAAGAATATGTTAAGATAAATAGTGTGAACAAAGTGCACTAAGAGAGTAGCTCAGAAAGACGCGTACGTTGTACCATTGCGAATAGTATTGGTTTATGTAGTTTGTTATTACAAGCTGAGATCAAAAAAATGAATTTAGGTCTCGAAGGAGGGCTCACTTAGTATTGTCAAAATTGATTCTTGCTAAATGGAGCAAGTCTGTTTGTAAATAGTGTTGGAGATACTCTCCTAAGCAAGTCTATCTAAGGCAGCTAGTCTAGCTAGTGAAACAAGTCTAGGTAGTCGAGCAAGTCTTGAAAGTCGAGCATGTCCAAAATGTGCAGCAAGTCCAAGAAGTGCAGCAAGTCCAAGGAGTGTAGCAAGTCCAAGAAGTGCAGCAAGTCCAAAAAGCGCAGCAAGTCCAAGAAGTGCAGCAAATCCAAGGCGTGCAGCAAGTCAAAAAAAGAGCAGCAAAGTCCAAGAAGTGCAGAAAGTCCAAGGAGTGCAGCAAGTCCAAAGAGTGCAGCAAGTCCAAGGAGTGAAGCAAGTCCAAGAAGTGTTGCAAGTACAAAGAGTGCAGCAAGTCCAAGGAGTGCATCAAGTCCAAGAAGTGCAGCAAGTTCAATATGCGCAGCAAGTCCAGCAAGCATAGCTGCTCAAGCCTTTACCGAGTCTAACTAAGACATTGCCACCTCAGTAGATAATCCCCCTTAGATAACGTTGACACCGTGCGTTTCCTATATACACTTACAGGGGACAAACTGTATTTAATTTCTTAAGTTCTAAAGTGACAATGATGTTCTGCTACGCGTTCAATAAATTTCAGGGTACTTTTTAAAGAAAATGACGAGTTAGAATCGAAATAATAAATGTGTCCTTATATGTTATCGTTGAATAAACTACAGTCAGCCGCTCGGAAGCAAAACATTCAATCACTCGTGCTACGCACTATTCCAATTACTACGCATCCGGGCTGTACTTTTTTCGGTATGTATTTAAAACTTTTTTTCAATTTTAAGGAAATTGTGTCCATTCATATAGATTTTGTTATTCTCATTTAAGTAAGGATTGAATGTGATGATTTACTGTTTGTCTTTCGTAATTAATTTTAAGTTTTTAATCGTCGTTTCAGGTGAACCTCAGTCAGCCGGAGGCAAAGCAGATGAAGACTGTGCAGGCTTCTTCCATCCGTATTCATTCAAATGGGTTGACATCACCTGCAGTGCAGCCTGGCTTCCAATTTGTGAAAAATGGTCCGAGTATCTTTTTTATTTCTTTGTGTTTATTATCCATATTAAAACATACATTTGTCCTACTTTCTTATCCAATACAATGCTTTCGTTTTATTTTACAAGCAATATTTATTGTTCATATTGACTCAATATCTGCAATATGAAAATAATTATTTCACTTACTTTTATCCCCCATCTCCTGCCTGCCCTGGGAACCTGGTAATGATCTCCGTCTGTCCGTTTATGCGTCGGTCACACAGTCCTGTCCGAGCTATTTCTCAGGAACTTAATTCAGAAAAACGTCATATAATGCTTCACTATCAATATATCAGCACATTCCAGGTTAATGAATTTTCCAACATTATTTTCCTTTGATTACTTTTTCATGTACTTTTGCGTCCGCGCTATTTCTCTACAACCACAGGCTTGTATTTAACAAAGCTTTATGTTTGTGGGCTTTATTTACAAGATGAGATGCGCATATTGCAAGCATATTTCGATTCGATGAATTGCTTAAATTATGGCCCTTTTATTATATGAACATATAGTATACATAGCATTTATTAATTTGTGCATTCTTTTCCCGGCTAGTTTTCAGGAACCACCAGCTTGAATTTAATGAAACTTTATAGAGTGCTGCTTCACTATCAAGAGCAGATGCGCTCATTACGTTCAGTATCTTCCAGTTAAGTGATTAAGATTTACATATGCAAAATCGTCCTCTATCAAGATTACTTATATTATGCGCCTGGTGTCAAAATTGGCCCTGCCTCATGGGTCATTATTTTACACAGACTTATATAAGAAATTATTTATAAAAGTCTTCCTCTCCATAATTCAACGATCAAGAGCTTATTTATTCGGTACGTAGCATTGTCTAGTGACATTTCCATGACTATTTTAATCATTTATCCGCCCCCTTTGACCTTCTTTCGTGCCTTTAAAGCAGACGTGATGAAATCAGAATCTTGAGTTTTATCAAACAGATTTCAACAATAACCTGGGATGACCTTGACCTTTTGACCTCATACTTACTGTTTTAAGCTCCAGCAATGGAATTAAGACATGTGTACTGTTTTGCAAAATAAAATCAATATTTGACCTAGATGATTTTGACTATGATCTTTGGATCTACTCCCTTGTTTGTGAAGCTGCACTTGTGTAGATTATATGTGCAGTTTTGTAAATAAGTTTTATTCTTGCCACATTGAAGTATATGGGGGCTATATTGGAATCACGCTTGCCCGTCCGTCTGTAGTAAAAATTTGTCCGGACTATTTCTACCTCACATAAGACGCCCATTCTTTTGCAGCAATCTTATTTGTGCATATCCTCAGCACGTTCGTTGATTTTCCATTGAGTTGTGATGTTTCCGAACACGTTATTTTTAGCAA
Organism: Saxidomus purpurata; assembly: GCA_022818135.1. Classification (NCBI taxonomy): domain Eukaryota; kingdom Metazoa; phylum Mollusca; class Bivalvia; order Venerida; family Veneridae; genus Saxidomus; species Saxidomus purpurata. Next base: position 1,678,510 of record JAFMSR010000017.1, read on the forward strand.
TAACTGACGGAAAATGAGTGATTAGTAACAAGCTTAGTTGAGCATATTGCTGGCATGTTGTTTTTGAATGATTTTTGACCTGGACTTTCTTAAAACATCTTACATATTCTTTAATAAAGCAACCTTAACCACCAGCCTGCAGCACTCATATGCAATGGTCTCATTCTGTTACTGTGTATAAGCAGGTCGAAGCAGCTAGCAAAAAATAGAACATATATGTCAAAGCGGCATTTGGCGTATTCATTACCTTTAGTGATAGCACTAGTTTTGTAATGTATTATCTGTGTTGACCTTCTTTAGAGAATTTTAAGTTATTATGCATAGATTCTACAGTTTTCACTTCTATATCTGAAAGTGTAGTTATTCTAAGGTGAACTTTATAGAACCATAATGACCTTCTTGTTTCTGATGTTACAGGTAGAAAGAGTGACCACTGAAACACACAATTTGTACCTCCAACACTTGAAATATCTTCAACATAACAGACAACGAAGTGTGAACTACGATGGGACCTCTATTAAGCTGACATGATTTTGAAAAACTTACTTATGTATCTTTGTGTGAAACACACATACAAGTTATCATTAAAAAGTTTGATACCCACTTTTGTCTTTTAAAGCTGCCCGTTCACAGTTTCCGGTGAAAAAAATACATAAATTACAAATTCAGGTAGCAATTTGCAAAAATTCGTTGAAAATGTTGGTAGGTTTTGCTTAACGACACCGCTATGTCATATGGTTATATTTGGATTTTCAAAAGCGTTTGTAACTTTTTATAATTTGGTAGATGTAGCATATAATTTTAAATTACAGATATACTTTATTTATACTGGAACCTTTTTATTTGACTTTTCGTTCTAAAATATGTTATTTTCAGAGAGTTTCAAAAATTTAATTTTTCATCGAACGCAGAGAGCGAGCAGCTTTAAAATTCGCAAATAAAATAACTTGATTTCTTCTTGTTCAATTTATTTTCTCAGCATTCTCACAATTCTCAATGTAAATCAATTTCAATAAACCAAATAACCGAAGCATATTTAAGCGTAAAATGTATTTTGTTACCCCATTATTATAATATACCTGTGCACAAATTGTTGTGTTAACGGTAAATCACTACCAGACCAAAACGGATTATAACTTTCACCGCCCGTAGGCCGGCTTTTTCCCACCATGACTTCCTTTATTTGGCTATCTGCAACATTTACTACTTTTTCTAATGCGCTGGGTATCCGTAGTAAGAAGTACATTAAACCGGTAACGTTCACTACCGGCGCAGCGAAATCCTGTTGTTAGTTATGCTGTGTGGTTCTAAATTTACTTGCAGTGAGTGAGTGCATAGCCGGTCTGAGCACCCGACACAAAATCAGTTGTAAAAGGTGTATAGATATTTAACACGCCCCAGTGAAGCGGGGTAAATGTTGTTCTAACTTCCGATGGAGGTGCAAAAACAGATTAAAAATGGTGTTTAGGCAGGTATGTGATTGCATTCTTTAATTATATAAAATCGTAAATGGTATTTCGACATTCCCATGCGAAATATCGACGTTAAAAACATAAAATTGACGAACATAAAAGAAAACTCGACCAGTGGCAAAAAATCGAGCAGCCTTTCTGATCTATAAACCTATCCTCTAGGTCTGTTAATGGGGACACCAAAATCAACATATTTTGCAAAACAAAATGCCATATAAAATCGTTACGTCTCCTAGTCGGTTTGTCGGTGGTTACGACTGCAAAAACACTTCCGTCGTCTTGGATGACACCTTTTATCATATATACAGTACATACTGACAATACCACAATTGCATGCAATTACAGCAATTCAGTATAGACTATGACCTAAAGCCTTCCACAAGCAATTGGTTTGATTACATGGCCAAACAGGCCCGTCAATAGGAATACAGCTATTACCGTTTATATGTACAGCGTCCGCTAGCCGGCCTGTCGTTGGCCATAGCTGAAAAAAGAAACACGCCTGTCGTCTTCGGATGACCGACACCAAGCCGGACGCCGTAGGACATATACGGGACAATTCCGACACGCTGCTGCGCCATTTCTTTACCATATATACAGTATATAGTAGAAATACCCCAATATTCATTGCTTTTCATCACGGTGAAAGACTGCTCAATTAGTGGATTTCTTTATACTGTAATTTAGTGTTGACTATGACCTAAAGGCTGGTACAAATCCGGTCTCAATTGGTTTGATAAAGAGCCCGCGGGCTGTTGTAACACCTCACGTGCCTTGATAGGTTGCAGTAAACTGAAAATTTACAATTTCACAACTTTATTTAGTGTCAAACTTAAATATGATCATCTCCAGAGCCCATCATCAGTTTAACCCCGCGCCAAAATATGCTATTTAATTTTAGAGACCGACACGCATCTTAGTTAACAACTTTTTCCCCTCCTGCTTGCTTTCGCCATCTCTTTCTCAGTCTCTTACGCGCTGAGATATTTATTATCTGTTTCCAGAAACTATGTCGCAATAACAAAATGATGCAAATATACATGCGACTAATAGTTAACATGAAAACAATAAACAAAGTAAACGAACATTGCAGATACTATTAACAAAACACATGTACGTTTTTTGTACGTTCATGGGTTAGTTATAGTAATATGTTGGTTAAAACAAAACTATTATTGACTATAATCTTAAATAATGCACGACTTATTTCACAAAACGGGGAGTAAGCAAGTCGAAATATTGTGCAATTTCAGTAAATGATCAACATCCCAAAAGGATTTTACAAGTAAACAAGATAGTTGACGTTAGTCATGCAATTCTACGATTTTCCAAGAAGTATCAACACGTTGTTGATTTCGAATTTGGTAGATCAATAATACGTAAACTTTTACTAAGGAAAACAATAGCTAATTATTTTTTCGTAGATTCTTGATGCCTGTGCTACCGTACAGTCATTGTGTTACACCAGTTTGGAGACGACGTACCCCAGTTCTAGGATATACGGGGCACTCCAGACTCGACCATGCAGTCGCTGAACTGCTATGTTTTGTGATTAAAATGAATAAACCAAATTTGAAACATTTGCCTCTCAGTAAACTTACTGGAGATTATTATTGGATATCTAATTATTAGGTTACTAGACGACGATAGGAATCAGTGCCTAGTAATAATGTAACGTTTATGTAAAGAATATTGTAAAGAAATCAAATACATGTACAGTATATTTTATAGTTCTTGGAAAAAAACTAAATAAATTACCACTTGAGTCTTAAACTTATTAAACGTTTGTTTGACATTCCCGAAGAATGTTATGGGAGTGATTGGACCAATAACTCCAGTTTTTGCCGTCATTTGTGGTGAAAAGCTTTACACGTTATGAAAGTGTACGCTTACACTGACGTGTTATGTTCATTCTGGGAAGAATACGTGTTTGGTTACACCATTAAGGGTGTCCTGTTTGCCCGGTCTTCGGTGCATTAATTCCATGAAAACATTAGTGTTGTGTCACACCAAAATGGGTGGCAACTCAGTTGCAACCTATTTGGGTGTTAAGTTTCCTAAGTGTGTTCAAAGATTTCTCCCCGGTCAATATTTGCCATGCCCGGGGATCACTTGTTTCACATAGACTAATATAGGGAAACATTTAAATAATCTTCCTCTCTAAAACGACAATGCCTAGAGCTTTGATAGCAACAAGCAAAAGTTGTCTTTGGCAATCACTGACTTCCCGTAGTGACCTGTGATACCTTTAGCAACCGCTGACTGTCCCTGGTAGCTTGTGACATTAAGAGACCAGTGACTTCTTAAGCTACCAGTGAATTCTACTAGCAACCAGTAACTTCTTTAGCAAATACTGACTCCCTTACGCAACAAGTGTCTTCCTTGGGTAAGTGCATTGGTAGTCAGATGAGCGATATAGGGCCATCATGTCCCTCTTGTTCAAAATTATATATATTTTTTACTTTCAGCGGACCATATAACCTGAACGTCGTTGCATAAACTTTAAACATAACAGAAATTACATGCAGTATAACAGTATCATTGCTACGAAGACTGTAATAAATACTTATCTAGACCCAGTTCATATTATCAGCACAAACATGTAAAAATCTAAATAACACTGTCACTGTAATAAAGTCAATTTGTAAATACGGAAGCGATATATTAAAACACTTCTTTAATTATATATACAGGACAGATGTTTTATACAAACATTTTGAAGAACAAATCCTGTCACTATGAAATAAAACAACAGGCAGGCTAATTTTCTTCCCAGTAGTATATATAGCAGATCTGGAATACTCGGTATAGAAAATGACGACGCTTTACCGAAATGCAACTACTGACAAACATAATGAGTACTAAGACTTACATAACACAGATCATCACCAAACAAAATAAAGTGGTACGTTACCTGGGAAATACCATTGGAATGCCTTTCAAAATTAAAGATTAACTTTTATTGTGCTGGCAGCAAGTTGTTGTATACATGATGTTTTGGGGCTTTTTAAATTACTACCAATATTAGGGTATGCCTCTTTAAGTGGCATTTGTACAAGTACAAATGACAGCCCGTCACCTTTTTCGTTTTAACTCCTTACGGAATAGAGGGTAGACAGACATATCTAGCTTACAATTAAAACAAATAAAAGACCAAACTGCTTGATAAGAAGTTCAGCAAACAAGTTGAGAACGTTCTTCCCGTAGGAAGTAAGTTTTAACATCAACCTTTTTTTAAGACAACTAGTGGATCAAATATTCCAAATATGTTCCTTCCAAGTGTCACAGTTTCAATAATTATCCCTAATTATTTCCTAACACTACCAACAGTTTGAAGTTCACCAATATCATCATAGAGTAGGACACTTGACTGACAAAAGAGCTTCATTATTGAGCAAGTACTTCTTTATTTGTGGTGGACTAATGACTACATATTTAGAAAACGGTTAGACAAAAGTGAAGCATTTTGGCCTTGATTATGTACAATTTTGTAAAAAATGACGAGTAAAACTGATTTTTAAGCGAAAGTTTAATATAATATCTAAAATATTTCAACAAAAATGTGTGATCACTAAATTTTTTCAACTTACCTTCTTATTTCTGTTAAAGTGTTAAAGTGTCAAATATCAGCTGTATAGATCTCGGGAGGCAGACGGAACTGGATACAATTCGTTTCTGTTAAACAGTTTTTTATGAAAGCACCTTCAGCATATCGGTCGGTGGATTTTACATTACGTGACTTGTTTGTGAAGATTTTACTTTAAGTGATTTGATTGTTTTCTAAATAGTTTCATATAAACGAACAACTATCAGAAAGACTGATGTTTGTTTAAAAGGTGGATGGAGATATATAATACATTCAGTCAATCAATGATGAGGTAAACAAAAACACACTAAATCACTTAAAAAGTCTGCCTATACGGTGACAATGCGTATATAATCTTAAACAAATGTAAGAACGATTTACTTTGACAGTTTTAAGACACAGAGATACATTGAAACAAACAGCGGTGATCATGTTTTTGGTCAGTGTTTTGATCTTGTATGGAGTTTTGGCCGACGAACCGTCATCTGAGTCTTGTTACAACAAGTTTGAGTATGAGTACCACGTCTTACAAGAGCTGGCTAACCATGCCATAAAACTCAAGAATCTACAGGAAAAAATCGAAGGTTTGATTATAGTTTTACAGTAGATTATTTCAGTATATACGAATTTATTTTAGTTCGATTGCGAAGAAAGCTCCATAGGTTATTTAAACGCTCTCGAACACTCATTCCAGATGTTATTACATTTGCGAGAGAGAGGCAGTGTTTTTTTCATCGCTGCTACCCATTTACAGCTGGGTAGACTGAGGCACGTGTGGTTTCAGTGTCTTTGCCCAAGGACACACCTCGTGGTCCGGCTGGGATTCGAACCCGGGACCTCCCGTTCCGGAGGCGAACGCCCTAACCACTGAGCTATCGAGGCCCAATAAAACTATAGACTATAAACTATAGATTATTTTAATAGTGATCTGTAAATGGGTATTGTAATATATACAGTCTTGGGTCAAAAGTAAATATTCCATGTAAAATCATCAGCTTGTTAATAATTATCACGAATTCATTTCAAATGCTATCAAATCAAATAATAAATTAAAAAGAATGTCAAAAGATTTTTTTCTATTTTCAGAATAGTTTTATGTTTTTGATTTTAAAAGCTGTCATTAGTTAGACTCAGTTTAGTATATTTCAAAGTCAGTAGCCCTGTATGTCCATAGAAAATTTTCTAGTTTTGAAAAATATCTAAAGAAACGTTTTATGATTATTGTGGTGTACATTTCATGGAAATACCATGGAAATTATTATCTACATGTACATGTACATACGATTTTGAAATTTTATGTTTTTATATGAAATACATAGTAGAATTTGACATTGTGGAATCACCGTACATCTTGAATTTATAATTGATTACGCTTTCATTCAACAGCAGTACATAAGGTACATCTTACAAGTTCTGTTCGGCTCTTGTCTTTTTTTTATTGCAATAAGTTTCGAAGACAGAAAAACTAACCAATAGATTTAACACTAAATGGGCATTTGAAGTGGAGCAAGTAAGCTCTTTTGACTGATTTATTTTCTGCATTTTTGCAAATTAGTTTCAAACGCAGAAAACTATAGTAGAAAGGATATAACACCTCTACCTCGGTACAGCCATATCACAGTTTAGTTGTAAGAACTTATAGAATACAACATGCAGGTAGTTTCACAATATCTTAAAGAAAAACTTGTCAATTAGTTTCAAAAGCAGTAAACTTTAGTTGTAAACATATAACACCTCCACCTCGGTACAGCCATATCACAGTTTAGTTATGAGAACTTATAGAATACAACATGCAGGTAGTTTCACAATATCTTAAAGAAAAATTTGTCAATTAGTTTCAAAAGCAGTAAACTTTAGTTGTAAACATATAGCACCTCCACCTCGGTACAGCCATATCACAGTTTAGTTATAAGAACTTATAGAATGCGACATGCGGGTAGTTTCATAATATCTTAAACATAAGGTAAAATAAAAGACTTTGAGCTAGCTATTTCAAAAGGTTTTACATTTCCTGAAAACGCCTGAAGTTATACCAAAAGAAACATATTCACAATCCGACATTAGATCTTATTTCATTGATATTTACACGGGAAAGTTCAATTACTTTATTCTAATCATACTTCGAAGGTGTACATTAGTAATATTGATTGCAAATGTTCTTGTTATGGATATACCGTATTTCAGAAATGTTCAATTTGATGCTCATTTGTCTAAGTCTTCGTTCTCTTCCGTTACACTTTGCTATGGAAGACATATTTTACACGAATTGACATTGTTAGTTTGAAAGGCAGAATACAGCGCAACACTAATGTCATAGACATTTTGCAAAAGTATTGAAATGCTCAACGGAATCGAATGTCGTATAAATCATTTACAATAAGCATTTTCAAGCACAAAAATTCTTAGTCCGGCAAAGTTCCTTTTCCCATATACCAGATAATCTGGCCAGACGTGCAGGTAGCTTTGAGATACTTTTGGAATAAATTGTTAAAGTCTAATGCGTCTGTTAAGCAAGTTGTATTTCAGACCATAATTAACATTCATAATTTTCGACTTACAGCTTACCCTGAAGGAAATAACTCAACTCCACTGCGTCAACAATGTCTCGATGGATGGGTGTCTTACAATGGTTCATGTTATCTATTTGCTTATGGGCATGCGCGCAGTTTTGCTGATGCAGTGGTATGTTACTTTTCTGCATTCCATGTCTATCCGGCGTCTTGCTGTAGGGCGACCGACTCGTAACCTCGTGGTTGCAAGAATTTGCCCGCGATTTTCATTTCACAATCCCTTATTTCACCCTTTGTCAGAACTTTAAACAGTCATCGAAGCTATATAATATTAGCAGCTAGAACTCGAATCTTAATCGATTAAAAAATAAGTTAATATCGAAATACATTATCTGTCAGAAGCGTTACTTGTTAAGAATCTCAGTGATTGATATAGGATGGTGACTATAATCATTGCATTGAAATTCCTTCACTCAATATTCCTAGCTCAACAGAATATAGTTTAATTCTTACATATTCAGTCGAACTTTGCTTAGTCTATCAGTTCATCCGTAGAACAGAATTCAGCAAACCCGAAATAGCGGGAGTAACTAGATAGAGCGAGAGCGCTCTACGGTCAGTTGATGATTTTTGTAAAAGCGTTTAGTCTTTCAAGAATTTCTTGGTAAACTGTAATATGTAAAAAAATGTCGCGATGAGATTTTGTTCTATTATTTACTATATTTGAAGTATATATTTGCTCTACAGCAATTCTGTGCTCAGTTTGACGCAGTGTTGGTACACGTGAACAATGAGCGGGAACACACATTTCTACGAGATATGCTTCGTCGTTATCAACGTAAGTACATTTTCATTGACAAGGATACTTTAAAGACAGTTTTCAGTTTCTCACGTGCAATTGATGATAAATATTTACTTTCATGATAATATTAATAATAAGTATACTACTACTGTCTACTTTTATTAGTATAACTATTTATAAGGGATAGCAACGAATATCCGGATATCAGCTTCCGAATATTCGGATACGATAAAGGTATAAGAGTATTCGGTAAATTCGTCCAAAAAACGAATTTCAATTAAAAACTTAAATATTTACATGTTTTTATCATGACAATAGTCAATTTTCAATTATGGCCAATGACGTGTCAGTTTACACTACCCAGCTGCTCTGGTGATGACACTTTCTTTAGTCAATCTCTAGCGATAGACAAAAGAGATTATGCAAACAAGAGTTTCAGTTTCTAGGTGTGAATTGTTGAACAAACATTTAGGTTAAGGCAAATTATTATGCAAGTGTTTTAAAGCCTTGTTTACGCCGATACATATGGAGGTGCGCTTACTTAAGCCATTACAATTATGAAGTTTATTGAATAATTTTACAGTTTTTTTAATTAATTTTAAAAATGAAAATCTTTTCAGGTTGTTCTTAATTGAAGCTTTTCTTTCTCAGTCCTATTAAGCCTCTTGCAGATCTATAAGGAATTAAGCAGCAGAAAAAGAAAATAAATGTCCGTGTAACGACTCTGTCACGGAAAAAACGAAACCGAAAGTACAACAGTCCTTACAGAGTTAGCTCCCGTAATAACAACGTATATGTAATTTATTTTATCCTAATTTTATGACATGAATGATTGAATCTTATAGCGATTAATTGTCTGACTTAAAATATATAAAAGTAAGTTCTCGGGATAGAATATTCGCCTGGCTAAGGTAACTGTATGCTGTAAATTTACAATCGCGAAAATATGTGACAAATTGATCAACAACGTATTAGATTTAGTAAATAAAACGACCGAATATCCAGATATTGGTTCGGAAGGCTGACCGAATATCCGAATACCAATTTGGGTATTCGTTGGCATCGCTACTATTTATATGATATGATTATAAATATCACTAAATTAAATATTATTATTATCTTGTTTTTGCGTTGTCCGTCTGTCCATCCGTCCAAAGTCATAACTCAAGAACCATTGGATAGAATTTCATTAAACCTGGTATAAGTGTTCAATAGCATAATGCCGCGGCGCACACACAACTTTCGTTAAGATTGGATTAGTATCTCCGAGTTATTGCCCCATTTATTGTTAACCAACAGCAGAGAAGATAAGGTGTTATTATGTTTATCATTTTATATCTTGAAAAAACTGAATTTTTAAAACATGCTTTGATGACAACAAAACTTTATGTCTGTATAACCGTAGATTTACTGTAGAGATAATATAATGCCGGCCAATCGGGCTGGGACTCCATACTCCAAGTGGCTGTGGATATAACAGCGTAACAGTGTACAATATTTATAGCTGAAACGTTATATTGTTGCAGCGAACTTCTGGTGGTTAGGTCTCACAGATCAGGTTACAGAAGGTGACTGGCGATGGATAGATACAGGGAAAACCCCGGAGTATACAGGATTCTATCCAGGTAAACTTATACTTAGATATATCACATGTAATGTTGACTTCATTTGCATATTTATTTAGAAGTAGTAGACTTACAAGTTTTACATTAATGACGCAACAACGTCATGAATTATGCAGATTCTGTACCAACGTTTTGATTGATGTTATATATTCGCGACAAACTGTTCAGGAAGGGGTTAGATAATCAATGAATTCCCTTGAATAGTTCTGAATGATGTTCACTACCTTTCAATCCTCTTTCATCGTATTAAATGCCAAATAAATCAGATAAGTCATTTTTAAAATGTTTCAATGTAATAATGCCCAATAAATTGTTTAAATGATTTTCAAAATCAGCACGAACGGCTCAGAACTAACTGCATTTCTCCAGCCGACAACATTCACAATAAAAATCGTCGTACAAACAGAAAAATTACACTATCTGTTCCATCTGAATTAAGTAGGTCTCCCATGCATGTACTCTTCATTTATGTTTAGTTTGGGTACCAATCCGGTCTGAAAACTGAAAACCTGCTCCGCTGTCCAATTATACTTAGAATAGTTAAAACCTTTCGAAATGCAAGGTACACGTTAGAAGACACAAAAACAATAGCTCAACTTCCCTTCATCTCATTACTCTCGTGTAGCTCTCTTTCTACGCTATTGTACTAATATTGTCCTACTTCATTACTTTTGTAATCGACTTAATTAAACCGTCCATATATTGTTTCCTATTGTCTCAGTCAATATGTCATGCATTTTTAAAGAGAAATGTCATTACCTCAAACGAAGTGATTTCATGTGAGGTGGAGCTTTAAGCTTCCATTACCCTTTCGTCTCTGCTTCGATGTATTGTATTATGCTTAAGTTTCAACTTTGTAAAGTATCAGGTCAATCACTTGAATACATGCTGTTCCTTAAATTCGTTATGTGATTTTGAAGAACATTCGCACAAGAAAGATCTTCAGCTGAATGTTCAATAATATGTTAAGATAAATAGTGTGCACCAAGAGTGTAGCTCAGAAAGACGCGTACGTTGCACCATTGGGAATAGTATTGGTTTATGTACAACATTTTATATTACGAAAAATGTATCCTGAGGCTTCGAAGTTGTTTTAGTATAACTTGAAGGTAAATGCCACGAATAAAGCCGGACCGTGCGTTTCCTATATACACTTACAGGGAACAAACTGTATTTCATTTCTTAAATTCTAAACTGCTACGCGTTCAATAAATTTCGGGGTATAAAGGGGGGGTGGGAAAAAAAAATGTTTTTTTTTTTTTTTTTTTTGAAAAAAAAAAAGGGGTGTTTGGGGGGGGAAAAATAAAAAAAGGGCGCACTATTAAAATTAAAATCCGGGCTATACTTTTTTCAGGTATATATTTAAATATTTTTTAATTTTAGGGAAATTGTGTCCATTCATATAGATTTTGTTATTCTCATTTAAGTAAGGATTAAATGGGATGATTTACTGTTTGTCTTTCGTAATTAATTTTAAGTTTTTAATCGTCGTTTCAGGAGAACCTGAGTCAGCTGGAGGCAAAGTAGAGGAAGACTGTGCAGGCTTCTACCATCCGTATTCATTCAAATGGGTTGACGTCACCTGCAGTGCAGCCTGGCTTCCAATTTGTGAAAAATTATCCGAGTATCTTTTTATTTCTTTGTGTTTATTATCCACATTAAAGCTTACATGTGTCCTACTTTCTAATCCAATACAATGCTTTCGTTTTATTTTACAAGCAATATTTATTGTTCATATTGACTCAATATCTGCAATATGAAAACAATTATTTCAATTACTTTTATCCCCCTCCCCTGCCCGCCTTGGGAACATGGTAATGATCTATGTCCGTCCGTCTATGCGTCGGTCACACAGTCCTGTCCGAGCTATTTCTCAGAGACTTAATAAAAAAAAACATCATAGAATGCTTCACTATTAATATATCAGCACATTCCAGGTTAATGAATTTTCCAACAGTTATTTTTGTTTGATTACATTTCCATGTACTTTTGCGTCCGCGCTATTTCTCCACAACCACAGGCTTGAATTTAACAAAGCTTTATGTTTATGTGGACTTTCTTAACAAGATGATATGCGCACATTGCCAGTATGTTTCGATCCGATGATTTTCTCTTTCTGAGTTATGGCCGTTTCATTATATGTACATATGATATATATTGCATTTATTTATTTGTGCATTCTTGCCCGGGCTAAGTTTAAGGAACCACCTGCTTGAATCCAATGAAATTTCATAGAGTGCTTCTTCACTATCAAGAGGAGATGCGCGCATTACCAATATGTTCCAGTTCATTGATTAAGATTTAGATATGCAAAATCGTCCTCTACCAAGATTCTTACATTATGCACCTGGTGTCAAAATTGGCCCTGCCCCATGGTTATTATTTTACACAGACTTATATAAGAAATTTAAAATTCTTCCTCTTCATAACTCCAAGGTCAATAGCTTATTTATTCGGTACGCAGCATTGTCTAGTGGCCTTGCCATTACTATTCTAATCATTTATCCGCCCTTTGACCTCCTTTCTTGCCTTTAATGCAGAAGTGATGAAACCAGAACCATGAATTTTCTAAACAGATTTAAACAATAACCTGGAATGACCTTGACCTTTTGACCTCCTACAATTGCTCCAGCAATGGAATTAAAACCATGTGTACTGTTTTGCAAACAAATTTCTATATTTGACCAGAATTATTTGACTATGATCTTTGGATCTACTCCCTTGATTGTGAAGCTGCGGTCGTGTAGATTATGTGTGCAGTTTTGTGAATATGTTTATTCTTGCCACGCTTGCCCGTCCGTCTGTAGTAATAATTTGTCCGGACTATTTCTACCTCACAGAAGACGCCAATTATTTTGCATCAAGCTTATTTGTGCATATCCTCGGCATATTCCGTTGATTTTCCATGGAGGTTTTCTGATGTTTTCGAACACGTTATTTCTCAGCAATTATTGGCGGAAAATCAGTGAACTATCACATGAGTGATTAGTACCAAGCTTAGTTGAGCATATTGCTGGCATGTTGTGTTTGAATGATTTTTGACCTGGAATTTCTTAAAACATCTTACATATTCTTTAATAAAGCAACCTTAACCACCAGTCTGCAGCACCCTTAGCAATGGTCTCATTCCTCTACTGTGTATAAGCAGGCCGAAGCAGCTATCTCGGAAAGTGCAGTTATACTAAGGTGAGCGATATAAAACCATAATGACCTTCTTGTTTTTGATTTTACAGGTAGAAAGAGTGACCATTGAAACACACAATTTGTATATCCAACACTTCAAATATCTTCAACATAACATACAACGAAATGTGAACTACGATGTGACCTCTATTAAGCTGCTATGATTTTGAAAAACTTACTTATGTACAATTTGTGTGAAACACACATACAAGTCATCATTATGAAGTGTGATACCTAATTTTTATCTTTTGAAGCTGCTCGTTCAAAGTTTCTGGTGTGAAAATACCTAAATAACAATACAAGCAATTTGCCAAAATTCGTTGAAAATGTTGGTAGGTTTGGTTTAACGACACCGTTATGTAATATGGTTATATTTGGATTTTCAAAAGCGTTTGTAACTTTTTATAATTTGGTAGATGTAGCATATAATTTTAAATTACAGATATACTTTATTTATACTGGAACCTTTTTATTTGACTTTTCGTTCTAAAATATGTTATTTTCAGAGAGCTATTCATCGAACGTAGAGAGCGAGCAGCTTTAAAATTCGCAAATACAATAACTTGATTTCTTCTTGTTCATTTTATATTCTCAGCATTCTCATATTTCTCAATGCACCAAATAAAAGTAGCATATTTAAGCGTAAAACGTATTTTGTTACCTAATTATTATAATATACCTGTGTGCAAATTGTTGTGTTTACTGTAAGTCACTACCAGACCAAAACAGATTATAACTTTTCCCGCTCGTAGGACGATATTTTTCCCACCATGACTTCCTTTATTTGGCTATCTGCAAAATTACTACTTTATCTAATGCGTTAGGTATCCGTAGTGATAAGTACATACAATTATGACAAATTTACTATTTAAACTGGCAACATTCATTACCGACGCAGCGAAATCCTGATGTAAGTTATGTTTTGTGGTTTTAAATTTAACTTGCAGTGAGTAAGTGCATAACCGGTCAGAGCATCCGACACAAATAATACAGTAAACTCCGTATATGTTGTTACGTCGGATATAACGTACTTTCTTTCTGGCCCGATTTTTTCCCTTCTTTGTTTAATGTCAAAATATCAGGTTATATCGTACTCCGGTTACAAGGAAACTTCGGTTATAAGGAACAATATTTTCCGGCCTAACAATGAAAAATGTACAGTAAAGTAATCATATATATCGAACTGCAAATATGTTCCGAAGAGTTAAAAACATCTGTTGATTTCGCATTTTTCTTTTGCCGTCTACATTGTATTTTTCATAGCGCTCTTGTAGCTATTATTCATAAAGGTAAATCATTAACCATGTGTAACCTTTTGGTAAACTAGTTAAATGAGAATACAAATATAATTGCTAAGTACGACATTCAAGTGATAATAATTTACGTAAATGATTGTTAGCATGCAGACAGGATGAAATCCCATATTGGGGAAAATACCTAGTAAAATATTTCAAGTTAATGGCAAGTGAGTAAAAATCAGCTTTCTTCAATTGGTATTTATACAGACGGTGTAGGTGTATAGATATTTAACACGCCCCAGTGAAGCGGGGGAAATGTTTTATTGTAACACCTCACGTGCCTTGATAGGTTGCAGTAAACTGAGAAAGTCCGCCGTTTCAAAAACATACATATTTATTTACAATTTCAAAACTTTATCTAGTGTCAAACTTTAATATCATCTCCAGGTATAAACACCCAGAGCCTATTATCTGTTTAACCCCGCGCCAAAATATGCTCTTTAATTTCAGGGATCGAAACGCTTCTTAGTTATCAACTGTTATTCCCCTCCTACTTGCTTTTTCTCAGTCTCCTACGCGCTGAGATATTTATTATCTGTTTCCATGAACTATGTCGCATTAACAAAATGATGCAAATATAAATGCGACTAATTGTAAACATGAAACGATAAACAAAGTTAAGCAGATGGTATTTACAAATTGCATGTATGTTTTGTGTACGGTCATGGGTTAGTTATAGTAATATGTTGGTTAAAACAAAACTATAAGTGACTTTAATCTTGAACAATGCACGACTTATTTCTCAGAGCGGGGAGTAAGGAAGTCGAAATATTGTGCAATTTCAGTAAGTGATCAACAACCCAAAAGGATTTTACAAGTAAACAAGACAATTGTCGTTAGTCATTCAATTCTACGATTTTCCATGAAGCATCAACAAGTTATTGATTTCGATTTTGGTGGGTCAATAATACGTAAACAGAATCATCAAAATATAGTTAACTGATTAAACAGACCGGAAAGTCTAACATCTACCTGAAAAGAGAAAGAGGTAAACTTTTACTAAGGAAAACAATAGCTAATTATTTTTTCGCAGATCTTGATACCTGTGCTACTGTACAATCATTGTGTTACACAAGCTTGGGGACGCCGTACCCCAGCCCTAGGATCACGGGGCACTCCAGACTCGACCATGCAGTCTCTGAACTGCTTCGTATTGTGATTAAAATGAATAAACCAAATTTGAAATATTTGCCTCTCAGTAAACTTACTGGAGATTATTATTGGATATCTTATTATTAGGTTACTAGACGACGATATGAATCAGTGCCTAGTAATAATGTAACGTTTATGTAAAGAATGTTGTAAAGAAATCAAATACAGTTCATTTAATAGTACTTAATAAAACTAGATAAATTACCACTGGCCAATACCAGTCACTTGTTTTGAAAAGACTAATATAGGGAAATCTTTAAAAATCTTCCTCTCTAATACGACAAGGTGTTTGTTTGACATTCCCGAATAATGTTATGGGAGTGTTTGCCGTCATTTGTGGTGAAAAGCTTTACATGTTATGAAAGTGTAAGCTTACACTGACGTGTTATGTTTATTTTGGGAAGAGTACGTGTTTGGTTACACCATTAAGGGTGTCTTCTTTGTCTTCGGTGTATTGTTTCCATGAAAACATTAGTGTTGTGTTACACCAAAATGGTTGGCAACTCAGTTGTAACCTATTTTGGTGTAAAGTTTCCCAATTGTGTTCAAAGATTTCCCCTGGGGTCAATATTGGCCCTGCCCGGGGGTCACTGTTTTTACATAGACTAATATAGAGAAACCTTTAAAAATTTTCCTCTCTAAAACGACAAGGCCTAGAGCTTTAATAGCGACAAGCAAAAGTTGTCTTTGGCAATGACTAACTTCCCGTAGTTACATGTGATACCCTTAGCAACCGCTGACTCTCCCCGGTAGCTTGTGACATAAGTGACAAGTGAATTCTTAAGCTACCAGTGACTTCTTCTAGCAACCTGTAACATCTTTAGCAAATACTGACTCCTTTAAGCAACAAGTGTCTTCCTTAGGTAAGTGCATTGGTAGTCAGATGAGCGATATAGGGACACCATGTCCCTCTTGTTCAAAATTGTTAAAAAATATATACATTTTTTGTATTTATTTACTTTCAGAGGATCATATAACCTGAACGTCGTTGCATAAACTTTAAACATAACAGAAATTGCATGCAGTATAACAGTATCATTGCTACGAAAGCTGTAATAAATACTTATCTAGACCCAGTTCATATTATCAGCACAAACACGTAAAAATCTAAATAGCACTGTCACTGTAACAAAGTCCATTTGTGAATACGGAAGCGATATATTAAACACTTATTTGATTATATATACAGGACAGATAATTAATACAAAAGTTTTGAAGAAATGTCACTGTGAAATAAAACAACAGGCAGGCTAATTTTCTGCCCAGCAGTATATGTACCAGATCTGGAATACTCGGTATAGAAAAAGACGACGCTTTACCGAAATGCAACTACTGACAAACATAATGAGTAACAAGACTTACATAACACAGATCATCACCCAACAAAATAAAGTGGTACGTTACCTAGGAAATACCATTGGAATGCCTTTTAAAATTGAAGATTAACTTTTATTGTGCTGGCGGCAAGTATTTGTATAAATATAGTTTTGGGACTTTTTAAATTACTACCAATATTAGGGTATGCCTCTTTGAGTGGCATTTTACATAAACAAAAGATAGCCCGCCACCTTTTTCGTTTTAACTACTTACGGAATGGAGGGTACACAGACATATTAAGCTTACAACTGAAAGAAAATAAAAGACCAACCTTCTTGATAAGAAGTTCAGCAAACAAGTTGAGAACGTTCTTCCCGAAAGAAGTAAGTTTAAACATCAACCTTATTTCAAGACAACTAGTGGATCAAAGTATTGCAAATTATTTCCTTCCAAGTGTCAAAGTTTCAATAATTATCCTTAATTATTTCATAACACTACCAAAATGTTCAAAACATATTTACAGACTTACTATAGAATAACACCAAAATATTATTATATTCCTAAAACAAATTCAGTATATATGTGCATATTTGTTGAATACATTTGATTCATAAGGTACAGCTGAATGAACTTTATTTTTACAGAACAAATTTTAACGTAACGGTTAAGCATTTCTGTACTGGTAAAGATTGGTTATGACAAATGATGAAGTTCACCAATAGCATCAGAGTTGTTAGCTTTCCAACGAGCTTCGTCATAGATCAAGTACTTCTTTATTTGTGGTAGACTAAGGACTCTATATTCAAAATACGTTAGGACATTCATGAAGCATTTAGGCCTTTAACATGTACAATTTTGTGAATAGGTTCAATAGAATAACACGAGTAAAACTGCTTTTAAGCGAAAAATATCTAATAGTTAAAATATTACAACAAAATGTGTGATCATTAAAACCAATTTAAACTTTTTTTTCAAAGTTGTTAAAATCAGCTGTATAGATCTCAGCAGACAGAGAAAGCCGGGTACAATTCGTCTCTGTTATCCTGTACAATCTATAAAAATGTTGTGTCTGTTTCGCTGTCATATTTGTTACTAACTTTTTGTATCATTCATGAAGTTTTAGTATGTAATGCTGACAGTGGTTGAAGATGGTTTTCTTTCATAAGATAGATATAAATTTTAAACAGTTTTTATGAAAGCACGAATGTAATCTGGTGGATTTTTCACTTCGTGACTTCTTTGTGAAGATTTTACTTTACGTGATTGCATTGTTTTCTAAATAGTTTCATGTAAACGAGCAATTATCAGAAATACTGATCTTTGTTTAAAAGATGGATCGTGATAGATAATACAATCCGTCAATCAATGATGAGGTAAAGAAAAACTAAAACACTCGAAAAGTCTGACTATACGGTGATAATGCGCATATAGTCAAAAACAAATGTAAGAACGAACTACTTTGACAGATTTAAGACACAGGGATACATTGAAACAAGTAGCAGTGATCATGTTTTTGGTCAGTGTTTTGATCTTTTATGGAGTTTTGGCCGACGGACTGGCATCTGAGCCTTGTTACAACAAATTCCAGTATGAATACAACGTCTTACAAGAGCTGGCTAACCATGCCAGACAACTAAAGGATCTACAGGAAAAATGCGACGGTTTGATTACATTATTTCAGTAGATTATTTTAATAGTGATCTGTAAATAGGTATTGTAATATATAGTCTTGGATCAAAAGTGATTTCACGACGTGAAATTGTACTATATATTCCATATAGAATCATCATTTTGTAAATAATTCTCACGAATTAATGTCAAATGTTATCAAATATTTAATTTTATTACCCTTCCATGAAATTTACGGTCTTCTGATTGGTCAACGATCCGATTAATAAAACATAAGCGGAATCTTTTGATATTTGAGGCAGGGAAAGGTAATAAAATTGTTATTTGTTTTTTATGTGATATATGGGGATATATTATCCGCCTTGACATAATATTACCCTCGCCTAACGGCTCGGGTAATATAAGTCTAGATGGGTAATATATCCCCATATACCACTTCAAAACCCAAATAACATATAATATAATGAATTAAAAAGAATGTCAATTTTTTTTCTCAGAATTATAGTTTGATGTTCTTAATTTTAAAAGCTGTCATTAGTTAGACATAGTCTCGCATAGTCCTAAATGTCCATAGCAAATTTTGATATCAAATATTTGTAGTTGCCTTTAAATTATAACTACAAATGACAAAATTTTGAAATAAATATCTGAAGAAACTTTCTATGATAATTTTGGTTTACATTTCATGGAAATACCATGGCAACAATCATCCACATGTACATGTGATTTTGAAATTTTATGTGTTTATATTAAATATATAGCAGTTTTTGACATTGTGGAATCACGTTTGACCCGAGACTGTACATCTTGAATTTAGAATTGATAGCACTATCATTTAACAGCAGTACACAACGTACAACTGTGTTCCTTTAATTGTTCGTTTTGTCCTCGTGTGTTTGCTTTGTATGCTAGTGTGTGTTGGTAGTGTATATGTGTGTGTGTACATGATTGTGTGTGTGTGTCGTGTGTGTGCGTGTGTGTGTGTGTGTGTGTTGGTGGTGTGCACTTCTGGGTGCTGTGGGGCTCGTTTTGGGGAGGCTGCGTTTTTGGTACGTGGCATTCCCTGTTTGATATTATTTTTTTTTTTTTTTTTTTTTTTTTTTTTTTTACAGGCACCTGTCTCTTTTATAACAATAAGTTTCGAAGACAGAAATACTAAGCAATAGATTGAACATCAAATGGGCACATGTCACTTTAAGTGTAGAAAGTCAGCTCTTTTGTCTGCATTTTTCCGAATTAGTTTCAAAAGCAGTAAACTTTAGTTGTAAACATATAACACTTCTATCTCGGTACAACCATATCACAGTTTAGTTATAAGAACTTATAGAATGCGACATGCGGGTAGTTTCATAATATCTTAAACATAAAGGTAAAATAAAAGACTTTGATCTAGCTATGTCAAAAAGTTTTACCTTTCCTGAAAACGCTTGACGATACAAAAGGAGTATATTTACAATTTGACATAAACTCTTATTTCATTGATATTAACACGGGATAGTTCAATTACTTTATTCTAATCATACTTTGAAGGTGTACGTTAGTAATATTTGTAGCAAATGTTCTAACTTTTTATATACCGTTTTTCAGAAATGTTCTTTTTCATGCTCATTTGTCTTAGCCTTCGTTCTCTTCCGTTACACTTTGCTTTTAAAGGGGCACTTCCATCATCTAGCAGATTATATTCTCGAAACATAGATTATGTATTCAATGAACTTAAAATGATAAATATATACAATTTCAAAGAAGAGTGTAGAGGGTTTCTGTAATAAATCGCATCCACCCATTACTTGTACAACAACAACTGATTCTTGAGTGGTTTACGGTACTGCAGTATATTTTAAAGCTGCTCGCTCTCATATTTTGGTAAAAAAATAAAGTTCTTCAAATGGTATGTAAATAACGTATTTTAGAACATTTGGTCATATAAAAAAGGCTCCAGTATATCACGTATATCTCTAAATTTAAAAAAAATACGCTACCAAAGTCAAACGCTTTTGAAATTTCAATATAAACATATAGTATAGCGGTGCCGTGAAACCGACATTTTCAATCGATTTCTGCAAATTCCTACCTAGATTCTTGCTTATATTTTGATTCTAGCCTTTAGTTTTATACTTATGAATAATTTTATAGACATTTTGTAAAGGTATAGATATGCTCAACGAGATCGAATGTCGTATAAATCATTTACAATAAGCATGTTATTGTCCACTAGAGTTTTTTAGTCTATAGCACAAGTCCACAATATTGCAGTCTCATTGTTAGTGTGCAACAGTCTTAAACGGTAGAAATCATCATCGGTTTGTAGCCTTCGTGACCAATTTTCTTGTTCTGTATTTAATTTTCGTTTTACAAAGCCTTTTCCACTCATTATTACTGGGAAACTGTCAAGTATTTATATAAAATAAGTATACGAGACATGTTATATTAACATAGAATACGTATCATATCTGGAAGTAAACCTTGCTGACTATTATCATATCTAATTGTGAAGAGAGACAACCGAATATAAAATAGTGTCCAAGAGTTTATAGCGAGTGACATTTAGCATAAGCGTCCAAGGAAATTTAATTTTCTAAAGTCTATTTCTGATTATACTGAGCGCCAACCAAGCATGCTCAAGCTTATGTTTGTACGAGTTCTAGCATTGAAACTGAAGCTTTTTTGCCGTCATTCGCATGAATCGTTCAAGCTGTAGATAGATTTCAGATTCCAGCTCCGAACGAAAGTCTAGGTAGGCATACATTTGTAATTAGTGTAGCCGACGTGAGTGGATTCATGTACATTGGATTTATGTAAACTGTAAGTAAAGAGAATATTGAGGCTTTTGCTTTTCGACATACGTTGTCTCCTTTGTCTTTGTCATTAAGTTTGTTATTTAGAAAGACGCCAACATGTCTTTTTCACACAGTTTTATTTAGTCTGATCAGATGAATAATTGGCAGTTTGGATGCTTCTTTGCTTTGTTTCCAAAAATGATAATATTAGTTTTGGCAGGAATTTATTTCGAAACCTGAATTTGCAGGTGTATTTGCACGTAATAGTTAACAGATTTTGTAGATGAGCCGGTGAGATTGCCGATAGTGCGATGCCGTCTGCAAGCGTTGTATTGCTGGTAGACGTATCCAAAACTGCCGTGCCTTGACCACTGTGTTCTGAATTAGTTAAAAGATCATTTATAAACAGATTTTAAGCCCAAGTTGATACGATTCCACCTTGACGGATACCTTGCTTTACTTCAAAGAACTCTGAATGCAGACCGTTCGCCAGAACGCAACTGTACATGTTTGTATGGGCGTCAACTATGAGGGACCACATTTAACTTGGATTCCGAGTTCGCTTGACAATTTATAGAAGACTGCATCTAACCAGACGGTATTGAAGGCTTGTCTAGTATCAACCATTGCCACCTCAACTTTTTTGATTAAATTATGACGAATACTTTCTTGCAGGTTGAAAGATGTCGTAATAGCACACACATTCTTCTGATATGCATTCTGTTGTCTGTTTGGAAAACAAATATCATTATCGGTAACCCATTTGACAGTATGCCTTGCAATATTTTTCAAATAGTTTATAAATAACAGGTACGTAATAGGTCTATAATTTCGGGGGTCACTCCGAGATTTACCATTATCTTCATAAACATATAATAGTATACCCATTTTACATTTAGAAGGGAAATAAGCGTCTAATATTAAACGGTTAAAGAGCTTTGCTAATAGTATGCATAGAGCATCTCCGCCATATTTCAGATGTTCATTATGCCTTTTATCGTAAGAGGCTGCTTTACCATTTTTCAGAGTTTGTATAAGTATTCTGACGTCTGTACTGGTTATAGTTGATATAATATCCGGTACACTTTGAACTGGTTTTTCTTTACGTTTCAGGCTATTAACTTCATTTTGTATAAATGTTTTGAAAATGTTTTACTAGATTCAACAAGGCCCGAAATAGCTTGTTATGACATTCTGCTGCGCTTCTTAACCGGTTTATGAATTGTTTTTCAGAGAATTCAATGGCTTATACTTGGACGTTTAAAAAGTTTTGTTCATTTCTCTTATAATGTTCGTACGATTCAAACTGTATGATCATCTTGAATCCATACAATAATCCTTTGCAAGTACAAACGTTCTTGGTCCGGCAAAGTTCCTTTTCCAATATACCAGATAATCTGGCCAGATGTGCATGTAGTTTTGATATATACTTGTAGATTGTGAGAATAAATTGTTCAATTCTAATTCGTGTCTTAAGGAAGTTGTATTTAACCATAATTAACATTCGTCATTTTCGACTTACAGCTTTCCCTGGAGGAAAAATCTCAACTCCACTGCGTCAACAATGTCCCGATGGATGGGTGTCTTACAATGGTTCATGCTATCTTTTTGCTTATGGTCATGCGCGCAGTTTTGCTGATGCAGTGGTATGTTTTTCTCTTCATTTTTCATGTCTATCTGGCGTCTTGCTGTAGAGCGATCGAGTCATAACCTCGGGGTTGCAAGAATTTACCCGCGATTTTCACAATCCCTTACTTCAACATGACAATTGGTCAGAACTTTAAACAGTCATCGAAGCTAGATAATATTAGTAGTTAGAACTCAAATCTTAATCGATTCAAAAATAACTTGTTATCGAATTTCATCATCTTTCGTTACTTACTAAAATCTCAGTGATTGATATAGGATGTTGACTATGATCATCTCCGCTGTTGCATTGAAATTCTCTCACTCAATATTTCTAGCTCAACGGAACATAAATAGTTGGATTCTTACATATTCAGCCGAGCTTTGCTTAGTCTATTAGTGCATCCGTAGAACAGAATTCAGCAAACCCGAAAAACCGGTAGCAACTAGATAGAGCGAGATTGCTCTGCGGTCAAGTGTTCAAAGGTTTTTGTAAAAGGGTTTAGTTTTTCAAGATTTTCGTGGTAAACTGTAATATGTAAGGAAAATGTCCCGGTGAGATTTTGTTTTATAATTTAATTATATTTATTGTATATATTTGCCCCATAGCAATTCTGTGCTCAGTTTGACGCAGTGTTGGTACACGTGAACAATGAGCGGGAAAACACATTTCTACGAGATATGCTTCGTCGTTACCAACGTAAGTACATTTGCATTGACAAGGATACTTTAAAGACAGTTTCCAGTTTCTCACGTGCAGCTGATGATAATTTTCTACTTTCATGATAATAATAATGATTATACTACTACTGTCTACTATTATTATTATAACTATTTATAATAGAAATATCACTAAATTAAATATTATTATTACTCCCCTCCAAAGGCGGAGTGATCTTGTTTTTTGCCTTGTCCGTCTGTTCGTCCGTCTGGTGTCATAACTCAAGAACCAATGGTTAGAATTTCATTAAACTTGACATAAAGTGTACAATAGCATAATGCCGCGGCACACACACAACTGACGTTAAGATTGGATTAGTATCTCCAAGTTTTGGCCCTTTAGTTGTTATTTTCTTCTATATTCAATATGAAAACATAAAAAATTATATTTCTCTAAAACCGGTTATCAAAATTTAATTGTAATTAGCTCAAATAATTTAACAATCACTCTTTCCAATATCCACCCCATACACTTTCTGATTTTTTTTTAAAATGCCGCTTAAGGGGTTGTAACGCTTTCCTTAAATATTCTTGTTCGGAATTTAGAAAATTTTGTTTTCTGAAAATAATAGTACTGTAGTGATTTCATTTAACCTACAACAACTGAGTTTTGTATCACTGTAAGTGTCCTCAGAGACGAGGCCCCAATGGGGTTGTGAAATTTTTGAAATGCTTCTTTTTTGTGAAAAGGCTTGTCAGAATTCAATTTTTTTTGCAAAAATAATCAACTTTTTATTCTCTAACCATTGGTCATTTAGAAACCGGATTGTTATAGAAAAGAGGCCCTTTAGTATACCAAAGCCAGGAAAATTGACACACGTTCACTTCTTTCGTCTGCTTACCCGTTTGACAGCCTTCGCAAGGCACGTATAAACCAATCTTAGGTCAATCGAGTGCATATCAACTTTAATATGTTCGGCTTTGGCTCCTTCGCGCATTGCGGCTCCGAAACGGGTAGCCAGACGAACATGTTTCGAAAACAAATGTCTTTGTGACAATTTTCCTGCCTCCGATAGACTTTCAGGAAAAATGCCGACAACAGAGACGATAAGGTATTGTCATGTATATCATCTTGAAGATAAATATCTCCTGCATTGAGAGCATAGTCTTGATTTTCACGATGTATAGATTATATATTGTATATAATAAGGATTTTAAGTGACAAAATTTAATTTTTACAACAAGCTTTGATAACAACAAAACTTTATGTCTGATTATTGTATGACCGTAGATGTACTGTAGTGATACAATTATGCCGGCCAATCGGGTTGGTACGTGGCATTCCCTGTTTGATATTATTTTTGTTTTTTTTGGGACACCATACTCAAAGTGTCTGTGGATATGACAGTGAAACAGTGTACATTGTTTATAGATGAAACGTTACATTGTTGCAGCGCACTCCTGGTGGTTAGGTCTTACAGATCAGGTTACAGAAGGTGACTGGCGATGGATAGATACAGGGAAAACTCCGGAGTATACAGGATTCTATCCAGGTAAAACTCATGATTAGCACAATGTAATATATCACATATAATGTTAACTTCATTTGCATATTTATTTAGAAGAAGTAGACTTACAAGTTTTACATTAATGACGCAACAACGTCCGAATGTTCTATTGGTTTTATCTCGAAAAAAGACATTCTAAGTTACCTTACTTTATGTTTGTCATTCAAAGAGAACCTACAAAGTTAGTGTTATGTCATGAATTATGCAGGTTCTGTACCAACGTTCAATGTATTTAACTTCGTAAGTTCTAAAGTGACAATGATGAACTGCTACGCGTTCAATAAATTTCGGGGTACTTTTTAAAGAAAATGATGTGTTAGAATCGAAATAATAAATGTGTCCTTATATGGTATCGTTGAATAAACTACAGCCAGCCGTTCGCAAGCGAAACATTCAATAAATCGTGCTACGCACTATTTTAATAACTACCAATCCGGGCTGTACTTTTTTTCGGTATATATTTAAAATATTTTTTTATTGTAAGGAAATTGTGTCCATTCAATCATATAGGTTTTGTTATTTTCATTTAAGTAAGAATTGAATGTGAGATTTACTGCTTGTCTTTCGTGATAAATTTTAAGTTTTTAATCGTCGTTTCAGGAGAACCTGAGTCAGCTGGAGGCAGATCAAATGAAGACTGTGGAGGCTTCCACCATCCTCGTTCATTCGCATTCAAATGGGTTGACGTCACCTGCAGTGCAGCCTGGCTTCCAATTTGTGAAAAATGGTCCGTGTATCTTTTTATTTCTTTTTGTTTATTATCCATATTAAAGCTTACATGTGTCTTCTTTCTAATCCAATACAATGCTTTCATTTTATTTTACAAGCCATATTTATTGTTCATATTGACTTAATATCTGCAATATGAAAACAATTATTTCACATACTTTTATCCCCCTACCCTGCCAAACTTGGGAACATGGTATTGATCTCCGTCCGTCCGTCTATGCGTCGGTCACACAGTCCTGTCCTAGCTATTTCTCAGGAACTTAATTCAGAAAAACGTCATACAAGAGGTGTTCAATTTATTATGAAGCAGTTTTAAACACAGCTTAATTATTTACTCGCATACGTTTTATTGCAACAGATGCTAAATCTGGGTTCCATGGCAATAGTAAATGATTCTGCACCTTCTAGGCCAGCTTTCTAAAGTCCGGTTTATGCACGACTGCTCAATTTTGTTCCATTCGTCTTTCAGAGCCTTTTTAAGACCAGTCATGGTTTAGATCTTGCGTTTTTGTAGCCTACCTTTCAGTATGCCCCAAATACCAAAGTCCATGGGAGTTGCATCTAGGCTTTTTGGCATCCATTCTGCAGGAGTTATATAATTTACCTTGTGTTTGTTGAGAAAATCAATGGTTATTTTAGCAGTGTGGCTAGAAGCTGAGTCTTGATGGAACACCATATCATTCTCTCTAAGGCGTGGAACATCTTTTTTTCAGAAATGGCTTTTGGTACGTGGCATTCCCTGTTTGATATTATTATTGTTTTTTTAGAACCTTGCTTATGTAATACTTTGCATTGAATTTCACCCCTTTATTGATAAAAATCAAAGATGTCTTGCCGTAGAAACTAACACCGGCCCAAACCATAAACCCAGGTGCAAATGCACGACGTCAACCATAACTATTGCCCATGTAGAGCATAGCCTCTTCAGTGGTAAATACATTTTTCCATTTTTCACAGTTACGACGGAGATACAGACGCCATGATCGAGCAGGTCGTTTCAGAATCTGGGCCTCACTAAGCCTATGAACACGACATTGTTTCCTGAGGTTGGCTTTTATAATTCTGGCTATAATTCTGTTAACAGTGCCTAGAGACACTCCACAGTTAGCTGCCATTTCTCTTTGTGTGGGCGGATTCACCAATTTAATCATATTATGGATTTTCCGTACCACGTCAGCAGTAGCTGCTGTACGACGTTTGGTAAAAGTTCCCCGTTTTTGCGTACATTATTTCGAATAACACCTTTACAGTGTTGAGTGCGATGCACAGTAGCAACAAAAACATTATGTCCCATCTGTTTTACTTGTTTCACAATGTTTATGTAGGACATTATTGCTTCGAAAGCCCCAATATAATGCCCTCAACTAATTCATTTATTTTTGGTCTAACAATATTGAATTTTGAATTCAAATGTGTTGAGTATGTGTACGATACACTACTTTACACGAATTAATCGCTTTACACGAGGTTTTGTAAACTCAAAGATCTTATAGGTGTGTTTTGATAGTGTTTCATAATAAATTGAACACCTTTCGTAGAATGCTTCACTATCAATATATCAGCACATTCCAGGTAAAAGAATTTTCAAACAGTTATTTTCCTTTGATTACATATTCATGTGCTTTTGCGTCCGCGCTATTTCTCCACAACCACAGGCTTGAATTCAACAAAGCTTTATGTTTATGTGGGCTTTCTTAACAAGATAGGATGTGCACATTGCCAGTATGTTTCGATCCGATGAGTTTCTCTCTCTGAGTTATGGCCGTTTCATTATATGTACGTATGATATATTGCATTTATTTATTTGTGCATTCTTGCCCGGGCTAAGTTTAAGGAACCACCTGCTTGAATTCAATGAAATTTCATAGAGTGCTTCTTCACTATCAAGAGGAGATGCGCGCATTACCAGTATCTTCCAGTTAAGTGATTAAGATTTAGACATACATCGTCCTCTACCAAGATTTCTTACATTATGCGCCTGGTGTCAAAATTGGCCCCTGCCCCATGGTCATTATTTTACACAGACTTATATAAGAAATTGTTTAAAATTCTTCCTTTTCAAAACTCCAAGGTCAATAGCTTTTTTATTCGGTACATAGCATTGTCTAGAGGCCTTCCCAGTACTATTCTAATCATTTATCCGCCCCTTTGACCTCCTTTTTTGCCTTTCAAGAAGAAGTGATGAAATCAGAACCATGAATTTTCTAAACAGATTTAAACAAAAACCTGGAATGACCTTGACCTTTTGAACGCCTACTTACTGTTTTAAGCTCCAGCAATGGAATTAAGACATGTGTACTGTTTTGCAAACAAATTTTTATATTTGACCAGAATGATTTGACTATGATCTTTGGATCTACTCCCTTGATTGTGAAGCTGCAGCCGTGTAGATTGTGTGTGCAGTTTTGCGAATAAGTTTTATTCTTGCCACATTGAAGTATATAAGGGCTATATTGGAATCGCGCTTGCCCGTCCGTTTGTAGTAAAAATTTGTCCGGACTATTTCTACCTCATAGAAAACGCCCATTCATTTGCATCAAGTCTATTCGTGCATATCCTCGGCATATTCCGTTGATTTTCCATTGAGTTGTGATGTTTTCGAACACGTTATTAATCAGCAATTATTGATTATTAATCAGTGAAATATCACATGAGTGATAGTACCAAGCTTAGTTGTACATAGTGCTGGCATGTTGGGTTTGAAGAATTTTTGACCTGGACTTTTATAAAACATCTTACATATTCTTTAATAAAGCAACCTTAACCACCAGTCTGCAGCACCCATATGCAATGGTCTCATTTCTTTACTGTGCATAAGCAGGCCGAAGCAGCTAGCAAAAAATAATATTTGTCAAAGCGGCATTTGACGTTATCATTACCTTTAATGATAGCCCTAGTTTTGTAATGGGTTATTTGTGTTGACCTTCTTTAGAGAATTCCAAGTTATTATGCATAGATTCTACAGCTTTCACGTCTATATCGGAAAGTGCAGTAATTCTCAGGTGAGCTTTATAGAACCATAATGACCTTCTTGTTTCTGATGTTACAGGTAGGAAGACTGACCACTGAAGCAGACAATTTGTACCTCCCACACTTGAAATATCTTCAACATAACAGAAAACGAAATGTGAACTACGATGTGACCTCTATTAAGCTGACATGATTTTGAAAAATTTACCTATGTACCTTTGTGTGAAATATACATACAAGTTTTCATTAAAAAGTGTAATACCCACTCTTTGTCTTTTAAAGCTGCTCGTTCACAGTTTCTGT
This sequence comes from Saxidomus purpurata, assembly GCA_022818135.1. NCBI lineage: Eukaryota > Metazoa > Mollusca > Bivalvia > Venerida > Veneridae > Saxidomus > Saxidomus purpurata. Next base: position 1,707,717 of record JAFMSR010000017.1, read on the forward strand.
TGAAAAAGTACATTAGTTACAAATTCAGGTAGCAATTTGCAAAATATTCGTTGAAAATGTTGGTCGGCTTGGTTTAACGACACGGCAATGCTATATGGTTATATTAGAGTGTTTCAAAAACAACTTTTCATCAAACTCTGAGAGCGGGCAGCTTTAACGTTCAGAAATAAGATAACTCGATTTCGTCTTGTTCATTTTATATTCATAGCATTCGCATATTTCTCAATGTTAATCAGTTACAACAAACCAAATAAAAGAAGCATATTTAAGCGTAAAATGTGATTCGTTACCCCAATATTACTATGTACCAGTGCGCAAATTGTTGTGTTAAGGTAGTGCACAATTCTTTTTAGTTGGCGGGGTGCATGTTTAATTATTTTCATTTCTTCTTTTTACATCAAACGTTTTTTTTTTCTAGTTGGGATGCCATAATGTGTTAGTATAGTTACATCAGTAGTTCATGTAAAGAAAACTTGAAATTATTGACTTATAATGAAAGACAGATACATTTTGACATGTTATCTTGCTCGTTGACGAACAAAGACTGTGTGACAGTTTCAGTGGAAATAAAGGAACTAAAGAACACGTAGTTAACACCACTGTCAACAAACTCGTGTATCAAATACATACTTTGAATAATATCCAAAACAGCATGAGGGGTGTCTTGCAGTAAACCTCTGATTTTTTTATTTCTTTTAAATGTCTTGGTAACCAGACATTTTACAACAAGAGTATGTTGATAATGGTGTAAACTATGCTTTAGTTCCTTTAAAGCTACTCGCTCTCAGATTCTGATAACAAAATAAAGTTCTTGAAACTGTCTGAAAATAACGTATCTTAGAACATACAGTCATCTAAAAAGGCTATAGTATAAATTCCTGTCACGCATATCTTTAAATTCCAAATTACATGTTTACGCTACCAAATTCAAAAGCGTTGCAAACGCTTTTGAAATTCCAATATAAACATACGGTGTAGCGGTGCCGTGTAACCGACATTTTCAACCGATTTCTGCAAATTCCTACCTAGATTTTTGCTTATATTTTGATTCTAGCATCTTGTTTTGAAAAACGCAAGACTTTTCCTAGAAATGCAGGTTTGTGATTTGAACTGTGAATAAATGAACTTGATATACGTTCCTAAAATGTTTTCTCTTTCTTGTGACTCATGCTAAACATCATTCCTTTTCTTTATCAATACTTGGCTGATACACGTACCAGTAACTTTCGTAACCAGAACTAAGTATTGCGTGCCCTAAAAATTTCGAATCATTTTAAAAATGATACTCTTTTACATCTACTTGAAACTTAACTACACTTTGTTTGTCAATGAGCAAGAAAATGTTGCAAAATGTATCCATTCTTCATACTTACTCACTTATTGTTTTCTTTACAAGATTTATTAGTCTCAGTATACTACAATATTATGGCTTCTAAACCAAATGAAACACATTTTATATCAAGCAAAAAAATGAAAATTGAAAAAAAAACATGCACTGCACCCACTAAAGAAAATAGTGTGCTACCTAAACTGTAAATCACTACTTGGTATAACTTTTCCCGTCCGTAGGCCGGTTTTGTTTCCACCATTCCTTTATTCGGATATATGCTTTATCTAATGCGCTAGGTACCAGTGGGGTGAAGTACAAACACTTATGGCAAACAAATTTACTATTTAAACTGGCAACATTCACTACCGACGCAGCGAAATCCTGCTGTCAGTTACGCTGTCTGATTCTAAATTTAATTTGCAAAGCCGGTCTGACCATCCGACACAAATAATACTAGTTTACTCAAATTGATCAGTTGTAAAAATTTATAGATACTTATCACATCCCGATGAAGCGGGGAAAATACTATGCTTACTGTTGCAAAAACAGACAAACACACCCATTGGTCGTACGTGAATATGTTACTTACGCAAACTTATGCCGTTCCGTGACGTTTATGCTACGAACCAGTCAGATTTGTTGTAAAAATAGTGTTTTGTCGGCAGCTCAGATGCCACCAGAGTATAACGTTTCCTAAAATGTTTACAGTGTTATATAGCACGAAGAGCTCGACCGTTATGTATACAACTGTGCATGATTTTCACTGTAAATTTAATTTTCAATATCCTTGTGACATTTATCGTGCCGTTGGAACGTCAAAAACGTAGGCCAAATGTAAAGTCGAAAACGTCAAGAGTTTTGTACTTTAAAAGCGTTACTTTGGCCTTAGACTGCTTTTGTCGCTCAAACACGAAATTATCGACACCATGTCTTTACTAATAGCCCTAATCAGAGCTAACTGTTTCATTATTGAAAACAAAATGAATATTTTATCGTCAGTTTCGATCGTCTGCCTTAAAACTCATTGCCTTTCGGAACCGAAGTCCAATGCATCAGTGCTACGAAGGTCGGACATGGACAACAACAAGAAGTGTCATTAGACCGTCGGCATTTTCTGTATCCTGCACCTTCCCCGAAACCTAACGACTACCTTCTGTCATAACAACGATAAAACACAAAGGACATACAATCACTGCATAATTTATTCAGGTTGTCAAGCTATACAAATAAAAGTTCAAGCTGGACCCGGTTGTTCGAAACTTTAACTGGCTGTTAAGCTAACTGTCGATTTAGTTTTGATTGATAAAAATATTCTTGATGTGGGCAAAACATTACTATTTTGATCTTGCTTTGAAGAGTGTGTAGTCTTCATTATGTTTAATGCAAAAAAAAAAAACCAATATGTTTTAGTAAGTCTTTCAAACTGTAGAAACTTAACCTTAAATTTACCCGAGTGTTAACTTGGTCGTCGATTAAAGTTTCGAACAACTGGGTCCAGCTGCTGGTCTACATGTGTTGTGAGTGTCAACAGCATGTGAATTTGGGAAAATATGGAAACATTTAAAACAAAAAATAGTCACAGTCAAATATTCAAACAAGCTGACAGTTCTAAAGAAATTGACTGCATAGTTCTACGACATGTACATTTATGCGCCTGTAAATTCGTCATCTTACATATCAATTCTAAGGTCACGAATCCGTATCAGATGTCTGCCGCTCATCCCGGAGGTTGCGGGTTCGAGCCCCATTTGGGTCATGACCGTACCTCCTCATACCAGTACTAGTTTTTCCAGGAAGCGGACCCGAGAGTGACTCGATATGCTACAAGCATTATTCACAATCGAGCTAAATAAATTAGTATAAACTAAACTTATCCGTATCAGGATTTTTGCCAATGACTCACTTTGAATAACTGACACGAACGTTACACAGAAGACCGTGTATAAACCCTTTCGATGAAAATCACTTATCACAGTGATGATCCTACGGCTTTGAATTCTGAGGGCATCTCGAATTCGGAGCAGCGATTTTTAGCTTGGGAACAGGTGGTGTAGAATTTTCATTGTTTTTTATAATTATATATGTCTCTATGAATAGGTAACCTGCACAGACTTTGAGAGCAATATAATTCCTACACGCCAATGTCTTTTTCTTGGAATATCATTGAACTAACAAGCAATAACGGCAAGTAAAGAAACGCAAAACCGTTTAAAATATCAATTTCAACTACAAATAATGTAGTATTTTGGCATGCTATCCTAAAATCTTAACCCTCATTGATACTGCCGTGAAGCACCAGGTTCATTAGCCCAGGATTGACGAAGATAGGAACGTTTAAACTTGCACAGATGAGAAAAAAATGGCTAACTGGAACGACGGAGCATGTTTTGAACGGCTAACTGTGAACGCCGAGCAACGCTGCTAGAGCAAGCTTGGAACGCCGAGTTCCATTCAAGAAATTATTAGTTGTTTCGACTAAACATTGTAATTTTACCTTGATATTTTAACGTAATTATGTTGTCAGTTTCTATGAATAAAGACTTTCGTAAAACAAATTTCTCTGTTTACAATGTATATTTTCACTTGATTCCAATGGCCCTGAAAGTGTGTATAATCCGCCCATGTGTAACTTCTCGCATTTCTTTGCCCATACAAGTAATTCTTCATGTCTGTGTCTCGAGTTTCCCCCAGAACCCTTGACAGCTCCAACTCAAATGTAACCGCTGTAGTGAACGGTAACTTACGTTTGTTTCTGAATCATCTGTACTGGTTTAGGTCAACAGCAGCCGTGTGATGTAACGCACAACGTATAGTTCGCACTTGTGACCGCTTCTTATATGTGGTACAGTTATCTTTCGTGCCTTGAGCACAACGTTATTTCACTTTTCAGGAATAGTTTTATACCAACGTTTTGTGTGCGTCATACACCACCCAGGTACATGCTTGGTGGTTATGGTCGCATTCGAGGATCAGACCTTTTTATACTGGTGTCAAAAGATATTGAAGGCAAAAACTGGTTTATAACGGTATTACAATAAATAATTACTCCTATAACTTAGGCATTTTACTTTCAATACAGCAATAACGGACATGTTGAACAACTTTTGCAACATTAGGAAGCTGTGGTTATAGGATGGCAAACATATTCATACTGTGTTATATCGCTAAACTGTGACAGTGATGTCCCTTTCGTTTACAACTTTCTTATTCAGACTGAGATAATCACACTGTATCGGCCTGGCTCCAATTTAACGATAATGCTCCGACTAACGTAACGAACCGGCTCCGATAAAAAATGGCTGATTTAGTAAACAAAACCCAAGTCAGTATAACAGATTCGTGTATTTTATATGGTAAATCGCAACTTCTGAAGAAACGAATACACTTACGGAATGCTCACTTCTTTCCTACATGACCGTAGCTAGTCGGCTGTTTCAGACATCGATGCGTGTGAAAGTAATGCAAGTTGAATGCAGAGGATTCAACGGTAAAAAGTGCAAAACACACCCAAAATGCATGGATTTTGCTCAAAATAATCAAAGTTAAGGTGTTTAGCATAAAAGATTTGCATTGGCATGCAACTTTGGGTCAAATGTCGTAAGCATGTACCAACACTTTACCGATCTGCTATTTTTATAGGCAAAACTTACCCATTTAAAATACAACGATTCAGGCTCCAATTGACGATACAACGAAAATGTTCCAATTCGTGTTTCACGGATCATTTTCAAAGACGTTTTTCAACAATTACAAAATAAAAGTAACTCTTATCGGACAAATTTTTGTGTTTTCTTAGTGAAAAATCGAAAATTCAACTCAGAACTTTTAAATATTCAAAATACTTTCCAAAATGGCAGGATTCATGGACACAGTGTTTAAAGCTGCTCGCTCTCGCAAAAACATTGACATTCTTATTCATCAGTATAAAACTAAAGGCTAGAATTAAAGAAAGCAAAAATCTAGGTAGGAATTCGCAGAAATCGATTGAAAAGGTCGGTTACACGGCACCGCTACACTATATGTTATATTGAAATTTCAAAAGTGTTTGCAACGCTTTTGAATTTGGTAGCGTATTTTTCAAAATTTAGAGATGTACGTAACACGAGTTTATTCTAAAGTACGTTATTTACATGCAGTTTGAAGAAATTATTTTTTTACGAAAATCTGAGAGCGAACAGCTTTAAGGTTTTATTTGACCTAGCGTTTTGACCGCTATCAATAATCACATCGAAATTGTCATCTAATGAAAATTTGGAAAGCGACGGTTGAAGAAGTATATAATTTTGCATTCGCTATTTATGCTTTATCATCTTTCTTTGAACTTGTATACGACCACAATATAATCTATCTGAGCTCTGTTGCCTAATGAAGTCAGATTTTCATACAGTACATAAGAAATTAATATCAGTCAAAGTAAACTCAAAGAGGCTGAAAGTGATATAAAACAGCACAAAATCTCAGATAGTGACAGACAGACCGAGGTACAGAAAGAGGTCGAGGAAAATGACAAATTGAAGAAAAGAAACACAGAGCTCAATGAGATAATTTTTAAAAATCAAGATAGTATCAAACAGTACACCGGGAAAAAAAGAATACGTATCTACGGAATAAACGATACAAACAAAAATGAAAGCTCAGGGGAAACTGGAAAGGATGTATGAAATTATTAAAAGAAAAACTGGACATTACTTAAGAAATAATAAATGTGTCCCTGTATTTTATCGTTTAATAAAATACAGTCAGGAATTCGGATGCGTAGTAATTAAATCACGAGTGCGTAGCACGAGTGATTTAATTTTTCGCATTCGAATGACTGGCTGTATTTTATTAAACGATAAAATACAGAGATGCATTTATTATTTCGATTCTAATACGAAACAGTCTTTAAAAATACCACGAACTATATTCGACGCGTAGCAACATTCCATAGTAACTTACAAGCACGGAATATGATTGGACGCGCGCGATATTTACCCCACGTTTTGCCCGTGGAAAACGTGATGTATTTTATCGTTAAATAATGTATATCTTCTTTCCCTCTATATCTATATACGAAAAGTTGCGGATCGTGTTAGAATATAGAAATAAAGATATTAACATTGCACATCGTATGGTTTAAATGTTATATATTGATTAGTCCGTGCTATTTATGTAAACGCAAAAGGTTAAACTTGATTTATTTTTAGCGACAACGTGCGGGTCACATGACTAGCGACCTCTGTTTATTCGCTATCGTATATGAGGGTTTTATTGTTGGTACCGGTTTCCCATATGACCAACACCCCCAGAAGAGGTTAGTTATTTTAGGTTTCGGAGGATAGTGCAAGATACAGAAAGCGTCCTAATTCCAGAGACACCCCTGGTTCTTTGTCATGCCAGATGTATAGCACCCATACATTGGACCTCGGTTTAAGTCTCATCCGACAGACTGCTAGTAATTCGAACCGACAACCCCAAGATTACAAGTCTCGTGCTCTACCTATTGAGCTAACCGGGCTGACTTTTATTCGCTATGAATTGGTTGTGATCTTTATGCGGTAACTTTAGGTCAGATACTCCTATTGTTTTCCCCATTGACTTACATTATAAATCTAGTGAAAAGGTGACCCTGTATCATACCCACCTATAGAGTGTTGACCAATGAAATTGCTTTTTTCGAACAGATTCGTCTCTCGGACAACAGAATGGGCTTAACCAACCCAGTTTTTTACAATTTGACAAGGGAGACATCCACCCCACTCAGTCAGGTGAAATTTAGGGGTCTAAACCGCATTGTACACCTTCTATTTTATATGATTTCAGTGTTATTTATTATGATAACTAGTCCTCAGATATTCATTTGCGTGCAGAAGACATTGCATTTTACATATTTTTAACAACATTATCTACCAATCAGGTAATATCTAAAGGGTTCCCCTGTACCTTTTTCTACTAATCCCTGAGCCGGACAGCAATAGGATCATCTGACCTAAAATTGGTAATTGTTGGTGTAAGCAACATATCATAAGATTATATAAACGACCACACACAGCACGGAAGTAAAATTTGCATTTTATCTTTGTATATAAAATAACGAGTAACTAATATGTCGGTACAACTTTAAATCAGTCATGTCATCGGAAACAACTGGTTATTTACATATAAAACGTTACTGTGTAATACGCTTGATCTTGTGTATACGCGGCATGTACTGTACTGGACCAATGTCAACAAGACATTTCGAGCATTTTTTGTACATATACTATTGTTTTAAGTGTCAGAAGGTTGATAGGCAGGTTTTCCCCGGCACTGCCCTGCGCTCCACTGTGATATAATAAAATAAGGTCGGGTGTGCGACATTGCCGGGTAGCGTATGCTTACCAACAGAACATGCACATGTGTTGAATGAAAAGTACATGTATTTGAAAAGTTACTTTGTACATTGTGGGCAGTTATACTGGATTCTGCTTGTCCGTCCGTCTGTCTGTCCGTCTATAGACGGAATCTTGTAGACACTAGATCTCCAATACACCTGGTCAGAATTTAATGATATTTCACACAAGTGATAAGTACAATGTCTAGTTGTGCATGGTCCAGGTTTCTGGTCTCTAGATTAAAGGTCAAGGTCACAGGGACTCTAGATGGTAAAATCATGTGGACACTAAATCTCCAAAACCCCTGGTTAGAATTAAATGATACTTCACACAAGTGACAAGTACAATGCCTAGTTGCGCATGGTCCAAGTTTCGGGTCTGTAGTTCAAAGGTCAAGGGGGCTCTAGATGGTAAAATCTTGTGGACGCTAAATCTCCAAAACCCCTGGTCCGAATTTAATGATACTTCATTGAAGTGATAAGAACCATGCCTAGTTCTGCGTGGTTCATGTTTCTGGTTACTAGATCAAAGGTCACAGGGGCTTGAGATAGTAAAATCTTGTGGACGCTTTTAATCTCCGAACCCGCTGGTCAAAAACTAATAATACTTCACAGAAGCCTTAAGTTGTACAGGTCCAATAATCAAAGCATCAAATATTACATAATTTTTAAATACTGTGTCAGTGGGATGTTCGGGGGGTATTCATCACCTTCAGTGATAGTTTTAGTTTATCTTGTATGGTATTAATTAATTAAACATATTGTGTAGCCTTTGAGTTGAAATGTATTTTAGAAATTAGAATTATATTACAAAAACAATATTGTAAAAAGGTATTATACATATGAACCAAGACAAACCTGTCTTATAAAAACGTAATCACTTTTTTTAGCTTACCAACCCAAATTTAAAAATTTATCAAAAACAAATCAAAATATCTTCTTTAAATACCTGGAATTCGGGGGCAGACAAAGTACGGTCTGCAGTGTTTGAAATGTGGTATGCTAACTTAGGCCTAGGGGACTTCCAGTCCCCAGGCCAAAAATAGATTTCAAAGAGTGAAAAACTAGTTTTGGAAAGAAGTTTTAATATGATTAATGGATCTTAATAGACGGTATCCAAGGAATTGGTGTGCATTCTGCTCTTTACATCTATGGCATAATTCTATGTTTAAAATATGTGGCAATAGTTTCTGTTTCCCAAGATTCTTAAATAGTGGAATCATTTTAGTGAATGATTATTTGATCACTGATGGAAATGTCCTCACTTTCAATTGGTTCTCAAGAAAATACCTAGATATACATTTTTTACAATACCAAAATATTTAAAAGTCAATTAAAGGATTTTTGGCTAATATGACTTTCCCACACTGTACTTCCTTTCAGCTTTTATCAATTAGAATTATCAACAGCCAAAAAAGGATGCAGAAGGATTTATGATTGTATTCTAAAAAAAGTACTTTTCCAACGTTCAAAAGAAAATGGAGTGAAGTACTTAACTTGAATGATGATTTTAATTGAGGCTTAATATACAGATTACCATTTAAACTAACCCAAGACTCTACATTACAATGGTTTCAATACAAATTCAATCATATATTCTAGCAATAAACAACTTGTTACATAAAATGAAGATAAAAAAAATGATTATTTATGTTCTTTTTGCAACAGCCAAAGTGAAACATTAAAGCACCTACTCTGGGACTGTCAATCTACATCCACTTATAGGGGGGAGGTCAAAAGATTGTTAAATATAAAATGTCCAAATATATATACTAACTGGTCATCAACAGATGTATCATTAGCAATGAAAGGCTTGATAAAGCCGTATTGAACTTACTTTAATAGGCAAATATACACTGTATCGTTGTAAATTACAAAACTAAATTCCAAGCATTCAGTTATTCAAAGCACAAATTTTAATAATGTTAAAGACAGAGTTGTACAACACTAAAAGATAATCAGTTAGCAAAGTTTGACAGACCATGAAGTGAATATAGATCACCAGGGTTAATGTTATAAGTCAATGTTTTAATATGGCTGATCCATTTTGTATTGCACCCCCCCTTTTTATGTATTTTCATCACCTTTATTGACCTTGAACCTTTTTTCTACATATTTTCAATATATCTACATTGCAACTGCAATTATGGTTATTACTGTAAGAAGTATGCAATTAATTATGTAAACGAAATTTAATATCTAAGGAGTGGTCCTCCTTTGGCTAATGTTTTAATTTCCTATCAGTTTGCCGTGGCTTTTTGGGTTTTTTGTTTTCGTATTTCGAAGCAAGACAATCTAATACTTAAAAAATAATAATTTAAGTCTATTTAGTAGGACATCACTACTGCTAAGACTCTATACATTTTGATTTTTATATGAAAAACTTGGATTACTATGCTATTGTAATGTTAGTATTTTCGATATGAATGTAACGTCAACATTGTTTAGTGCAAATTACGGCATAAGATGTAATACTATATACTTTTTGAAAAATAACCGGGGTTACCCTTTTTTAGGGTCCTCAAAAAAACAAAAACATCCCGACCCTTGTGTACAAAATGTAGCTTCTATAATTGTCACAAGGTTTTTTCCATTATTATACCCCCGAAACGAAGTTTGGGGGGGGGGGGGGGGGGTATATAGGAGTCACCCGGTGGTTGGTCGGTCAGGCGGTCCGTTGCATTTTCCTTGTCCGGAGCATAACTTAAAAACCACTGGTTGGAATTCAATACTACTTCATACAATGGTCAAGCACTTTGAGAGGAAGTGCAGTGCACAAGAACCATAACTCCATCTTGACTAATTACAGAGTTATTGCCCTTTGTTACTTTTCCTTGTCCAGAGCATAACTTGAAAACTACTGGTTGGAATTCAAAATAACTTCATACAATGGTCAAGCACAATAAGAGGAAGTGCAGTGCACAAGAACCATAACTTTATCTATAGTAATTACAGAGTTATTGCCCTTTGTTACATTTCCTTGTCCGGAGCATAACTTGAAATCTACTGTTTGGAATTCAATACAACTTCATACTTTGGTCAAGTACATTGAGAGGAAGTGCAGTGCACAGGAACCATAACTCTTTCTTGACTCATTTTAGAGTTATTGCCCTTTGTTACATTTCCTTGTCTGGAGCATTACTTGAAAACTACTGTTTGGAATTCAATACAACTTCATACAATGGTCTAGCACTATGAGAGGAAGTGCAGTGTACAAGAACCCTAACTCTATCTTGAGCATTTACAGAGTTATTGCCCTTTGTTACTTTTCCTTGTCCGGAGCATTACTTGAAAACTACTGTTTGGAATTCAATACAACTTCATACAGTGGTCAAGTACATTGAGAGGAAGTGCAGTACACATGAACCATAACTCTTTCTTGACTAATTACAGAGTTATTGCCCTTTGTTACATTTCCTTGTCCGGAGCATAACTTGAAAACTACTGGTTGGAATTCAATACAACTTCATACAATGGTCTAGCACAATGAGAAGAAGTGCAGTGCACAGGAACCATAACTCTATCTTGAGTATTTACTGAGTTATTGCCCTTTTTTACTTTACCTTGTCGCAGAGCATAACTTGAAAACTACTGGTCTGTATGCATTACAACTTCATACAATGATCCAGCACAGTGAGAGGAACTGCAGTGTACAAGAACCATAACTCTATCTTGACTAATTACAGAGTTATTACCAAGAACAATATCTCTATTTTAGTTTTTTTTGCAAGGTATTCTGTTACTACGAACTTCCTCAGTTTATAAAGCAGTCTCTCGGGGGTATTAATCGCATTTAGTGATAGCTCTAGTTTAACCTGATGACCTATCTTTTACCCTACATGACCAAGTTTCAAACGCCTCAAACTATGAAGATAAACATTCTGACGAATTTTGATGATCATTGGACGTCAAATGCAGCCTCTATAGTGTTCAAAAGTTAAGTATGGACAGACGACAGACAGACGTCAGAAGTCCGGCGATCATTATAACTCACCTTGGAGCACTTTTGCGCTTAGGGGAACTGATAGAGGGAATATCGTTGTGCATGCACTATTTAAGGCTGTAACACAACACTATCGCATATCATGTCCCGCCCACAGTATTACCTGGATGTATGCTGGCCACTTTTGCCTTGAGTATTAAAATAGCCACCAAACGTATGGTGTTTTCCTTATTATAAAAAAAAAACACAGTAAATATAAATGTTCTTAACACAGTTCATGCCACGGTTCCGTGAGAAGTTGCATTATTAGGTAATAAAGTGCATTGAAATAGTTGTAGCTCTTATCTCTTACCATCTCTCCGTATCTACAATTTCTGTTTGCTAATCTACATAATAGTTATGTGATTACTTAAAAGTAGTGTCTGATAAAAACATAGTTTGAGGAATTGTAAGTTAACCTTTTAATATTTTAGAATGCTTAGTTACTATTACCGATGTATGCCTATTCATGTTTGTGCAATGTAAAGTTCATTTTTAAATACCTGAAAGTTTATTTCAAAAATGTATGTCTGAAAAGGGTCGCTTTTTCTGCTTATATCTGTAAATAGTTCTTATTCAGATGACACAAACTTATAATTGTTTGACTGGCGATCAATATGAGAATGATAGTTCGATCTTTTTACAGATAACGTTGAAAAATGGATGCATTTTGAAATACATGAAATCAATTAATAATACGTTTATGAAAACAATCTTCCTCGGTCCAAAACAACAATAAAAATCGGCAAAATTAGCAAAACTGTTCCTAATTTATCGATGACCAACGTTGTTATTTGCATTTAGTGGAAAAAATAGACATTTCTGGATATACATGTATGTTTTTGTTCAAAAGTGCAATTATTATATTTAGGTACATTTAGCCCATTTTAAACATTTGAAGAAAATAATCTTCTATGTGTATGACATTCATCTAAACAGGCTATTTAGGTGCGAAGTAGAACTGGAAGCAGAACAAAATTGAAATTAGCACATGTTATTTGTTTTGTAAACATATCTTCTTTCAGGTTATAAATGAACGGCACAGGTGCTTTAAGTAACTGGTAGATAACTTTGAACAGACTTATTGAAATGGCAGGCGTTGGTAAGTTAAATTACTTAATAACATCTGCCCTTACGCTTTGTAATCCGACTTTGTTGAGAGAGCTGATCTTTGTGACAAACAAATTTGTTGAGCTTTGCAAGTATAGTCATTTGTAAGTGCAAATATATTGTTATTATGTTTTTAAATATTTATTTTTCAAACTACTGCATAAATGCAAATTTCAGATAACATCCATCTTTTTATTTGTTTGCAAAGACAATAAAATAAAAATTTGTAAATGATAATACATTTTGGTAGGTACATTTCCGTACTGGGTTGGTATTCTGGTACCATGAAAATGGCATTCTTTTATGGTATTCATTTACTTGGACGGACTATATATATAGTTTGCTTGTTGTAAAACCCATTTGTCATCATCATCATCATCATCATCATCATTGCTTTATATAAATGTTATATAATATACTAGTATTAGACAGATAACATGTGCGTGCAATATTCTTCTTGTTTTTTATGAAAAAATTCAGACAGATATTTGATATTTCTAATTCGTATTTTCCTTTCTTTTGTTTCAGAAACTGTTTTATCCTTCATTTTCTTGATACATACATTGCAGCATGGTAAGTAAGAAATAACTAATTACATAGTTGAGAAATTGCATTGTTTATCTTTTTCTTTAATTTTCATTCTAGTTTTATGTGTTATAAACATTTGTTTTTACAGGACAAGTTGAAATCTAGATAACATATGTTTTACAAGCTTGCGACTGCAAAGACCTTTTGTATCTTTCAGTAAACTCATCTGGTGGTCCGCTATCTTGGTTCAACCCTTCAAGCGCTGACTCAAAATCAATATCTGAGAATACAGCATCGGGTACTTCTGTGTACGTCGCAATCGCAACAGATCCTGAAGGGAATGACTTAACATATTCAATAGTAAGTACCTATGTTTGCTAAGCGGTCTGATCTTAACAATAGTTGTTAGATCATCACCATACTTTACTACATTGATACCTTAGCCAGTTACAATAACCATGCAGCCTGATCGCCTTTGGCGTAATTGTACTTTAATAACCGATAATTCAACAATTTAGCAGTGTTCACTCTATTTGGATAAACTATGTGCAGTCAAAATGTTCGTTAGTATGAGTTCTATCGCACTAGGCACGAGTACCGTCAGTTCTCTATCCCAGAGGTTGCTGGTTCGAGCCTCATTTGGGTCACGACTGCACCTCCTTATATGACACCAGTACTGGTTTTTCTAGGAAGCGGACTCGAGAGTGACTCGATAAGCTTCAAGCTTTCTTTACAATCGAGCTAAAATAAATTAGTATAAACTAAACTTACTATATTGGAACCAGTTTATGAATAAAATGTGTCTGGAGATTTTAATTCCGACTTCTGTGCTAAAACTAAGGCCTTACGGAGGAATTTCGATGTCATCTCTTGATCAGTCTCAGCTATCTTAAGTGTTCTTTGAACTCATTGTATCTCTTAGGGTATTTGAGAACTGTATCAAATGTTCTGAAAGGTTTCTCTATTAGTAAAATGATACTATATTAATCTCATATGAAAGAAACACATACCCTTTATTTTTTGGAATGATCACTTAGGAGTTCAAAGGGTATGTGTTTCTTTCATATGAGATTAATATAGTATAATACCCTAAGAGATACAATGAGTTCAAAGAACACTTAAAGCTGCTCGCTCTCAGTTACCGTTGAAAAAAATATTTTCCAGAAAAATTGACATTCTTATTCATAAATATAAAACTAAAGACTAGAATAAAAAATAACCAAAACTCTAGGTAGGAATTTGCAGAAATCGATTTAAAAGATCAGTTATACGGCACCGCTACACTATATGTTTATATTGAAACTTCAAAAGCGTTTGCAACGCTTTTGAATTTGGTAGCGTATTTTTCGAAATTTAGAAATAACGTGACATGAATTTATACTGGAACCTTTTTATATCACCTTATGTTCTAAAATACGTTATTTGCATACAGTTTGAAGAACTTTATTTTTTTACCAAAATCTGAGAGCGAGCAGCTTTAAGATAGCTGAGACTGATCAAGAGATTAAATCGAAATTCCTCCGTAAGGCCTTAGTTTTTCTCCACAAAATAGTTTATGTAAATTGTCATATTGTAAACTTGGATTGATTAATTGAGTGATTCTTTATAAAATTAAAGAACGCCCAGACTCCGGCAAGTCCGGTGTTTCAGCTTGACCCGACGTCAGGAGTGCTGGCCTCACCACCAGGTCTCGATGCTGAGACAAGCGATTCATTCACTTTTGAATTCAGGTATGTCCGATATAAAACTAAATATCTCAGAAATTAATGTAGTGATGTAGGTCAGATTCTCTACAATCAACATCTATGTTACGGACACGACATCTGCGTTTGGTTTTGGTATATACAATTCAACTTTCCACAAAAATGGTGGTAAATCCCACATTTTAATGTAGCTGTTTATGTCACGACATAATTATAAATAGTTTAACCTGTTTCGATTTACTTGAAGTGTATGGCTGTTCCAGCGTACCAAGGTATCCTTGCGAAACCAGATACAATTTAATGTAATATGACCTGGTTTATTTCACGTGTTTTAGATAGTTGAATTTCATAATAAGACTCAATGTTTAACACTAATCAGTTGTTTGTTGTCGTTTGCTTCAGTGTCACGGATACGACGTCGGATGTGACTAGTCCTACGCTTACAATTAATATAGTCGATGAGAACGAACTTCCACCAGTATTCAACCAAACTTCATATACAGCAACCATACATAATAAGGCTAAAAACGGTAAAACAACTACACTTTCTTTTTACATGCTTTACTCTTTCAAATTTACTTTGATTGGCTTCAAATACTGCTCAATGTGAGCTGTTGATGGCTACAGATGTCCGTTGTCTGTTGAGTGTGCGTGCGTGCATCAACAGTTTCTTCAAAGACATCTCCTCCTAAACAACTCGACAGAAGTGGATGAAACTTGGCAGTTATGGTCCTTGTGTGTTCCTTTACGAATTGTTTTAAAAAATTCCATGCAGAACACTGGCTGACATTTTACTGAAAAGGAGAAACTTTTAAAACATCTTCGAAAAAAAGGAAGACTCAGAACTTAGATATTTGGCGTGTAGCATCAATGTAGAGTCTAATGGACCTCTACAAAGATTGTTCAAATTATGCGCCTCCGGTCAAAATTGGCCCTTTTCCACGGATCACTTGTTTTATAAAGGCAATGAATGTAATAACTTGTCTTTTCCAACGCAGTTAGGCGTAGACCGTAGGTATTTAACATGTAGGATCTCCAAAGGGTCAGAATTTCAAAATTGTGTAGGCCTAGTACTTGATATGCGGCATGTAGCATTGCCTATTGACACTTTACTAAGACTGTTCAAATCATGACGCCCGGCCCTGAACTTTGATATTTGGAATGTAGTATTGTGTAGTTGGCCTCTACCAAGTATGTTAAAATCATGACCCCCTGGTCAAAACTGATCCGGCTTGGGGTCACTTGAATTTGCACAGGCTTCGTCGGGAAAACTTCAAAATTCTTCTAATATAAAACCAAAAGCTCAGATATTTGGCGGCAGGTAACATTTCCTTATTGTCCTCTACCAAGAATTTCGAATCATAACCACCGGTCAGAAACGAGGCTCCCTTAATTTGACATTGAGATATATATTAACATGTTTAAAAAAATATTCTTGTGTCAGCCCACAAAGCCCAGAGCTTAGATATTTGGCTTGTAACATTGCCTAGTGGTCCATGGTCTCGTGACTTACTTTGGCTGACATTAACATTGACCTACTGACCATTTTGTTTTGTTTTGAAGCTACATAAATGACATTTGGAACATTTATACAGTTTTGCCTGTATATTCTAATTTTTACATTGGCTGACCTTAACCTACTGATCTCCTCTCTTGTCTTTGAAGCTAGAGCAAAGCAATTTGAATAATATGGATAATTTTGCATGTAGATTTCACCTTTAACATTGGCCTTTGGTCTGTGTTTGCTTTTCAAGCTAAAGAGAATGAATTTGCACTATTATGCAGTTTTGTAAACTAATATCCCAAATTCCTGTGACTGACCCTTTATTATAGCCTTTTCACCTGTTTTTGTTTGTTTTGTTTTAAGTGCAATGATGCTCATGTGAGCAATGAAGGACCCTCTTGTTCTGATATTAGTATCAGTTACTTTGCCCTTAATCCAAGTAATCTTAAAACTAACCTCAAAGTACGTCTTGATATCAGCTACTAACCTTTCAAGTTTTGTGATAATAAATCAAGCCAAAATAATTATGATTGTTGACCAGAAACACATTTTTGACACCGATCTTGACGTCCAACGTACGTCTTGATGCATCAAGTTTGGTTGCAATAGGCCAATGCAAGCTTAAGTCATTGACGGGAAACCACCTGTTTGAACCCGCTCCCCATTCTTGTTAAAAACCTTGCTAAGGAACAAGAGTGTGCTCATGGGGATGAAGTCCCCTTTGATACATTGTTCGCTTTTGATATTTGTGAGCATATGCATACTCCAGATATCAAAAGTACTTGACTAAACCATGTATACTATGAAGGAAAAATATCGTGAGCCTTTTTATCAAATGTCTTTACATGTAACTCAAATTTATTATGTCTCCCACCTAGTGGGGGAGATATATTGATTTGGTGCTGTCCGTCTGTCTGTGCGTCTGTCACAAAAGCTTGTCCACGCATCTCCTCCTACACGCCTGGATGGATTTTACTGACACATGGTAGACACTAAGTGGATTTCAGCCAAACTTCATATGAAAAATCAGTGCTAAGCCCAGCTGTGCATGTTGTCGGCATTGCCCGGTTCAGTGATTCTTAGCAGAGTTATTGTTCATTTTCGTTAACCCTAACCCTAAATGTTCGTTAACCATTACCCTATTTTTTTATTTTAAAGGCCAAACTGTTTTATTTTAAGGCATTCATTACGCTTGGTATACTATTTTACGTTAATCCGGGTAGAAGATTTTGTTAATCTCACTGAGTGAACAGTGATTTTATAAGGACATAATCAACCGTCACATTTCGATAAACTACCGGAAAAATAGAATGAAAATAACTTATATTTCGAATCATTTGTAATTCTTAACACACATACCTGTCTTTCCTACTAAATTAAGTGATGAGAGACATACGTTGTTTTTATTTGTGAAAAATAACCTCTAGCTAAGTTGTATTTCTTGTATAATAATTATCATTCAGGCGAAAAGGTGTTGACTGTGTATGCTTCGGACAAGGACGTCACCAGCAGTATTTCCTACACGATCATAAGTAAGAAGTATAATGTAATGAATTATATCAAGTATTCCGACACTTGCCATTTTCACACAGAGATTCTGGCTTTTGGCAGTTTCTTTTTCGTTAAGACTGTATTTTGTTCCGCCCCTTTATAGTAACATTGCAAGAGTTAAAGTCACGCTTTATAAATTATAGAAACATCGGATGTGCTTGTTTATGCTGACAAATGCTGTTTTCTAATAGTAAGATGTGTGGGGAAACAACAAAATAAACCAAATGGAACTTAAATAATAAGAATTATAAAACTCTTACTGTATTCGCTTTATAAGGCATATCTAACAATTACTTTTTTTCTTTGAAATATAGCACCATCGCATTTAATTCAAGCTTTCATGGTAATTTCTTTTCAGCTGGGGATACATTTACATTTTCGATCGGAACGACATCCGGTGATTTGATTGTCGCAAATGCAAGTCACTTGAACCCAAGTTTGTCGTACATTTTAACAGTGCAGGCGTCAGACGGAATCTACACAGACACAGCAAGAGTTTTTGTTACTGTTTTAGGTGAATACTATTTTTTTCATAAATTCATTGTATCACATTCACGGTCATTGTATTTGAAGACAAGTGACAGTTGCATGATTGGCAATCAAAAACAATTACAGCTAAATTGGAGAAAATAAGAACGCTTTTGAGCTTAAATTATTATTTGCAAGAAATCAGCAGTCTGTGAATGTTTAAATAACCTTTATACATGTGTACATGTACAAATGATCTCACAATACAGTCCTCGTATGGTTACTGTATGAGCTTAACTTTAACAGCAATGATGATGTCATGCAACTCAAAATATATTGTGACAAATAAAGAAAAACCCGTTCTAGTTGTAAACAAATTTCAGAGATGTTTACAAAGTCAAAAAAAGAGAAAGAAATTCGAGATATCTTTATTGACTACATGCACAATGCCTGTGTTTTGCTAATTTCATTTTGTCTATAGGGAAATTAATAGGGGATGAGTACGAACCTCTTACAATAAGGAATAAGATCCATACCTTTGAAAGGAAAGTAAAATGGCAACCACATCAAACACTGACCAGGGGTATCTTAACGCACAAATAATAAAAATGATCAATATAGGAAACTGATGAATATCCCCAGCAACTAGTATTTTCAACAAAGGAAAAGTTTCTATATGAAAAAGTACGTATGGGTAACAGAACTATCAACAAGATCTCAGACGTACTAGTATAAAGGACATGTACGAGCTGAATATTCATTTTCATGTGCTAAATAATGCTTTCCGACAATGGAGAATATCTACAAAACTTCATTTTTCAGGGAATTTATTCCTGGTGATATAAATACGTTGCCAGCAGCGGACTGAAAGGCAAATAAAGACTAGAATAATAGAGGATTTGTCTAACGTTCATATATACTCGCCAAAACTAATCACTAATCCGACTTATGTTGAAAGATGTACACTGGAATTTATAGTGATATGCGATATGTTAATGCTTCTGGTCCTTATCACGTATCCCATCGGAACTAAAATACATCGGCCATCCTAAATTTGACTTACCACGGCTGCATTAATGTAATTTTGGAGAGCAGAAACTTAGTAGTCTAATAACTAAAGGGTGGCCTTGACAATAGCTAACTACTAGATGCGCCTGGTGTCACATACTCCAAAGCGACCCAGTTGAAATCAAAGGATACAAATATGTTAAATCTTTTCCTGAATTAGAGCAACTTAAAGAAGAGAAAAACTGTGGACTTTGTACCACTTGGTGAAGTCTACGCCCACACACCAAGGCCATTATTTGGAAGTATAGTTCGCTGACAAGTATTAAGGAGTAGGAAATGCTATAGTCCAAATTTAACTTTTATGTGAATCTTTCGAGATGTTGAATTGTGTGGAAAACATAGCGAACATTTCAGTTTACTGAGCTGAGCAAACCTTTATCTCCACACTTTCCATGTGTTCGCTGCTTCCACACAATTTAACACCTCGACAGATTCACATAATAGTTAATATGGACTATACCATTTCCTACTCCTCAATACTTGTCAGCGAACTATACTTCCTAATAATTTCTATTGAGATCTAGACTATATACAGCACTTATCGACACAAATGGTTCCAATTGATTTCATAACATAAATATAAAACTGTGGTAGTTTTGTTTTCGTCTTCTAAACCGCGATAATATATTAAGTAAGAGTGGAAAGTGATCTCTTTTTTGTAGCAAATTAAGTACAGGTATGTCAGTGTTTTCCACATACGTCAAACATTGAGAAGAACCTCTAGGATAATGTTTAAATGCGTGCTCGTGTAAACTTCCTCCTACTTCTTTTTAGTAGGTATCTGTGTACTTCGTGACAGCAATTGCTATATTTCATTGCATCGTGACAGCAATTGCTATATTACATTGCATCTTGACAACAATTATTATATTCCATTGCATCGTGACAGCAATTGCTATATTTCATTGCATCGTGACAGCAATTGCTATATTTCATTGCATCGTGACAGCAATTGCTATATTTCATTGCATCTTATTAGCACATACTCTTCCTATTCTTTTGTACAGTTTTGATGTAGTATTGTTTTGATATTTGTTTGTGTAGATGTTTCAGGAGTTTTTTGTATAAATGATGTTACATTGAAGACCTGGAGAGGAAAGGATCAGTGGTTTAGTGGTTCACGCGCTGGACTTGTATTCTAGGGATCAATCCCCCGGTCCTCCACTAAAACAACTAATGGTCTTTCGGATTAGACCTAAAATACATACAGACCTGGAGAAAGATGGGCATACCCTATTTGTGTAATCATCGTAAAAAGACTTACTTTTGTAACAAGTTAAAACAATACGTGCTTAGAAGCTTATGTAAATATTGTACAAAATGTTTATGTTTATACAATGTATTGTCCTTTTTTCTGATGTCATGCAGCTGAACCCAGCACAGCACACACACTTTGTCCAGACGTTTGGGTACCATTCCAGGGATCGTGTTACATGTTTGTACATGAGCAGTTCATGCCTTTCAACGAAGCAGAGGTGTGCTCTAGCAAAATGTTATTATTAAATTGGCATACGTTTCACTTTTTATTTAAAATATTACAAAAGGGTCAAATGTTCGTAAAGTAATAAATAATACATGTTTTCCTCACCTGAGCACATAGTTCTCAAGGGGAGCTACAGTGATCAACGATTGCCAGGCGCCTGTCTGTCCGCCTGTCCGTCAACAATTTCTGGCAAGCACTAAAGAGACCACAATTTAAGTCCAGTCTTGATGAAATTTTGTGACAATTTTTACATTGATGAAATCGCCGTTGATTTCAATACTGGGCCATCTAGGGAAACAATAAGGTCACTATCAGGGTATAGGAAAACAGTGTAAGCACACCAGATGCCACATGTTCTACCTGATCCATATGAAACTTGATCAGAATATTTATCTATATAAAATCTAGGTCAAGTTTGAAACTAGGTCACCTAGGGTAAAAAACTAGGTCACCATGTCAAATTGTAGAAAAAGCCTGTAAGCATATAAAAGTCACATTTTCTACTTGATCTACCTGAAAATATCTCAAAATGTTTGTCACGATGATTTATGGGTCAAGAATATGTGCCACTAGGATTAAAAACTAGGCCACACGGTAAAATGAAAGGAAAGCCTTGAAAACACTCGAGAGGCCATATTTAATGCCCATTCTTCAAGAAAATAGGTCTTCCGTTGTTAGCTCACTTGGCACAAAGTCCGTCCGTCCACCATTTCCTTCAAACGACATCTCCTCTGAAACCACTGAGCCAATGTTGATGAGACTTTGCAGGAATGTTCCTTGCATGAAGCTCTATCAAAGTTGTTCAAAGAATTCCATTCCATGCAGAACTCTGGTTGCTATGGCAACAAATAGGAAAAACTTTAAAAATCTTCTTCTCTGAAACCACAAGGCCTAGAGCTTAGATATTTGGCATGTAGCATTTTCTAGTAGACCTCAACCAAGATTGTTCAAATTATGACCCCCGGGTCAAAATTGACCCTGCGCGGGTGGGCACTTAGTTTTTGCATAGGCATATATAGGAAAAACTTTAAAAATCTTCTTCTCTGAAACCACAAGGCCTAGAGCTAAGA
This sequence comes from Saxidomus purpurata, assembly GCA_022818135.1. Lineage (NCBI taxonomy): Eukaryota > Metazoa > Mollusca > Bivalvia > Venerida > Veneridae > Saxidomus > Saxidomus purpurata. The sequence continues at coordinate 1,729,866 of JAFMSR010000017.1, forward strand.
TATTTGGCATGTAGCATTGTCTAGTGGACCTCTACCAAGATTGTTCAAATTATGACCCCAGGGTCAAAATTGACCCCGCACCGGGGGTCACTTAGTTTTGCATAGGAATATATAGGAAAAACTTTAAAAGTCTTCTTCTCTGAGACCAAAAGGCCTAGAGCTAAGATGTTTAGCATGTAGCATTGGCTAGTAGACCTCTACCAAGATTTTTCAAATTATGAGCCCCGGATCAAAACTGACCCCGCACAGGGGGTCACTTAGTTTTACATAGGCTTATGTAGGAAAAACTTTAAAAATCTTCTTCTCTGAAACCACAAGGCCTAGAGCTTAGATATTTGGCATGTAGCATTGGCTAGTGAACCTCTTCGAAGATTGTTCAAATTATGACCCTCGGATTAAAATTGATCCCGCACCGGGGGTCACTTAGTTTTACATAGGCTTATATAGTAAAAACTTTAAAAATCTTCTCTGAAACCACAAGGCCTAGAGCTTAGATATTTGGCATGTAGCATTGGCTAGTAAACCTCTACCAAGATTGTTCAAATTATGACCCCTGGGTCAAAATTGACCCCGCACCGGGGGTCACTTAGTTTTACATAGGCTTATATAGGGAAAACTTTAAAAAATCTTTTTCTCTGAAACCACAAGGCCTAGAGCTTAGATATTTGGCGTGTAGCATTGCCTAGTAGACCTCTTCAAAACTGACCTTGCCCGGGGGGGATCATTTGTTTTACAAAGGCGTATATAGGAAAACTTATTTGGTATATAACATTATCTAGTGATCTTCCACCAGGCAAGTGGACTTGTACCAAGGTGAGCGATATAGGGCCATCTTGGCCCTCTTGTTTTATTATGCTATCAGAGGAATAGGAATGAATATTGTTGTCGCCTTGTTTATATTATGTAACATAATTTAGATCAATTACACTTTAAAATATTAAGAGCAAAAAAACTTATGAATATATAAGCACAAGCACTATAATATGTGATAAAAAATAATACGTGCCAGTGATTTACTTCAATCATAAATGCCCTTTCTTGGATCACATTTTAAAATAATTTCAGCATTACTGCATTCAACACAAAGGGCATCTGGTGCACGTTAACGACGTGCATGAAAGCAATTTCCTTCGTCACCTACTGACACAATTTAAACGTAAGTGTTAGATCTAAGTAAGATATTCTACTACTTAAAGTAAGATTTATTCACACTGTGTTCTGGTTTGAAGTGTTAAACTCCGTTTATAACGAACTCCTTTGGACCTTTTAAATGTGTTCCTTATATCCGGAGTTTGTTATATCCGTATTATATTTTCATATAAAATAGATAAAGAAAAAAATTCGGGCCGAGAAAATTTGTTCCTTATATCCGGAAGTTCGCTATATCCGGAGTCGTTATATACGGAGTTTATTGTATTTTTTTTCTTAAAAGTGTTATGCTTTGCTGTGAACTATATATGTATAAAATATACTTATACATGCATGTAAAGTACACCTTACTTAACTTATCTTAACCCTAAGCAAATGACTGGTGGATTGGACTCCATGATCAGGTCATCGAAGGTGAATATCGATGGATAGACACTGACACACCTCCGAGTTTTACAATGTGGAATCCAGGTGATTAACTTCTTTTATAGTTTCCACTCTAATTTTGCATGAACTTTTCTTAAAGCCATGTTTTTACTTAAATACGATTGTATGCGGGTGTTTATATTGACCAATAAACTCGTTTTATTTTACAGTTATCGTCAATGAGCTGGTGGAATTTTTAATATACAACAAAGTCGCCATTTATTATCTTGACGAGCAATAAATTAAGTCAAATTATTTGACCAAGTATTTGCTTTTCGTTTCCTTCGTGGAGTCTTATTGTAACTTTGTGAGTTGCTTGCAAAAAGGCGTTATGGCGTGTTATAGCCCATCTAAGCCAAAAGCTACTTGTATGGGTGGCTTTCAACGCTAATCGTCAAAATTTCAAGTAAAGCTTTCGTCCTTGAAACTACATGTCAGAAGTTTACTGACACTGTTACTAAAATAGTTGTTGGCCCTATATCGCTCACCTGATTATCATTGCACTTTAAAAAGGAGATAGTAGGTCAAAAGGTCATAATCTAGGTCATTCATAGAAATTTTAAAAATAAGTTTCCGAGACAAAAAATAGTCTAAGTTTCATATGTCTAGCTTAAGATCAAGATCACGGTCAGCCATGGTCAAACTTGAAAACTGCATTCATAACTGTACATATGGTTCAAATTTTATTGACGTAGCTTCAAAAACAGGAAAGTAGGTCAGTGGGCAAGGTCAAGGTCAGCCAATGTCGCAGTTGAAATATGCATACAAAACTGTATACATAGTCCAAATATCATTGATGCAGCTTCAACAACAGAGATTAGCTCAGTAGGTCAAGGTCAGCCAAGGTGAAATCAGCCTTCAAAACTATCCATATTGTTCAAATTTCATTGCTGTAGCTTAAATGCAAGAAAGGAGGTCAGTAGGTCAAGTGGCCTCCGGCTTTGACGCTGTTACCAAAAAATCAGTAAAGTAATCTACTGGTCAAGGCTAACTCCTCTATCTACCGCAAGAGATTCATACAGATTTACAAATCCATTTAGACAGACACATTTTGAAAATTTCGCTGGTGTCAATTAGTCATTTTCTGGGTTTGTCAACACCCCTACAACCACCATATTTAATCTATTTTGCTGGTGCTAATCTCTTAAAAACTACTTTGTTGACAGGTGAACCAGACTCTGCCCATCACACTCGTAACGAGGATTGTGTCTTTGTACGGGATAATGGACAGTTCCGCTGGGAAGATGTAACATGTGACTCTAGATTCCTGCCAATTTGTGAAAAAGGTGACCAACTTAAGCTTTAGAGACGAAACACGTTATGTAACAAGTATTCCAAAAGCTTCTTCTATTTTATTAGACAGTCTAAGCAAATTTATTGATAATGTCTACAAGGTTTTGTAATCGATACTCCGCATCGGTTACTAAGTCATGCTCTCCCATATCTGTATTGTAACTGCAATAGACAAATGATGTGTGTCATTGTATCCTGCAAATTATAAGATTTATTATGTTAACTTAGACACTGTTATTGTTTCTGTTTTCAGGGGAGGAGCACATGAAAATGAAATTATCGGATGAAAATGTATTTGAAAGACAAAAAAAGGCATATATAAACATTTTACATAATAAAGGAAATCAACGGCAGCGCAAATTTCGTTACAAAATGTGACATTCATCAACTCATAATACATAGATGTAATAGTCATTACTTAATAGTACAAATCATAATACATGGAGATGAAACTGATGACGATTCCGGCGATTTTCGATATTTTATTAAAACAAACAAAAAAGGAATAAAATTTGAACTCTATGAATAGTTTGGCATGCAGATTTCAACGCTGACCTTGGCTGACCTTTACCTTGTCCTTTTTTCTTGTTTTAAAAGTTACATCAATAAAATTTGAACCATAGGTTGAGTTTTGGATGTATATTTCAACTTCGACATTGGCTGTCATTGACCTTGACGTACTTTCCTGTTTTTGAAGCTGCAGCAATGAAAGTTGAACCATATGTACAGTTTGTGTTGCAGATTTCAATTTTGACCTTGGCTGATCTTGATCGTTCGACTAGTTTTTGTTTTTCAAGCTTAAAAATAGAAATAAATTTGGAATTTTTGTATAGTATGCCCTTTTGGCCTACTTTTTAATTATCTAAAATACCATGGTAGTCATGGTAGCGGCCCTCTTATCGTGAAAATATCACTTTTGGTGCCGACCTGGTGATATTATACCAAAACTGCTTATTTTTACTTTTGTAATATTTTGATGCTACCGACTCTAAATCATGGAGACTAATCCACGGTATCTAAGTCATGTGATTAATGCATATTGTGCACTAAGTAAAACTGCTTTAATAAATACATAAACGACCAAGGTAATTCTTTTTTATTAAGAAAACTATACATCTAACAAGTAAACACATTTCTAGAGATGCGTTTGTTCAGATATGTTCACAGAAAGGTAATGATGCTACATTAAAAACATTAAAAGCGGGATAAATGTTCTAGTAATATACACAATGCCTGCATAGTCACTCCACACAAGATAGTGCAATTGAAATACGCCATTCTGCTTCGTCCTATCCATTGTAGGCCGTCATATTGAAATTTAAAAAGCTCAATCAAGGACCAGCCAGTAACTAGACCCACCTAAGGAAGACTGATTCCTCCGGCAATCAGCAGAAAAAGCCACCACTAAAATCTCACAGACCTTGTTATGCTGTGCATAAAGAACTGACTTCAGTTCATTTTATCATGTCTTTATATTGGAGTAACCGGGAAACGAACCCATAAACTCACAACAAATAGAGGCTCTATTACAGTGTTCAACATAACATTCGTTCTAGCACGACATTCGATTATCAATGACAAGCTACAATTATCACCTGAACGTTCGGTCTAGCTAGACGTTCGTTTATGAATGACAAGCTACAATTATCATCTGAACGTTCGGTCTAGCACCACATTCGATTATCAATGACAAGCTACAATTATCACCTGAACGTTCGGTCTAGCTAGACGTTCGTTTATGAATGACAAGCTACAATTATCACCTGAACGTTCGGTCTAGCTAGACGTTCGTTTATCAATGACAAGCTACAATTATCATCTGAACGTTTGGTCTTGCTAGACGTTCGTTTATGAATGAGAAGCTACAATTATCATCTGAAAGTTCGGTCTAGCTAGACGTTCGTTTATGAATGACAAGCTACAATTATCATCTGAACGTTCGGTCTTGCTAGACGTTCGTTTATGAATGACAAGCTACAATTATCATCTGAACGTTCGGTCTAGCTAGACGTTCGTTTATGAATGACAAGCTACAATTATCATCTGAACGTTCGGTCTAGCTAGACGTTCGTTTATGAATGAGAAGCTACAATTATCATCTGAACGTTCGGTCTAGCTAGACGTTCGTTTATGAATGACAAGCTACAATTATCATCTGAACGTTCGGTCTAGATAGACGTTCGTTTATGAATGACAAGCTACAATTATCATCTGAACGTTCAGTCTAGCTAGACGTTCGTTTATGAATGACAAGCTACAATTATCATCTGAACGTTCGGTCTCGCTAGACGTTCGATTATCAATGACAAGTTACAATTATCATCTGAAAGTTCGGTCTAGCTAGACGTTCGTTTACGAATGACAAGCTACAATTATCATCTGAACGTTCAGTCTAGCTAGACGTTCGTTTATGAATGACAATCTACAATTATCATCTGAACGTTCGGTCTCGCTAGACGTTCGATTATCAATGACAAGTTACAATTATCATCTGAACGTTCGGTCTAGCTAGACGTTCGTTTATCAATGACAAGCTACAATTATCATCTGAACGTTCGGTCTAGCTAAACGTTCGTTTAATAAGTTAGACAATCTTAATGCCGAGCTGCAATGTTCAGTCAAAACTTCTTTTCGCTCCAGCTCAAAATTCGTTTATAAGATAAGCTAACCTCAATGTCGAGACATGACATTGAGACTGACCTATTTTATAAATGAATATCTCTGCAAATAGTCTACGGATACTGGTACAAATTTCTTTAACACTGAATATAGTAAAACAAGAGTACTTTCTTTCACGAGAAAAATCATCTTTCAGTTCAGCTACCTGAAAGATGCTAAATTTACAACTGGGTTAACTGCTTTTGCATTAAAAATAAAATTAAAATTCCATGTATTAAAATACGTCTGCAATATATATATATATTAATAACAACAATCCAATACAAACAAGAACTACCTTTAAAAAAGATAGCCGTCGCATTTTTAGTAAATATATAGGTCCATTGATAAATGAAGAAATGTGTAAATATCGTATTACAAATCAAGTAAACTGAAAAACAAATAATGCCGACCGATAACAACTTGTTTTTCTAAAGATAAATTTTATCGCTAGTACTAATTGATTATTCACTACTTACTAATTCCTTCATTTATTTAAAACTTAACAAAAAGTTGTTTTCGGTCTGCATAAACAGCTTTTTTTTCGGTTGTTTTCGGTCATTCTATGCACCCGGTATTATCCAATCAAAAGGTGCTTTACAGCGTAAATTTCTCATTTTAAAAAATGTTATACATTCTACTCGTCATTGTTTGGCGGTTGAAGAGTTCCAGACTTCCGGTCAAAATGAGCTTACTATGGATTTCATTGCAAATACCTTATTTATCCTTATTTTAAATAACCAGTACATTTTAACCAACAAGAAATGAAACATGTAGTTTAGTATGGAACGCCTTTACTGTCTTAGTATGTTGTATTGTATTATACGCAGTCCATTTTCATGTATACGAGGTACATATTTCATTTGACATGGTACATTCTTCATGATATACAGTGCCTTTTCCGTTATATATGGTGGTTATTTAAAAATATGCAGTGCAAAAACTTGAAGATACAGTAGATAATCATTATATGGTGTGCAAACAACGTCATATGCAATACAAACAACATTATATTCAGTACAAATGACATTATATGCAGTCATGATTTCGATACATGCGGTGGTATTTTAATTATATTCAGTAGTTTTACCTTTATACGGTGTATGTTGGTCAATACGTGCGATAGATGTTTAAATATATTAAGTGCTTGCGATTAATTTTATACGTGGTGTATTATTAGTTATGTGTTCATAAAAAACAATGTACGCAATGCATTTGGGAATATACATGGCGGAAACGGCATTTTCTTTTTTATTATGTTCGGTCCATTCTACTATATACATGGTGTATACAGCATTATATGCGGTGCATTTTTCATTACGATGATCATACTTTCCGGCATTCTCCGGAATTATTGATCCGGAAAATACCGAGTAAAACAGATAGATATTACTATAAATAGCGGTCTAGTCATCAACCATAGACTATGTATAGCGCTATCGAGTCCATATCTCAATAAATACTTATGTATTGCATTGAAACGGCCATTTTTTCGACTAAGAAGTTGAAATGCAATACACCAAGTAGTAATTGAGATATGGACTTTAAAGCTGCTCGCTCTCAGATTTTGTTGCAAAAATAAAGATCTTCAAACTGCATAAAAATAACATATTTAAGAAGATTAGTCATATAATAAGGTTCCCGTATAAATTCCTGTAATGTATATCAACATATTTGAAATAATACGCTTCCAAAATTGGAAAGCATTTCACGCTTTTGAAATTCCAATATAAACATATAGTGTAAAGGTGCCGTAAAACCAAGATATTCAATCGATTTTTGCAAATTCCTACCTAGATTTTTACTTGTGTTTTTCATTCTAGCCTTTAGTTTAATGTTCTATATATTAGTATATCATTGTTGAAAATTTAATTTTGTCAACGATAACTGTGAGCGAGCAGCTTTAATGTAATTGCATGCAAAACTTTAACCAGAATTTCTTAGTCGAAAAAAGGGACACACTTTGCATTATTTACAAGATATAGTTATCTTACTTGATTATTTTAGTTACAATGCAATACATCAAATATTTATTGAGATATGGACTCGATAGCGCTATACATTACGCACGTCTATGGTTGATGACTAGACCGCTATTTATAGTAATATCTAGCTGTTTTTCTCGGTATTTTCCGGATCAATAATTCCGGAGAATGCCGGAAAGTATGATCATCGTAATGAAAAATGCACCGCATATAATGCTGTATACACCATGTATATAGTAGAATGGACCGAACATAATAAAAAAGAAAATGCCGTTTCCGCCATGTATATTACCAAATGCATTGCGTACAAATATGTTTTTATGAACAAATAACTAATAATACACCACGTATTGAATTAATCGCAAGCACTTAATATATTTAAACATCTATCGCACGTATTGACCAACATACACCGTATTAAGGTAAAACTACTGAATATAACTAAAATACCACCGCATGTATCGAAATCATGACTGCATATAATGTCATTTGTACTGAATATAATGTTGTTTGTATTGCATATGACGTTGTTTGCACATCATATAATGGTTATTCTACTGTATCTTCAAGTTTTTGCACTGCATATTATTAAATAACCACAATATATAACGGAAAAGGCACTGTATATCATGAAGAATGTACCATGTCAAATAAAATATGTACCTCGTATACATGAAAATGGACTGCATATAATACAATACAACATAATAAGACAGTAAAGGCGTTCCATAGTTTAGTATGTTATGTCAGTAAATATTGTGGGAGAAAATGAAAAAAATTATTTCAAAAAGTATTTTGTTGTTTTCTTTTATGGATGCAAAAATAAGATATTTTTCCGCTAGCTTTAGCATTTCTGCAACAATTTTGTTAGAAAATACCAAATAGCCCCAGGCTGAAATAATGTGCACTTGCGGGATAATCCGAGGTTTTCCGTTAATTTCCGGATGCATACGAATTCAGTGTCAGCTTCGGTGAACGATAGCAAAATCCGATATCGATTTTTCAAATGAAATCTCTGATGGGTCTAAGGCCGTATTCTAAGTTACGACTCGAACTAACCCTCAGTGAGTTAAGTAGCTGTAAGTAGATGTAATTGCCTAACGGTACCATTGATCGCTCAGGTAGTCATAGTTGGTATTCACAAAGGTAAGTTTCGCTGGAGTTCACTCCAAATAGTTGTTGTTGAGTGGCCATCACGGTCACTTCAGATGCACTCGAGTATTATTTGTGAGTACGATAATTTTCGAAGTTCAACATTTTTGGCTATTTTGGGCTATCAGCCGTGTAATATAATATATAAATGTTTTCCATGTGAAAATCACTCATATGCATAGGTTATCAACTCGTAGTTTACCCATTTTGCATTAATTAAGGTACAAAACTAAATATATTATCTTCAAAATAATGTGCATGACTGTACCAGATTTTCTCTGCTGCAAGAATTCCATCACATGGCTAAAATTTATATCTTCTTTATTATAAGACTGATAGCCGAAAATGTTGAACTTAATAAATAATCGTAATTATGCTAAAATGAAGCATTTTTCGATATATGTTGTTCTTCAAAATTGTATTTATTCATCATTAATCTGCTAGATGTAGGGAGTGCCCCTTTAATACACTCGCGTTTTACCAATGTTTTATTAAGACATAACAATTTACTTGTCCCTCAGGTGGTCGCTTAGAAAAGTTACACTGTATAGTATTTCATATAGACTTAATTATTAAATGTTAAAGCGACTGTATAACAAGTTCTTGCAACTAATATTGCTGTACTGTAGATGACTGCTTCCCTGAGTTCTGACCAGTACTTGCGCGGATAGAATCGCTGTAAATTTCCGTTGACGCAACCTCCTTCGTAGGAATCTGAGGCTCTACTTTCTGATAACAACCAAATTCGAAAGTTTACTGAAATGTATTGTATGTTTTTTATAAACAGGATAGGGTTGCATTATACCGACCGTGATAAATACGAATAGTAAAAGGCAACATTTATATTTTCAGTTAAAGAAAGAAATATTTATAGAATCCTTGCTTATAATTGTGCAATTCATTGTTTTGCATTTTAATACAGGTGGTCCAGCAACTGAAATGTACCGTAACAGGAAATGATTTGTTTCCATTAACAAGCAAGCAATGTGCAACACCGTTTTTTTTTTTAACTAATATATTTAACATCCTTTGTTTTCTATGATAGATACTTTAAATTTATTTATTTCCAAGTCTGTGAAAAAATACGCTTTGCCTACTGAATGAATGTAGGAAGTCAACTTCGAGTGTACTCCATAAAGTCAAGGTTGAGTGGCGAGCATGAATACCGATTCTATACTTGACAGCCACTCTCTTGAGTGTTCCTCGAGCTTTCCTTGAGCATTCCTCCAGTGAGTTCAAGCGGAGCATGAGTTTGAGTTCTGACTTAGAATACGGGCCTAATTCTCCCATATGATACGGCTGCGCAGATAAATAATATAAGTACAATGATAATGTTCCATGGAACTGGCATAAACAAACTGAACGTTGTCTACTTGCAAGCATAAACAAACTGAACGTTGTCTACTTGCAAGCATAAACAAACTGAACGTTGTTTACTTGCAAGCATAAACAAACTGAACGTTGTTTACTTGCAAGCATAATCAAACTGAACGTTGTTTACTTGTAAGCAAATCAAATACTGACTAATTACTTGCTGCCAAAGTACTTTGGTGTAATTGTACCGAAAAACACAAATTACTGTAATTGTCATTTTAACAATATTTCAAGAACGACCGCGCGAGTTCACCTAAAACTAAGACAGAATATAAAGCATACAGTTATCCCTGGACACCACTAAACACAGCACTCACAAACCAGAGTTTCACGCATCAGAATGAAGCCTCAAACTATGATATCAGAAAAGATGTACACTTATATTACAACTAAACAAAGGCAACGTCCTTGCCAAGTGCTAAAGTAAAGGACAACACATACATAGTAAACAACACACATTCTTGCATACCAGATGGGGATATCTGCGGTTTTTACCAGTGCTGGAAAATCTCATCTTACACCCCCCCGTGTAAGACGACTTACGTGCTTACTTGTGACGTAACGTTATAAACAATGTGACGTCACGTTATAAACAATCTGACGTCACTTTCCCATACATAACATCTAAAGAATGTTTGTTTTTATATCAAAATGCATCATTTCGGTAAGTTTGTTTTTAAATATCTATTTCAAAGTGCAAGACGGTATGCAAGAAAAAGTTTCTCTCATGAGATACTTGGTTCAGATCGAAATATCCGTCACTTCGGGTAACTGTTTCGCGGGAACTCGGCAGAGCCTCGTTCCCGCCAAAACAGTTACCCTCAGTGAAGGATATTTCGATCTGAACCTCGTGCTCATATAAGAAACTAATAACACTTAACCTACCAGTATGCCAGGTGACTTTAAAATACAACCCTATAGAAAAAAGTGAACATAAGGGAAAAGTTGCATGAATTTTGGCCTAAAAATGATTGAAGCGATATACATATTGATCAATTTGGTTTTAACATTTATTACATGTTGTGATATTCTGGAACAGATTCTACGTGAGTCTGAATCTTGTCAGACCCTTTAGAGGTCTCCCTAGCGGTCCCTCGCACCAGGTTGTACACTCTTTTATTAAGTACAAACGACAACATTATAAAAGTCCCTTGTAATCCATTAAATATGATAAATAAGTATGTAAATACATTTAGACGTGTGAAATAATACAAGAAACCGAAAGCCCAAGTTAACCCGGTAATTGTAGACAGCTTCGCAAATATTGCGATGTTTCGGCGTTCTTTAGACTTGGACTCAGTCAGACAAGGGAGCCTGCTTATTGTAATTACAACCGTTGCGAACATGCATAAATTAAGAAGCACAACTACACCAACTGGGATAACAATAAAATAAATACCAAAATCAGGATCTTTGATATAGCATCCATTACCGCCATAACCAATATCTTTCCCACCGGACTGTATCTTAGCAACAACGATTGTAGTGCTAACAGCTGCAGTTGCTATGACGACGGTAAAAATCATGTAAAAAGTGAAAGATTTGCAAACATTCCCAGAAAATGTGCGATTTCGGATTTTAACAAATACTTTCGCCATATGAAACGTGCAAACAAGCATCCATCCAAATGAAAACATAAGGGAGAAATGTATGACAATTCCTAGTGCAATACAAAGCAATTCTATATGCATAAACGTTAAATTATTTATAAGTGATGAAGTCTGATAAACAAGAAGACTTCCAATTAGAGCCATGTTGTTTAGCCCAGGCAAAGTGCGGAGATCAGACAAAAATGAATACACAACAAACGTCAACAGCAGTGACAATATAGACACACACAAACAAATAATTGTTAAATATAAAAATGCGAAATCGTCGGCAGTAGGTGGCCTTGGGGCTTTTATATCGTCGTATTCTTTTTGCAGGAACAGAAGCCGTTGAAAATAATCTTCGTGGCAGAATAACATATGCGTTTCATTTTCTGTGACTACTTTTGACACAAAGTCATCCGAAAGAATTTTCTGGAGTTGAATTGTCTCATTGCAATAGGTAACATCATCTGCAAATGCTATTTTTGGCAGAGCAATTCGTGGACAAAATGGTTCAGGTTCCGCTCTCACAATATAACCATCATTAGACGCATATGAATTGCGCACTTCTTCTGCGGCGTCCACATGAATTTCAAAATCTAATTTCCTGTCGCTGTAATAATCTTCACAAATCCAAATAGTCGGTATCTTATAACTGGGATCTCTTTCACAATCTTTTGGAAATAGATAGCTGGATATTGGACCGTCAAATAAATGGGAAATCTTGCCTTTAAATTTGCCAGTATTTGATAAATTGGAGAATACAAGAGCATGATTAATAATTTCCTCTACGTCATAGCGAACAAACTGATGAATATGAATGAAAATGTATGCTATTGTTTGAATGTCAATTTTTCTGCTTTCATTCTTGATACTGGCCATGTCTTCCTCAAGTTGGACGAATCCTCTGATAAAAGGAGGTTTATTTTTCCTTCGTGGAACAAGCAGTGATCTCACATCACTTAACGCATCTGCGACATCCATCAGCAGCGCGTAATAAGACTGATACTTGTTTTCGTCTGGTATTTTCGCGGGTCGAAGTAAAATGTTGGTTTCCATAACAAAATGCAATTCGTGACTCCATCTAGACATCGGTAACGTACAAAATACATTATTAGAAATCTCCATTCCTTTAGGACACTGTAGATGCCAATTTTCTCTCTGAAAATAAATGTATACTCTTTACATATAGAATGTTCTCTCTTGTTTAAATGGATGATTTAGAGATATATAAAACACATTATACATGTATGATATAGGGTTAACTGTTTTGTAATTTTGATAATTGCGACTGTATATACTGTGTTAGCCGGAGCTGTTAAAACTGTGACCATTAAAACCGTATATACGGTTGCAAATGTCATAATCACTAAATTGTTAACCCTATTCTTACGCCAATCTTCAACCAATCAGAAACGACGTAACGTCGATAGTGCGTTAGAACGCTTGCTTGTGACTGATCAAACAAAATCATCATGGGAAACGTCAGTTAGCCTAAATTGAACGTTATAAAGAATGCAATATGTAATAATAGCTCATTTACATATTATTTCTTTCAATTTTGCGTTTCGCAACGTTATTTTTACACAGTAACACGTTACTCTATGTATAGTTATTATGTTCACGGACAGACAGACATATGTACACACATTATAAGAACGAATAAAAACTTGTAAACTTATAGAGGGTAATATTTTAAGGTTTCAATAGGAATTGTTATCTTTTTTATAATAAAACACAAACTAAAGTCTGTATAATGTCATATTGTATGTTTAAAGCTTATTAATATTAAAAGAAATCATCTCGGGCCGTTCTTTCACTTTATCGAACAAATGGCGTATATCGAAGTAATTTTCTCATTAGCCAATAGAGAGAAATAGAAGGGTTATCAACTTCAGACTAGGGTAGTCATAAAGGAGTTCACTTTATTCACAACAAACAAGAGTACTATACAGATTCTTGTGTTATATGTGCTAAATGTCTTCCTTGAAGTTATGATAGTCCCTTTGAACAGTATAATTTCATTAGAATGAATGCAATGGTTATCTTGTTTGTATGAAGACAAGAATACACACCTGTTGAGGGTCATATATTATGTTCGAAACGCAAGGGTTATCTACTCCAAAATAAAAACTTGGCACAGAAAAACTGACTCGGTGTACTCCCCTCGGTTCGATAAGGAAGGTATCCAATAAATGGAAACCGTACGACTTATTGCAGTAGTACTGGATCTGTGTCTCACTGAATCCGTTACATTTGAAGCAATGTATATTTCTAAAATTGAAATCACGATGTTGATACGTTGCCCTGTATGATAAACATGCTTCCTCTACCACCCTGTCGTACATCGCCCACTGTCCAGTACTGTTACAAAGGTCAAACGTTTGTGCACACCTTTTCGATACCCAGATGTCTTGAAAGTACTCCTCTGGTTCGAATAATACATTGCAATTTCCTTCGCGCACTTTTGATGTTATATCGCGGATATATGTTATATTCTTCAACGGACAGGTAAATTTTGAACGTGCAAATGCTAAATTACTCAGGTCGACATTGTTGCATTCAGCGCAGTATATATTTTTGTAAATAGAATCTGTGGAAATGTCATATGCCGGCAATAAGTTAAGTAGTGGTGTCTCGAATACGTACTCCTCGTACGACCTTGTACACATTTTGCGTATATACGCATCCTCGTATTTAAATAAACAATTTGAAATAACTGAGTAAGCATTTGTCATGTCATTTACTGTTCCGGGCGTTATGTATTGCATGTTGACACACTGGTATAATTCTCTTGCAGAATAAAGTTCTTCCTCGGTCAAAAATCGTGCAGATTTGTCCGGACAGCAGTTCAATCCACAATGATCACAACTGCAGTCCCGACAACATCCTTCTTTCTTAAAGGTTTGATTCGAGCAAATACTTTCGAATTGACAAAGGTCGGTGAATTCCTTATTTCTCTGTACAATGATTTCATCTACAGAAATATTTGTATTTCCTAAAATAGAATTGAAGGTACAAAGGCTATGAAAGAATACAAAGAAAACACATCTGAATCCGGCAAGTGATTCCATTGTTTGTGTTTCAGAGGTTAGCTACAGTTTACTTGTGCCTTTATATACAAAAAGTAATAATAACTGAACAAGATATTCATCTACAGCTTAGTGTGTTCACCTGTGAACTAGAAGACGAGAAATTCGATTACGATTTGGGGGAGGGAGACACAGGATGCATTTTAATACAACATAAAACGATAAGGGAAACGGTCGTGTAGAGGTTAAGGTGTCTGCCGCTCATCCCGGATGTTGCTTGTTCAGGAAGCGGACTCGAGAGTGACTCGAGAGTAACTTGCTTTCTTCGCAATCAAGCTAAAATATATTTGTATAAAACGTTCGCACAGCGTCAAAGGTGAAAACAAGATTATATAGGTACAGATGTAAACTGACATATATACAGCAAAATCGAAAGTAAGCCGATTCTGCAAGTTAAATTTATCAGACTATTCCGAAAAATGCGACGGAGAACATGTATATACAGTTGTTGAAAAGCATAAAAGAGCAACACGAGTTTTTCACAGCGCAGAAATCAATAACACATATCGATAAAAGAAGCAATTCCATCTTTTTTTCTATAATTTGACCTTGTGGTCTAGGTTTTAACCTAGCACGAGCTAGTCTCAATCCCTTTCATAGAGTTCATCAGTGCAAAAATAATTGGGTACAAAAGCAGCCTCCATCGCATGCACAAGGTTTTCTTTAATACGATCTTAGGACCTAGTTTTAGAGCCAAGATATTCAATGATGTCCATTCATTCTGAACATGTTTCATGATGATTTCTTGACAACGGTGGCCTCTATTACTTGCACATACTAATTGTTGACGACGAAAGACAGACGCCGGTCAAAGGTTGATCACAATAGCTCACATTGAGCATTTGCTCATTGCATTTGCTCAGGTGAGCTAAAACTAATATACCTGAACCGTTCCGTGGACATTTTTTATTTTATTTCATATTATTAAATTATTAAAGTGTTTGGTTCTGTTTGTAAATACTTTGCCCACAGCTGCGCAGTTTATTTCCAATCAGCTTATCTTTGAGGCTTAATTTCTCAAAGGAGAAAACACAATACACGTGATAAAATAAAATAAAAATTTTAATTGGAAAACAATTACTATCGCTGATTAAATATGCTCAAAGCATTTTGATGACGTTTGAGATATAATTATATAGAGGATATGTCAATCTGTTTGGTGTTCGCGCGTGAAATAAAATTGATATTTCACTGAAACAAACACATTTTCTTTTTCTTTTATGTTTTATGGGAAAATATTCAGTAAAATTTTGAATTATAGTTTTTCTTATTCCCCATTGAGAACCCCAGAATGATTAATACCAGCAACAAAAATATTTCAACATATTTGGATCATTTGAGATAAAAGTATTTAGAAGTCATACTTAATCATACAACGAAAATGAAACATCAATTCATTAGATATAGGCCTAAATTGATTTTTTTTTTAAATAAGTACGCACTTTTTCACACCATGAATCGCGGAGTAATACTCAATCAGCTGTGCATTAATTAAAAAAAGCTCGATCAAGGGCTGACCTAAGTGCAAAATTTGTCACTATTTAATGCATTTGTGAATAATGAGCGATTGTAGAGGTAGTGTTCCACTTTTTATAGGTGACTCATAGGTTTCAGACCATGGAAATTGGATGGTGGCGAAAACAAAAATGAAAATCAACTTTTTCTCAAATTTTGATTCAAAATTGCTATAATAGATGGATAGAAAATGATCTAACTAAGAAAATGAATACCAGCAACACTATATTTGTTTCAAAAACAATTTTATGTAATGTTCTATCACCGGTAAATCAGTATTAAAGGGGAAATATGTATCTCATAGGTGAGAAATTGGATAAAGCTAAGTATTTTAGCGTAATTAATCACTCACTGTCAATCATGTGTATGATACTTTTGGAGCTGGAGATTCTGGGACTTTTGTTTAGAATGTGGTTAAAAAGTAGTTCGGCAAAAACAGTGAAAATAAAAATGGTAATCCACTGTTTCAAAACTGTGGATTATCACTTTTATTTCACTGGGAAAACTGTATAATTCACTGGAAAACATAAAATATATTAATTTCGTATGCTGTTAAAGCTGCTTGCTCTCAGATTCTGATGAAAAACAAGGTTTCTTCAAACTGTCTAAAATTAGCTTATCTTAGAGCTAATTATCAAATAAAAAGGTTCCAGTATAAATACCTGTAAAGAATTCCAGTATTTTTCACTGTTCACAAATATTGTTTACAAATATGCTCTCCTAATGGAGGAATAAAGATTATCTATCTATCTATGTTTTAGTATATCATGTTCGAGAAATTTGATTTTTTTCACCGGAAACTGTGAACGCGAAGCTTTAAGACTGGGTACAGTTTTCAATGACTTAAAATTATACATTATGAATTGAATGAATCGTCACCTAATCCCATGGTTTCAGCTAAACATTGTAATGTTAAAGTTAGGCTGAAAATTAAAGGCAAGCCGTCAACATTTACGCCAATATATCGTGTAATATCATGCCAAAACGACATACCAAAACCATTTCCGATCTTACTGACTCGAACTTTCTACCACAGGTCTAGACTGTTACGCTAACACGGCGGTAGCTATGGATGGCACCAGAATATGCAGGCTCGTACTAAAGGAAAACTATGATGCCAGATTCTGGTTTTAAATTGTGGAAAAGAAAACATGTCAAATCCTACAGACCTAGTTGATTTGAAGGAGTCGCAGTGGCGCAGTGGTAACGCGTTCGCATCAGAATCGGAGGGGTCCCGGGTTCGATCCACACCAGTGACACGGCGGTTGTGTTCTTGTGCAAGACACAGATATTTCCAAATTACCCCTCTCTCTCTGTTCGATATTGATTTCACCTGGAATGAGACTCATGAGCGATTAATCTAAGTTGCAAGAACTTGTTTCGCAATCGAGAATAAATAAATTACATGTAGTATAAATTATTATTTATGAAGGAGGTTTTAATTGTATTTAAAGAAAGGTACATCAGACGTCACCATGCATACGTACACTGAGACAGACGAACTTTGTAAGTAAGATAAAATTACCGATTTGATAGCACTAAGGCAGCATTTCAGTACATAACAAGTTGTTCTTCTACGTACTTAAAGCTTGTAAATGATCAAAATTGTTTCTCGTAGGTGACTGATGGACTTTAATTTGTTTACCCAAATCAACCCATTAAAGCGCATTTGGAGAAAGGTCTTTCGAGATATGAGAATTTTAGAATTTGAAAGACATTGTTTTCAAGACAACGCCAACTTTAAATATTTAATGTAAAAAGGGATTGTCTGTATTGTAGCAAACAGCAAATATAAATGAATTTGATCGTTCGGGGTGCTGCTGTTTCGCACGTTTACGTCTCATAGAATTGTCCTTTTTTCCAATGAAATTTACTCAACGTATTCATGTACCTTAACAGATTGTAATTTTCGCCTAATAAATATTCATGAGCAATGCTGACATAAAAATGTCGATGGTATTTATAAACGTGCTCTTTAATTTGATACCTCGATTGAAACTGTAGCATATTTACTTAAAAAGGTATGACATATTTGACCCCCTAAGGGCCCTTTTGTCATGTTCCGTATCATATAAGATAGACGCTTTCATAGATGTTGTTAACGGCGTTCGGAAGATATAATTTTTTGATGATTGATAAGGTGCATAAAACTGGGTGATGCTGTCAGCGGTATAACCAAACAATTAAATCCTTTACAATAACTACAGTACATACACGTGCTGCGTTCTAAAACTCTACTAAGTATATTTTCAAAAAACAAAACCATCGGTCAGCTTGCTAAATATATGTAGCAAAAATATTTTTCAAAAGATACACTATTTCTATAAATTTCAGGTAGACGACAGAAAGACTGTGTCGTCTGCTTTAACCGCAAACGGGACAGAAGTCTATCACTGATGATGTGCACCGGGTGCCTAAAGAGGATGCCACCGTCATTGCTGGATAAACCATCGGTGTGTCACAGAAGGGTAGGGATAACTGACACATACTTTTCAGCTGTTTCGTATAGTTTGGATATAGTTTATTATCATAAGCAATAGACCATATGGCCATGAGCATACATGCAAATATAAATGTATAAACAGTAAGTGACATAATGTCAATGTCAACATGTACATTATACTACAAACATACAGCGTGAGGTACATGAGGTATAAATTAATTATAATATAAACAATATTGATTTCTAATCTCAAAAGCTTTATGTGCGAATATAGCTAAATTCTTGTTGATACCAATTTTTTCAGATTTCATTAATTCAGTAAATTTCGGTATATTCAGTCTTGACCAATAATATTTTTTAATATACATTTTTCTCAGATCATTGTAAAGTGGACATTCTAATAAAAAATGGAATTCATCCTCTAAAACATTACAATTGTGACATTTTCTTTCTTCATGTGGTATTGCGACCGGTTTATGCCACCTGCCTGCTTCAATTTCTAATCTATGTGAAGAGACTCTTAATCTACATAGTGAAGCTCTAAACTTCTATATAACTATATTAACTAAATACAAATAGAGGTTGAATCTGAAAACTTGAAAACAAAAGTATAACTTTTAGCTCTTGATGAATCGTTCAAATCAGCCATCCATTTTTGTATAAATACATCATTTAATCTAGTTTTTAGTATATTTATAAAAGCATTATTATCACCAACGCCTTGAAATAACCATACGTCATTAAATCCGAGTGACTGTAACAAAGTTTTACAGAATATGCCCAAGAAGTATTGCTATTTGGTCTTATTTCTAAATCTCTGTACATCATATCATAAACACATTTAACATATACATGATTGTCCATTTGTACTACCTTTAACCAAACTTACAACCCCTACAGCTCTTTTTGTCAGTAACGAAGTCCTACCAAGTTCACCGTATATAAAGTTATTTTGTGTTTGTATCTTCACACTAAGTAATCTTTACAAAAATTTAAATGTACTCTCTCTAAAACTACAGACTCGTTTAGTCCCCAGACTTCAGAACCATAATGTAAGATAGGAAGAATAAGTTTATCAAACAATTCCAACTGACTTTTAACTGACATATATGGATACTTAACAAGAGTTGATTTCAATTTATACATTGCCTTCATTGCTTGTCCTGCTAATGTATCAAATGTTGTTTTAAAAAGAACCTCCAGTTGTAAAAACAATTCCTAGATATGTGAAGTTATTAACAATTTCTAAAAATCTGACCTTTAAACAAAAACTTTAAATTCTGTTTTATTTGTCCACCTTTTTTAAAAAATCATAACCTTTGTCTTAGTTGAATTAACACTTAATTTCCATCTATCACAATACTCTTCTAACAGTATTAAACCTTTTTTTAAGTCTTCTTCTGACTCAGACATAATAACAATATCATCGGCATATAAGAGCAAAAACATTTTTAACATTCCAACATCTATACCATTAAACCCATGCACCATGAGATATTCTTCAATATCATTCAAGTACATAGAAAAAAGAAACGGGGATAACGATTCACCCTGACGCACCCCAAGCATACATGGGAAATTTTCATTGCTTATTTTGTTGTTGTATTTAATTTTTGATCTCACATTATTATACATTGATTTGACAATGTCAAGGATTTTGCCTCTAACCCCTATCTTAATAAGCTTATACCAATTATGTCTCGTACCAGATAATCAAACGCCTTGGTAAAATCTACAAAAAGCTGCATAAATTCTCTTATTATTATTCAATAAATGGTTAATAAGACCATACAACACAAAAAAGATTATCGATAGTTCCCATATTTTGTCTAAAACCTGCCTGGGCTTCAATATACACATGATAATTTTCGCCCAAGAATTCAATCTATTATTTATAACTTTAGTAAACAATTTACCAAAAAGTGCTTAGTAAGGTTATGCCTCGTAGTTACTAGCTGTATCAATGTCACCTTTTTTATGCAAAGGAACTACAAAACCTTCAGTCCATGCTTCAGGAAAATATCTGGCATCAAACAGTTTATTGAACAACGTACATATGATATTTAAAAAACATTCACTCTCAATTCCATATTTAAAAAATTCATTTAACAAGCAATCCGGTCCTGCAGACTTGCCATTATTCAAGCTTTTACATGTTTTAACAATTTCTATTTGAGTAATTGGCAAGTTTAACTCGTCAAACATTATGTCTATTTCTCCATTCAAATATCGCTCATTGAAATAAATAATATATGGATTATTCTTTTTGTTGTATAATTATACCGGAACGAGTAAATCCGCGGCAAATAAATGTTTAACAGTTTTACTGATAATCCATCTTCCTATTACATTTCACATTAGATCTGCATCTTATTCGGAGAGCTATCTACGAAAAACAAGTCTATGGTGAGTTTTCTGTTTCAACCATACCTAAAAAGGTAATAGTTTAGGTATGAGCAAATTTTTATTTTCCGCTTCAACGTTGCATAATTGCCAATTACAACAACGCGCAAGTAAGCGACGTCTTACGTGGCGATCGGAAATGACGCAAAGTCAATGATTCTTTTGGCACCAGCTGAATTTGACGTTGGCAGCGAAAGGGTTAACAAACTTCGTAGAGTTCCACTGCACAATCCTACATTCGAAGTAACTAAGCCATGAGACTTGTGTGTTTTTAAAGTTTTTCTTAAATAAGCCTATGTGAAATCAAGTGACCCCTCAGACGGAGTCAATTTTGACCTGAGATCATGATTTGGATAATCCTGGTAGAGGTCCACTATGTAATGCCACAGGCGAAATAAATATCTCAGTTATAGGCCTTGTGGTTGCAGAGAAGATTGTTATAGATGTTAAGTGTGACCCCCCTCAATTTGGACCATGAAGAGAAAAAAAAAAAAATTTGGAAAAAAAAAAAAAAAAATATCTAAGCTCTGGGTCTTGTGGTTTCAGAAAAGACGATTTTTAAAGTTTTTCCTATATAAGCCTATGGTACAGAGGAACAATGAAATTCTTGGTAAAGGTCAACTAGGCAATGCTACATGTCAACTATGTCTACCAATATTCCAGCTGGGTCTACGTATGTCTTGGAGAAATTAAAGGCACTCTACTTATTATGCCTCAGAGTGTCTACTTTTTACTCGAGGGATGCTACGAATTTCCGGTATATCCAAAATTAGGGTGTCTACGCTTCTCCCAAGAATGTCTTCTAATTTCCCGGCTGTGTCTGCTAGTGTTTCGAGGTAACACTATTATTTCCGTCGCAGTCTATTTATTTACCTATTGGTGCCTACCTATTTACCCAGATTATTTACTTATTTCCCAGCAGAGCCTACGAATGTCTAAAGGGAAATCATATCCCGAGAGTGTCTACTAATTTCTCGGGAATGTCTATTGATTTAATGTCTATTGATGTCTCGAGGTAAATATCTTCTTTGCCTTGCAGTTTACTAGTACATGTTTACCTATTGAGTAAATGCATTTACTTATTTCACGGAAGTGTCTAGTATACTTATTTCCCAGGGAGGTCTGCTTAAGTCTCGAATTAGGCTAATATTCTTAATTCCTTTGCAGTTTTTTGTATACATTAGAGGTCTAAATATGTCCTGGGAGTGTGAACTTATGGTGGCGCGCTGGCTCTGGACTGCCAATCGGGAGGTCCCCGGTTTGAATCCTGGCCGGGGCACTGGACATTTCAGAAACGCTTTTTATTTTTTCCCCGCCTATCTAGATGTGAACTGGTTGGAAACTATTGTTTACTGTTTGTAGTCTTGTCGACATGAAATAAAACTTATCCTATCTCATTTTAGAGGTAGTCTCACGTGTATCGGTGCAATACACCAGGCATGTAAAAGAACCAAGGGGTTTATTCGTATAAGAGCTAAGGTCTGGTACCCGGATTCACTTGAATCTGCATCTGTCTCTCTTCAACCTGCGCCTGTCCGGAGTATTGGCAAGTTCACTCAGGGAGATATCCCAGGGGCGGCCGGGACTATAAACAATCAATAGAGAAGAGAGGGTGAACATTCTACTAATAGTCCGCTTGTGTGCAGACCGCCTCCGTGGTCGGATGGTTAAGGTCACTGGCTTATAACTACTAAACCTCTAACTGATTGAGTGACATTGGTTCGAGCCCCGATACCGACCATTAGAAAGCTGGAGGTTTCTTACGTAGGATAGGGGTCTAGTACTGGTTATTCCCAGGAACGATGGTTCGGTAAACTGTTCGCCTGTAAATGACAAAAACACTCATCTGTTGAAAAACGGGCGTTAAACACAAAACCAAACCAAACCGGCAGTGTCTACTAAATTATATGTCCTGAAGAAATAAAAGGCATGTATTGAAATACTGTTGATCATCTGTACGTCATTCTCTTATTTAGTGATCCAGACACTCAACCGATCGACAGCCGATTTTTCCTGGCACTCTAAAGTTAACTCATACTAAATGAATATTCCCTGTCCGTGATGACTGACAAGGCCGGGGCTGCACTTCCATGACTTCTAGCAGTACCATATTTATAAGACTAGTGGCTGCCATTCTGGTGCAAAACTGCATCAAGATGTTGCTAATACTTAAAAAAATATATATTTACTTTTGTTTGTTTCTTTGTTTTGCAATGATGTTCCATTATTAGTCCCCAACCTGTCAACGACGACGCGGACGATAGGTTTTGCTGAGGTCCGTCCGTTCGTCCGCACTCCGTGTACGGGGTTATAACTTCTATGTATATGCATAAACGATTTTCAATGAACTTTGCACAGGTGCCCATACCACAAGAGTGTTTCATGCACGGCACATTGTAGGTCAAGATCACAGCTGGGATGTAGGGTTATATACCAGTATTCGTGTCCGAGATGTGACATCTACTTTAAATTAATTTCATACCACTTCTATTATGTGCAAATTTGTGTTTTATAAAATTTCTTCGGAATATTTATCTGTTATTGTATTAAAACATAATAAAAAATGGAATGTTTAGCTGTCCATACCATATATCACAGAGTTTTAACAAGAAATAATTGAAAGGGATGAGGAAGTCAGTAACCAGGTGTAATTATATCATGTATACTATTTAAGATTGTCAAAATGTCAAACGAAATATTTCAAGCTAAGTTCAAATAGGCCTTCGGCTACATAAGATAATAACTTTACAGTGCATGTACAATTACAATAGCTTTAAATAATAATATAAATAAAAAGATAGACTATTGGCCTTGGACCCCATGCAACACTGAAAAGAAATTCGGGCCAAACATTATATTATCATAGGTCGACTTTTATATTATTTTTCAATTGTATTAAGATGAGATCAGGTGCCACGGTGATGGGCATATTTGTAAGTCTTATGTGATTACTTTTAAGAGTTATTTGTGGCCTTGATATTTTTTACATTGGGCATCGTATGACATTTTTAAAATGTATTCATTTTGGTATATTATTATGCCTTTACATTAGTGCATTTTATCAGTCTATTTTCACATTTCATTGAGATACTGCTTTTGACATTAGATAAAACATAAATCTTGTGTTACATGGCAGGTGGTCATGATCAACTGATTGCATTGTTATCTATTTTAGATTAACGTCTCCAACGTTTTTTTTTTTTTTTTTTTTTTTTGGTTTGTTTTTTTTTTTGGGGGGGTTTTTTTGGGTGGGGTGTTTATTTATTTATTTAAAGTAGGGGAGATCGTGGTTTAAAGAGCCACGGGTTGAATGGGCCACCCCTTGTATCTCCCCGTATCACAGTCAGCGAAGAAATGTTAATTTAATGTCAAAATAATATTTCCGGTACCTCTAAGTAAATGTTCGAATATTTGAGTAGTTTCTCCTAACTTTAACCAGGAATACTCTATAACCCAGCTTTAACAACGTTCAAGACATAATGTAACTGATTCAACTAGATCTACGTTTTCTCACATTTTTATATCGCACAGACTTCGTAAACGTGTTTTAGGGAAATAACGAAGTTTTAGACAAAAACCTGGGTGAGGGTTAGGGTTAGGGTTAGCTCTACCATATAGTAAGACGAGTAGGAATGGGGTTGGTTGAGCCACTTGTATGAACTACTATTTCGTATTGTTTGTTCTAATTGATAATACTTAGTAGCAATTCGAGCTTCGATTTTCCATAGAAGACCCTATTTCTAGTGCTTGTAAGTACTTACCATTTCATGTGACCGGGCTCTGGTCTCATTGACGATAAATGGGTAGGCCTACATGCTATTTAACCTAGATACTCATTTGCGCACACGCACACGCACGGACACGCACGCACACACGCGTGACTACCCCTGCGTTCGCTCACTACAACTTAATATACAAAGACGGGATCATTGATTATCTGTGTTCGAATTCACTGGATCAACCTACCCCTTTAAGATGGCTCAACCTACCCATGAGCGGGGTTAGTGGAGCCATTTTTTCAGTCGCCTTCAGATGCTGATTTATAGCGTCACCAAACATGATATTGCGAATTTATCAAATTGTTCTAAACAAAAAATAATACAAGATGCAGAAAAATGGCTCATTCAACCGCGGTCTCCTCTACCTTAAATTATGTCTTTCATCATAACCAATTGTGATAATATTTATAACTGCGTTTCTATATCATGCCATCAATAACAAGGACCACAACGGATATAAGAGTCTTAGGCATACTTCCTCATGTCACGGCCCATTATTCATGTGTTTGGATGTTCTTGTTTGTAATTGTGCTTATTGGGTCCACCATCCTCTAAAGAGGCTCTAGGACTCGATGCATTATCTATATTGGTCTAAGGGAGACAACTTTCACAAAAGTGAACTATTTTAACCGTCCGGCGGATGGACTTTATTTAAAACTTCCACTACAATTTCAATTATATCTTGGTAGATCATTATCTCAACAATTTCTATCTTTATTTAATTACATCTTCTTCTTTATTTCGAATATTAATATAAATTTTGTTTAAATACTAAAATTCTTTAGAATTATTTTTCTTCGCGGAAGTTTCCGTTTCATGAACTATATAAACCTATTTTCTCTTCAATTTTAGTCCCTCTTCTCGACATCGCGCCGTCGATATTACACGTGTTGTTGTTGTATTTCACGCAACCACAACACAAAAATTGCGAAAAAACGTATATAAAAATTATAAAAAACTATAAAAATAACAAAAAAATCTGCAAAACTTAGTTAAAATACCAAAAAATCGGAGTAACGGTAAGTTTTTAGTCAAGCAGTAAGTTGCTGGAGAAAAACGAAAGACGAAGTTTGAAAATCGCCATATTGAACCAGATTTGTCGTGAAAAAACCCCGTTCAACAGTCAAAAATGCAGTCAGCCGGTGGACCTCAGAGCTATCCAATGGCCTCACTCTACGTGGGAGACCTTCATCCAGATGTTACTGAAGCTATGTTGTTTGAAAAATTCTCAACCGCCGGACCCGTGTTGTCCATCCGTGTGTGCCGTGACATGATTACCAGAAGATCATTAGGATATGCCTATGTCAACTTCCAGCAACCAGCAGATGGTAATTTTCTTCAGTGTTAGTTTGATAGACGGTATACATTTATATCTGTACAGATCGAGCCGGGTATATGTACCAGATTTGAACCTGTGACCATCTGTTTGACAGCTGTTGGTCATAGGCACTTGGTACGTCCGTCCTCTGTGATCTTGGACTATCCGCTGTGATCAGTCCAACAGATAAATCCTACATGAATCGTATTTCCATGAACCTGTTCTTTGCCAATTGGCACTAATTGTGTAAACTTAATTAGCCTGGGGATCCGTGTCCAGACTTTTTAGCTTGATAGAGCTATTTTATCAAATTTAGTCAGGTTATACGTGACCTTATACTGGAAATATTATAACATTTACTGACCATTTAAAAATTGTTGTCAGGTTCACAGGACAAAAATACACATTGGGGTCACTTTAATACTAAAAATAGTGACCAGATTGTTTTAAACAGCCAATTCACATATCTTTACACTTCTGCTTAAATTGCTCAGAAGACTTTTAAATACAAAATAGGCCAGCTCCCCCACTGGGATCACGGTTTTCCCCATGGTGTAATTATTTTGACCTGTGAATTTCAGAAAGTTTCAAGCTGAAAACAATTTTGAAAGACTTGATTCCAAGTCGAGTGTCAAGACTTGATTAATGATTTATTGTGCAAGACCCTTTGAGGGTAGAGTTACGGGAGTTAATAAAATCTCCATTGCTTTAATTATGCTGTTATATAAACGTATTTACCTGTAACTTTGGAGTACTTTTTTTTTGGTAAACAGTAGAGTAATATAGGTTATGGAAGTTCAATTCAATATAAAGGGGGGGGTAATAAAATGCGGTTGCTGATAAGACATAATTGAGAAAACCTTGAGGTCTACCAAAAGAAGCTCAGAGATAACAACGGAAGTTTTAATATTTGGAAATTTTTAAGTTTAACTCAAAATCATCCTGAAGATGTTGCTTTAATCGTTATGCCTAATAATACAGTTTACATAATCAGACATGTATTATGTTTACTTTACCTGTTTCCATAGGGTTTTGCTAACAGAACTTCCGTAACTCATTGGGACGAACTCTAGCACTTTTGGTTTATTTGTCATTTTCTGGTAATAGTTGAAGTTCAGTATTTTGAAAAACTGCCGAATATGCCAATTTTTTTTAAACATGTTATATTTTAGCTTATTTTCATACATTCATGTGCTAGATTAATGAATTTTATCAAACAGAGAAGCAGTAGATGTTTTTCAAGTACTGTTGCTAAGCTTGCACTATATTTGTTCATTCTAGCGGAGAGAGCTCTAGATACCATGAACTTCGACACCATCAAAGGTCGACCTATCAGAATTATGTGGTCTCAGCGTGATCCATCACTCCGCAAATCTGGTGTTGGAAACGTCTTTATTAAAAATCTTGACAAGAGTATTGACAACAAGGCTTTGTACGATACCTTCTCTGCATTTGGAAACATTTTGTCCTGTAAGGTAAGCGAGTCTGAAAAGTGATACTTTTTTCAAACTTTTCTTCTATAAAAAGGAGATATATGACCTGAGCTTCTGTTTTATGAGAAGATCCTGTAAGACCTGTCCATTTCCCCCCCCCCCTTTTATGATATCTGTGAGATGCTGTTCTCTTTTCTTCATTTTCAGGGTGCTGTGTTAAGAATTATATTAACACTTAATAACTACTGTTGCTTTTTTGTATGATTTAGCCGACTTTTCTATGAAAAGGGGGGGGGGTCTTGTCTGGGGGGGGGGGGGGGCAACCTGGGTAAGGTTTGACCACCCCTTTTTCAGAAGTATTAGAGGTGGTGAACCCTGTTCCATCATAACCTCCATCTAAGAGGGGGGGGGGGGGGGGGGGGGGGGGGGGGGGGGGGGGAACAAGGGGGGGGGGGGGGTGTACATAAGTTTGGTTAGGTTTTAATTGGGGGGGGGGGGGGGGGGTTAAAATGGATGGTATTTTGAACTAACCATCTTGTTACCATAACGATGGGGGGGGGGGGGGGGGGGAAAAATGTGGGGAGGGTTTTGGGGGAAAAAAGCCCTTTTTAAATAGAAATCTAAGGGTAGGTTTTTTTTTTTTGTTGGAAATCCACTTAGCCTAACCCTTGGATTGGTTTAGAAAATTTTAATGCTATTTCACATTCCCCCTCGTACGCAAGAAAGGTTACTCTGGGGGGGATTTTTTTAAAATTAAGGCTATGGGGTTGGGGTATTTGGTGGGTTTTTTGAAAAGGTCCATTGGTTTGATATTATTAAAGTGGATCTTGTTTACCATCATATCCCAAACATGGGGGAGGAGAAGGGTAATTCTGTCAAGGATTTATTTGAATTAGGCCCTTTTTTTTTAGAAACCAGTAAAATTTCATCTGCCACTTGTTAACTTAACCATTTGAGATATTCTATAAAGTTGAAGTACTTAACCAGAGAAGAACCAATTTTAAAAAAAAGAAGATTGCCTGTAAAAAGTTCTGATTTGTATTTAGAAATTCCTAGTTAGGGGCCCTTAACTGTCAAAGTTTTGTTTGCAAGCACTAAAGAGAGCTGAAGTTTGATAAATCTTAAAAAATATAGTTCTGTTGCTTCTTTATTACTGTAGATTGTGTCAGATGAGCATGGTTCCCGGGGTTATGGATTTGTCCACTTCGAGACCGAAGAAGCAGCTAGAAATGCCATTGAAAAGGTCAATGGCATGTTGTTGAACGGAAAGAAAGTGTAAGTACAGATAATCAATGATGTTGGATAGATTTTTACTTCTTTTACAGTGGCTTTGATATTTGGACTTGCTTAACACAATATGTGGAGTTTTGCATAATTACTAAATTAGGGATGGTTTTGACCTCTTGTGCATTGAGGACATTTTTCTTATAATATTGGAAGAACTTTATTTTGTCTCAGATTTAGAGAGTTTGCTGATACTTACTTTTTGCCCAGTTATTTTTTTGATTATATAGGTTTGGTATTGGGAGAAAATGTTGCATTTCATGTTTGGGAATGGATCTAGGTTTTTTTAGAACGATACATACAACTTGATAAAGTGCTCGACTTACAGCTCTTGTGATACATTCATTTATTCAGGTTTGTCGGACGTTTCATGAACCGCCGCGAGCGTTTAGAACAGATGGGTGACAAGATGAAAAAATTCAATAACGTATATATTAAGAACTTTGCCGAAGAAATAGATGATGAGAAACTGAAACTCTGGTTTGAACAATTCGGAAAGATCATAAGTGCCAAGGTTTGTATTGCAATAATCTTGTAAATAAGGTGATGCAGACATATTTTTAAAGTGTTAAAATAATGAAATATTATTTGGAGGCCTGCTTTAGAGGCTGTTGAGGAAGGATAGGCATCTAACTGTAAGGTATATAACGCCATAGTGCTGGATCTGTCTCTATTAACTGTTCAACCATGAGTAACTATTAACCTGACAAAACAGTGTTGTCCAAAGTGCTACCAGTGTTTTCCAAAAGTTTACAATACTTGCTAGCCTGCCCCTCTCAAGGCACGTTAATTCATTTATACTCGGTTAACCATATATATTTTTTCCCTCCCGTAATTAGATTCAGATCTCAGTTGTCAATTAAGAACACCCAGTGCTAGGTTTTTCAGTCGTGCTTCTCGCACAATACTGTTATACCTACATAAACAAGTTCTTTTCTTTCTAGAATGATGAGCTAGTGAACTATACTACACATTTAAATTGTTTATACTTTGTTTGCACCATTTGTACTATGGCCCTGCTGTTTGTCTGTTACAGGTAATGACAGGGTATGATGGTAAAGGACGTGGGTTTGGTTTTGTCAGCTATGAAGAACCAGAAGCAGCTGAGAAGGTAATGTTGGGCATCATTTTAACATTAAGACCATTCATGATGCTAATTTTTATGTTGTACTCTTGAAATATTTATATTATGAGAAAGAGTTTGTTGGTTCAGACAGTGGCAATTCATCTGCTGGTTTTAGCAAACTCAACTCACAATAGTTGTAACATCAAAGAGATCCTACCATAGCAACAATCTAGGTGGGCATCCATTATTTCGGTCACTTTTTGACTAGGTAGGGAATGCAATTACACTAGGAACAAAGAAAAATAGTATCATAGTAGTTTATTATTTTCATATATTGCTTCAAAATTAGTCACAATAAACATTCCTATCCCACGATTCTGTGTAAATAACTCTTCAATGGAATTTAAATAGATTTTAATTGTACTGATGGACTAAACGTTGGTAACGGCTAAATTTCTAATTACCAGGCTGTAACAGAGATGAACGGTACTGAGCAAGATACTAAGATTCTGTATGTTGGTCGTGCTCAGAAGCGTGCAGAGAGACAGGCTGAACTGAAAGACAAGTTTGACCGACTGAAGCAAGAGCGAATGAACAGGTACCAGGGTGTGAACCTGTATGTAAAGAACTTGGATGACAGTATCGATGATGAGAGACTCAGAAAAGAGTTTTCTCAATTTGGTACCATCACAAGCGCCAAGGTGAGTCTGCTTTTGTACAATCTGCTGTTTGGTGTTTGTAGCAGATTAGTGCTTGCCATTTTTTAAATATATTGAACTGAATTCATACAGATGTTAAACTGATCTGATGATCTTGCATAGAAGTTCAAAACAAGTGACCAGTTGAATGACAAATTTGGTCTGTACTAAAATTGTACAGGTTTTGCAAAGTTCTGACAGTGGATGCAGAAAAAAGAAGCAAGTTCCTTAAGCAGGGTATGCGGTTATTGAGGTGAAGAGTTAATGTTTCATATGTAGCAAAGACATAACACAGTAAGTAATTGTAGAAATGTACAATAAGATATCGTTACAATGTATAATTCCAAATACCCCGGAGTCTAATATTGTGTTAGTCTCCTGCTATTTTGGGAAGATTAATTTACAGTTGTTGCACAAGGACTTGTCCTTTAGTGTGATACTGTGACAATGGAATGTAGTTTCATAGAAGAAATGTTTGTTTTACCTTTCTTTTGTAGCGCTTAATGTTAAATTGTGATATGATTAAACACTATGTCTTAGTCACATGAAAAGATGGTACTGTGAAGCACCTGCTCACTTCCAGGAACATTGTAACTGACCAATTGGTAAAAAGAACGCGTGTTTCCAAATTGTTTGTACAATTCACTGTATGATGTTCTAGAACATTAGCCAAACAAAATTTCTCAGCTGAAGATAATTACTGCAAATGTTTTACAGTATCATAAAATGAATTGTAAGTATAAAATGCATCAGGATTATAGCTTGGAAGGTGCGTTCTTTGCGCCATAGTGAGTTAAATTTGGTCAAGTATATATAACTTCGCTAAGACCCCATGTTAAAGTCGCATGATCACTATGGGTGCTATTGTTACACAATGCAGTTTTGTACAAAACATTTCTAATGTTGCTTTTCAAATTAAAAGATGTGAAAGGGTTCTCGAAAAATCATTATATATTCCTTACAGAATTATGAAGTCTACTGCGGAAGCAAAATTTTGCATTATTAGTACTGTAAAATGCTTAAAAATTGGCACATTTCATACGTCTCCCTCCAAGCTTATTCTTAGAGCCAGCCATTCTAGTAAATGGTGTTTTCAATGCAAGTATTCCAAGTGAGTTTCTAATTGCAGGTTATGGTAGAGGGTGGACGCTCCAAGGGATTCGGATTTGTCTGCTTCAGTTCCCCTGAGGAGGCTACAAAGGCTGTGACAGAGATGAACGGTCGTATCATCGTAGCCAAGCCTCTGTATGTAGCTCTAGCACAGAGGAAAGAGGACAGGAAGGCGCATCTTGCCTCTCAGTACATGCAGCGTCTTGCTAGTATGAGACTTCAGGTGAGTGAGCGAGTATCTTTGTACATTGTAGGCTTAGTTTAAGATTTGAGGTCACTGTCTAATGTTGCAAAGGAATTATTGTTGATATTGCACATAATTCAAACTTTTTTGGCATTGCTGATTGCATATAAGGAGCATGTGTGTTTTACAAACAGCTGTTATTGTAAAATGTTAATGTACATGAAATATCCCAAAAAACCCTGGAGTCTAATACTACACATTGTTAGCCTCCTCCCAGTTTGGGAAGATAAATGCAGGGAATTACACACACAACAGTCCCGAGGATTGGACTTGTTACAGTGTGACTCCTGTGACATGTTGTCATCAGAAGCTTGAGAGTTTTATACATGAAGACGGTATTAAGTGGTAAATGGCCTCGTTTGAAATAGAAGTTGCAACTAAAACTGTCCCGAGATGTAAATGCTGAATGTAGGGGCGAAGACAATATACAATAGAAAATCGACGTACAGGACACATGGAGAAAAGTGCTTATATTCACCAACCTCGACTTATTTGTACTTAACATATGGTTCTGGTGTATAAATAATCAACCCTTGCAGTGTGAAATATTTTTGCCTATAGACCACATTTCATTAAATTATCATTGTTAGAAAAACACTGAACTCTGGGTAGAGGATTGTGATATTCTGGTTGATTTTGATGGAATTTTGGGGGGGAAACGAATGAAAGTAGATCTTGCATGGTGTAACATTATTTGATATACGATTTTTCTTTTTCAAAACGGCAATCGATATCGAATCGAAAATGTTTCATCGTTGATATATCGATATCGTTTGAATCGATTACATCCCTAGCTGGATGTAATATGTATTGGAGTTAATTCTTCATTCAAGCATGCAAAAAAAAAGGTTGCCTGCCTATTGATATTATGTCATACATAAATGGATGATTCAATTTCATTTGAATATGTAGGTCTATGTACATGGATGCAAGTTCTAACGTCAGTTTATGAACAACTATGCAGTATTTTCTTAAGAAAAGTCATATTTATGAAATTGGCAAATTTACCTTTGTAGTGAAACACAAACACTTGGCTGTGGTAGTAACCCATAGCCTCACAGTAATGGCTCTATAACACTTACAGATATGTGTGTACTTTTTTCTTTAGTTAAGGTATTCTAAAAATTAATGCTGTTTATATCAACATTTGTGCATATTGTAGTCCCAGCAAATGGGTCAGGTGTTCCAGCCAGGAGGTGGAGCAGGATACTTTGTACCAACAATGAATCCTGGAGCAGCGAGAGCCAACTACTTTGCTCCAACACAGATCCCGCAGATGAGAGCCGGACCTCGCTGGCAGACTGTCCGACCTACAGGACAGCCAGGAGGAAGTAAGTCTATTTGATTGGTGTAAATACATATATGTCAGATTGCATGAAGAATTGATGATGTACATTGTTGATTATGCTGTTATAGAGATTCAGAATATACAGCAAGAGACACTTAAATTTGATCATGTTGCTTTAGAATCATTTGACTGAAATTTGGAGACAAAGGGCAAGAAATTGAACAAGTTGAATGGAATATGAAGAACATGTTCACATACAATTACCAATTATGTTACTTCAGCATCTTGTGCTTAATTCAAATCTTGACAGAAAGTCGGCATCTTATTGTGTATCGTTGAGTAGTTCTAAATCACATGTATTAATTTGAGAGGAATTGTTAATGGGTAGTTGATTTTCATTTACTTATTACCAATTACAGCCAGCTTCCAGTCTATGCCAGGTGGAAATGTGAGACCTGGACCCAGACCTGGAGCCTCAGCTGGCAGCGCTGGAGGTCCAGGTGCCCAGCAACAGATGAGACCAACTTCCATGAATGCCAGACCAATCACTGGACAATCCACAGCCCAGGCCAGACCCGGGATGACAATGCCCCAGAGTTCCATGCCAGGAAGACCTCAGCAACCACAGGCACCAACCATGCCCCAGAGTGCCAGACCTGGGTACAGTCAGTACCAGAACAACAGGCCACAGGTAAGTAAATTAATAGAGGTTCTGTTCTTACTTTTGCTGATTAAGTAATTGACTGGTAATGTATTAAACTTCTCCATGATGGGAAACATGCTTAGAGTCAAAGACTGGTAGAATATAAAAATACACATTTCATTTAGCTTACAATTTAGAACATCTGTGGCTTAGAAGTAGCCGTTGTGTTTGAATGCTGTTTGCTTTGAATTCAATTATGGAAGGAATATTTAGGCTAGTGGCAAGAAGTGTACAAGGGTATGCATGGAATGATTGAACAGAGTAGTCTCAAAATGCATATGGAATTCCGCCATCTTACAAAGGAAAGTCTGAGCGAACTGTTTACACTGCAAGAAATTTGATTTCCTTTTTTGGGCGTACAAAATAATTCACATGATTTTATCGAATTAAACTCCCAGCGGTGGTTACTTCCCCTAATTTGGAAAGGAAGTAACTACCGTATAGAGTATCTGTTTTGTTAGAATGATGTTGAAGTTCCAAGAATCGGACCTAGCTTAACGATTGCTAAATTATTAAAAGATAACCAAGTGACTGTTTACAAAAACTGAAAGAATCTATGTAGATTTATGCGCCAACTGACAGAAAGGCAAACTGTTGAGTGCAGGTATTTGATCAAACACAGATAGCTGTACATAGTGTCAACACTTGCTCAATCACCGTTTCAACATGTCAGTTGTGCTTGAGCACTCCTCTTTTTAATTCTAATGTCTTTCATACATGATACATTTTGTAAGACAGTAAAACAATTGGCACATGTAAGGCTTGGTCCCAGTGTGCAATATCACAAATGAATAGGCTAGGGAATTGTCACAATTTTTGGTGAAGTATGCAAATCAGCAAGTTTAGTCTTTTATAGACTCACACAAAAGTGCCCACATTGTAGGGTGCTGTTGACTTTCAAGGTAATAAGGCCAAACATAGCAATAAAGCACCACATAAATAAATGAAACTTGAACAGTAATGATAACTTTTATTTATTTTTATTTAGCAACCGCCAAGCCAGGCTATCGTTGTTGCAGGCCAGGATGCTCTGACGGCCTCCATGTTGGCTGCTGCTCCACCCCAGGAACAGAAACAGATGTTGGGAGAACGTCTCTTCCCACTCATCCAGCGTATGTACCCAGACCTCGCGGGTAAAATTACTGGCATGTTGTTGGAAATTGACAACTCTGAATTGCTGCACATGTTGGAATCTACGGAGTCTCTGAAAGCTAAGGTATGTGTGATCATGAAGATCTTCACTGTCCATAAAACAAAATTAAGTAATTTATTCTCGTAATTAAGCAAGGAGTATGTGCTTTTGGTAGGGAAGGAAGTAGGTGCAAAAAAAAAACCACCCAGATTATGCCTATTTTTCTGATCTTATAGTAGTAAAGAAAAGTTATAGATTAACTAACCACGGTCATACTGCTCTCGCAAGGAAGAAATTTTGACAAGTCTCAGATGGGTTTCAATATGACTCGTCTTGAGGACAAAACTGAGTCACTAGTTGGTGAATTATTTGAGCAATTTGTAATGGTTTCAACTTTTCTTTTTTCCAGACAGAGTACGATAGATTTGCTAAACTGGTGACTTAAGTTCAAATGAGTCCTAGTATTTAAAGATAATCCTGTATATTATTTGTTTTTAGCTATATACATGTATTGGCAATGACCTTTGTGACTTGTACAATTATTGAGTTTGAAAGTTGTGCAAATTGTTTAAAACTCCGAAACTTACAAGATTGTTACATTGTTTACAGGTGGAGGAGGCTGTGGCAGTACTGCAAGCCCATCAAGCCAAAGAGGCCGCAGCTACCCAGGCTGCCACCAACGCCATGAAGAAAGATTAGTGCAATCACTGGAGAGGACAGATTTCTTTAATTTAAGAATTAGTTTACTGGAATGACGAAAATTGCTTGACAGTTAATTTTGCATTTTTTAACAGATGAGATTGTTTCTTGAACGAGGTTAGGAATTAGTTGTGAAAGAGGTATTGCGTAGTCAGAAAGTGCAAAAGTAACTAACTTGACCGTTGCCAGGTGTTTTTAATTTTTTGTCTGCATATTAAAAAATTGTGTGAATATTTTTGAACAGTCATTGCATTTATTATAAAAAGATAAATTTATCAAAAAATATAAATCAAAATGAATGTTCGAAAATAAGCAACCAAAAAAATCCAAGCATTACAACAGATTTGAACAGAATACCGTTAATTCTCTCTCTCTTTATTCAAATGAAAAAAAAAAACAAAAAAAAATAGTAAAACCATTTCCTGTTACCTCTAAATAATAATAAATATATATAAATGAAACTGTACTATATGTAAAGGTAGTGGTGTGTAGGGTTCATTTTAATGTTGTGTATTGTGTTATAAGTAAGGAACATTAACAGAGAAACTTGAGAGAAGAGGGAATAACTTGATTAGGAATTGTTTATAGAGAGAGACTTAATTGGTATAACCTTTCATTTACTGTCTTTGATTTTTTTTAAACATTTTTTTCATGAAATAAAAAGTTGAGCTGGTTATGAATGTGTTCTCTTGTTTTTAGTTCACCTAGTTTTTTTCTTTTAAGAAGTACCTTGTGAGTAATTTATATGGCTTCTACCAGTCTGTCAAATCTAGTTTTTAGAGTAACTTTTGTTGATGGAAATTCTTGCAGGTTTGAACTTTGCTTCTAACTATGTCTAAGAATTTTGGGATAAAAGTCTTCGTACAAGTCCTTCCTTCAAGGAGCGAAAGGTTGGTGAATTGTCCACCAGTACAGAACTGACATGCTTGAAAACTCGCGCCCAAAGATACAAATTTGTACGAACTCGATGTTCAATTCTTAACTGGATCAATTGTGATTGAATACAAAGGTGGGCCAAGGTGTGAAGGCTCTATAGGAAACAACACAGCTGTCGTGAAAATTCAAAGAATGACCAGCTTGATTTTTTTAATGAGGTAAGGGATCGATCTGAGCTAATCATCGACAAACACCATGAGGCCCAAAGCTTTTTGACATGAAGTATTGTCTAGTGGGCCCCTACCAAGATTGTTAAAAATTGATGCTACCCAAGGGTTCACTTGATTTAACAAGAGCTATTGTAATAAGTATATAGTGAAAACTTATTTAAAATCTTTGCTAAATCACAAGGCCCAGAATGAAGCATTATTTTCTAGTTGTACTTGATTTAAACAATCTTTGTATATAAACCATGCAAGTTTACCTTATACAAATTATGAGCCTGCGTAAAATCAAGCGAGTTCATGTCAATATTGACTGGGGAGGGGATTATGGTATGATTAATCTTTGTTGACCGATGGAGGGGGCATTCATGGTGGGCTTGTAAAACTTTGGTGAAACGTTCATCTTGTCGAGACAACATGCAGAACTTGTAACCTCGAGGTCATACTTGTGGGTCAGTCATTTTTAGCTCGACTTTTCTATGAAAAGGGGAGCTATCCTACTCGCCCCGGCGTTGGCGTCACACCTTGGTTAAGTTTTTCGTACCACCCCACTTTATTTCAGAAGTATTAGAGGTATGGCTTTGAAACTTACCATACTTGTTTACCATAATATCCTAAGAGTACATAACTCTGTCAAGGTTTTTGACAGAATTATGGCCCTTTTTTTACTTAGAAAGTGTATTGAGCTTGGTTAAGTTTTTCGTACCACCTCACTTTATTTCAAAACCATTGGAGGTATTGCTTTGAAACTAACCATACTTGTTTACCATCAGGACCTTCATCAACAGACAAGAGGACATAACTCTGTCAAGGTTTTTGACAGAATTATGCCCCTTTTTTTACTTAGAAAATACATTGAATATGGGTAAAATCCACTTATTGCCTTAACCCTTTGAGATATTGCTTTGAAACTTTTAATGCTATTTCACATCATTACCCCCATCTGTACGCAAGAGAAGGTAACTCTGTCAGGGATTTGTTTTAAAAATTAAGGCCTTTTATCGACTTAGAATCTTGGTTAAGTTTTTCCAGTCCACTTTTTGACTGAACTGTTTTGAGATATTAATTTGAAAGTTGGAATACTTGACCATCATGATTCCCAAACATGGGCAGGAGAAGGTAATTCTGTCAAGGATTTTATTTGAATTATGGCCCTTTTTGACTTAGAAACTCGGTTAAATTTTTCATTCTTGTCCACTTGTTAACTTAACCATTTGAGATATTACTTTGAAAGTTGGAGTACTTATGTACCATCGTAAGACCTATCTGTAAGCAAAAGAAGATAACTCTGTGAAAAATGTTCTTGATTTGTACTTAGAAATTCCTAGTTAAAGTCTTGTGTGCCCTTAACTGTCAAAGTTTTGTTTTATTGGCAAGCACTAAAAAAGTCGAGCACGCTGTCTTACTGACAGCTCTTGTTCATGTTCCTTCCGGAAACCATTGAGGGATTTTTGTGAAATGTTGACTTGCAGGACCCATGTTCCAACACCTTCTCTTCAAGGCTTTTCATGAAACATTGATCAAATGTTCATCTCGTCAACGTAATATGCAGAACCCATGTTCACACTGCAGCTGAAGGTCATGAGGCTATATTTCCTAAACCATTTCAAGGATTTTCTTGAAAGTTTGGTCAAGATGTTATCTCATGGAAACGGTCATGGTCACATTTAGGGGTCATCAAAATGTTTTTGAAAATAAACATGTTCCATCTGTGTCAGCTTAATTTCAAGGTCACTTAAATTAAGATACTGCATCAAATATCTCTTACTTGTACTACACATTTCAAGTATGAAACAAGAGGGCCATATATGGCTCAACAGAGTACCAGTGCACTTACCCAAAGAAGCACTTGTTGCTGAAGGGAGTTGGTATTTTTGCTAAGTAAGTCGCTGATTGCTAGGGAAAGTCACTGGTTGTTAAAGAAGTCACTGGTAGGCCAAGGTCAACAGCTGCCAGGCGCAGTCAATGG
This sequence comes from Saxidomus purpurata, assembly GCA_022818135.1. Classification (NCBI taxonomy): domain Eukaryota; kingdom Metazoa; phylum Mollusca; class Bivalvia; order Venerida; family Veneridae; genus Saxidomus; species Saxidomus purpurata. The sequence goes on from JAFMSR010000017.1 coordinate 1,768,768, forward strand.
TAGCTAAGAAAGTCACTGTTGGCATGTTGCCAAGGAAGTGAACAATCTTAAAGATCGACTACTAAGCGAAAATTAAGTAACAGTTATTTCAATGGCAAGTACATTACCTTATGCAAGACACTAAATAATGAAGATTGGCATGTTAAAATTTACCGTGTTTGGAACATGAAGAAAAGTATGTGTATTATGTTGAAATCTCAGTGAATCGACAAAATGACTACCCAGGTCTTTGCTCGGCTCGCAGGGTGAGCTTTCTGATCGATGATGTCCGTCGTCCGCAACATTTTGATTCAAAGACATCTCCTCTGAAACCTCTAGGCCAATGTTGATAAAACTTGCAGGAATGTTCCTTGCATGAAGCTCTACCAAAATTGTTCAAAGAATTCCATTCCATGCAGAACTCTGGTTGCTAGGGCAACAAATAGGAAAAACTTTAAAAATATTCTCCTCTGTAACCACAAGGCCTAGAGCTTAGATATTTGGCATGTAGCATTGTCTAGTGGACCTCTACCAAGATTGTTCAAATTATGACCCCCGGTCAAAATGACCCGGTGGGTGGGCCCTTGTTTTGCATAGGCATATATAGGAAAAACTTTAAAAATCTTCTTCTCTGAAACCACAAGGCCTAGAGCTAAGATATTTGGCTGTAGCATTGTCTAGTGGACCTCTACCAAGATTGTTCAAGTATGACCCCGGGTCAAAATTGACCCTGGGGGTGGTCACTTGTTTTTGCATAGGAATATATAGGAAAAACTTTAAAAGTCTTCTCTGAAACCACAAGGCCTGGAGCTTAGATATTAGCATGTAGCACTGGCTACTGGACCTCTACCAAAATGTTAAAATTATGAGCCCCGGATCAAAATGACCCAGCACGGGGGCGGGCGGGGGGGGGGGTCCTTAGTTTGATAGGCATATTTAGGAAAACTTTAAAAATCTTCTTCTCTGAAACCACAAGGCCTAGAGCTTAGATATTTGGCATGTGCATTGGCTGTGGACCTCTACCAAGATTGTTCAAATTATTACCCCGGGTCAAAATTGACCCCGCACGGGGGTCACTTAGTTTAACATAGGCTTATATAGGAAAAAGTTTTAAAATCTTTTCTCTCTGAAACCACAAGGCCTAGAACTTAGATATTTGGCATGTAGCACTGCCTGTAGACCTCTTCAAAGAGCCCCTGGGGTCAAATTGACCTTGCCCGTGGGGGTCCTTGTTTTACAAAAGGCGTATATAGGAAAACCTATTTGGTATATAACATTATCTAGTGATCTTCCACTAGGCAAATGGACTTGTACCAAGGTGAGCGATATAGGGCCATCTTGGCCCTCTTGTTAACTTTCTTCATAATGCATAGAAAAATAATTGTACACGTACTGTGATTTATTTAGAATTTCTTTAAGCCAACTTTCATTTTTTATTAAAAATAACTTATTTCTGTGCTTTTTAAAGTATATTTGAATTTTCGCTTTCCTTAGTATTGGACCTTTAAAGCTCTAGGCCTTGTGGTTTCAGATAGGAAGATTTTTAAAGTTTGTCCTATATAAGCCAATACAACACTAAGTGACCCCCTGTGCGGGTAGAGGTCCACTAGACAATGCTACATGCCAAATCGAGGGGTTAAAGCGAAACTATCCTATCTGCTTCTTTCTCTATATACACTTAGGATAGTTTCGCATTGACCCCTCGAAATATGAAAGCTATAGGCCTTTCGGTTTCAGAGAAGAAGACTTTTAAGGTTTTTCCTATAACAAGAGGGCCATGATGGCCCTATATTGTTCATCCAACTACCATTGGCTATAATAAAAGGGGTCATGATCCCAACGTATTTCATAAAGGTCCACTTCACAATGCTAAGTAACATTTCAAATATCTATTATCTGCCTGTCGGCCTTGTGTTGTTTTTTTAAGTTTTCCCTAGCCTATGTGAAATCAAGTGACTTCCCCCCCCCCCCCCTCCAAGGAAGGCGTTATTTTGATCCAGGGGTTATATTTTGAACAATCTTTGTAGAGGTCTACTAGCCAATGCTACATGCCAAATATCTAAGCTCTAGGCCTTCTGGTTTCAGAAGATTTTTAAAGTTTTTCCTGTATAAGCCTATGTAAAACTAAGTGATCCCCTGTGCAGGGTTAATTTTGATCCAGGGGTCATAATTTGAACAATCTTGGTAGAGGTCCACTAGCCAATGCTACATGCCAAATATCTTAAGCTCTAGGCCTTGAAGATTTTTAAAGATTTTCCTATATAAGCCTATGCAAAACTAAGTGACCACCCGCGCGGGGTAAATTTTGACCCAGGGGTCATAATTTGAAAAATCTTGGTAGAGGTCCACTAGATAACGCGACGTGCCAAATATCTAAGCTCTAGGCCTTGTGGTTTCAGAGAAGATTTTTTTAGTTTTTCCTATTTGTTGCCATAGCAACCAGAGTTCTGCATGGAATGGAATTCTTTGAACAACATTGGTATAGCTTCATGCAAGGAACATCCCTGCAAAGTTTCATCAACACTGGCCCAGTGGTTTCAGAGATGTCGTTTGAAGGAAATGGTGGACGGCAGACGTACGACGGACGGAATGCGATCCTAATAGCTCACTGACACTTTGTGCCAGGTGAGCTAAAAGGCCTATGCAAAACTAAGGGACCACTTGTGTGGGGTCAATTTTGACCCAGGGGTCATTATTTGGACAATCTTAGTAGAGGTCCACTAGACAATGCTACATGCCAAATATCTAAGCTCTAGGCCTTGTGATTTCAGAGAAGAAGATTTTTAAAGTTTTTCCTGTATAAAGCCTATACAAAACTAAGGGACCTCCCATGCGGGGTCAGTTTTGACCCGGGTGTCCTAATTTGAATAATCTTGGTAGAGGTCCACTAGAAAATAATGCATGCAAGATATCTAAGCACTAAGCCTTGTGGTTTCAGAGAAGAAGATTTTTAAAGTTTTTCCTATTTGTTGCCATAGCAACAAGAGTTCTGCAAGGAATGGAATTCTTTGAACAATTTGGTAGTGCTTCATGCAAGGTAAATTCCCGCATAGTTTTATCATCATTGGCTTAGTGGTTTCAGAGGAGATGTCATTTGAATCAAAATGTTGACGAGCAATCATCGATTAGAAAAGCTCACTCTGGCAAAGCCAGGTGAGCTAAAAACATTTTGGTTGCAGTGATCTATATCAGCAATTTTCACATCGATCAAATGAAAATTGCCACCTGTAGAGCGTTACCAAGGAAAGGTTTACAGACAGACCGACATACTGAAACTTGGCAGTCCTGTGGCTATTCTTTTGTTCTTTCTATTGAACTTTTAAGCCACACAAGATAAACGTAATGAATGACATCAACGACAGTTTACTGTTGCCATAGCCAGTATAACCGGCACCTTTTGGGTGCAGACAGACAGAAGATGGACAAATCATGGCATAAGAATCCATTTTCTAGATTTTCAATTCTTACACACTATGAAGTTGAATACTTCTGCTAAATATAATTAAAATCTGACAAGCCTTTTCAGAAAAAAGGCCTTTTTTAGTATCTGGCCCCATCCCCCATAAAAAGAGTGATCATTAAATCTTGAGATACTAAGCCAATCTTGATGAAAGTTGCCTGTGCCTTGTCATATGCTTTTGTATACATACTTATTTTAAGGTTCATGAAACAAATATCCATTGGTTCCTCAGTTATGGCTCCAGATGGACGAACAACGCCAAAACAATATCCCGCTGCCTTTGGCAGGGATGATCAGCAACATGTCACAAAGATTTCTTCAGATACATGTAAACAGTACAATGGATTACCCGTTTTATTGTAGAAACTTTATTTCAAAGTACATTTGTAGGACATAATAGCACTTTTCTTTAGTAGACAAGCAAACTTCTCAACAGCAGTTACCTTTAGGTAAACATTTACAAGTAAATCTCTTACATTGAACATTTTTTAACAAACTTTATTTTACATTTTTTCCACTTCAGAGACAGCCGTCTACACCTCAACTAAGTGAAGACATAGAAAGAGTTTTACTAATCGAAACTTTAAATATAACACCACTTCAATATACAAAAGTAATGTCAACTGAGCCTGGGGGATCAATCAGAGTCGGAGTCGTCTTGTCTTTTCAAATCTGATAGCCTCTTCTTGTGTCTTTTTATAGCCTCCTGTCAATACAAAACAGATTTATTTAAACAGGTTTTAACTGGAGCTGTATAAACAATAACAGACGTAAATCAGTTACAGTAATGCATAGCATGACGTTGAATTTACAGTATATAGAGTCATACCTATATCACGTTAAGACAGACCTATATTCACAGTGGAGATGTTACAAAACTGATTGTTCATGTCCTTGGATTCATACATATTATATATGCCCATAATACATGTCAGCGAATTTAATAACTGAGCATGAAATGAAACTTAAGAGATATAGAGTACTTATGTGTCATTAACACTTCATTATTTATATATAAATGTCCATTTTTTTTTAAAACACCACGATACGGATGCAATCTACATATAATACATGTAAATGAATTACAAAATCACACAGACGCAAAGGCTATGTGCATCTAAGAAGACTATCAGCTCGACCATTCAAACGGCTATGTGTATCTAAGAAGACTATAAAAAGAGTGCCTGATTAAACATGAAAAGACACCATATAATCATGTATTTCAACCATTCATATATCATGGCAAATATATGTGTCATTTCATTTTATATATATATATATATATATATATATATATATATGATAAGCTTAATATATCTTATGTAAATGAAAAAGTTTAAGATACATTAAAACCATTGTAAGAAATTTACACCAGTGTTGCTGAGGCAACCAAACCTTAACTTTCAGGGTTATATGGTACAACCTTCATGGTCAAGTGGTTAAGAGTTGCTGGAATGAAATCACTGTACCCACTCATAGTTTGAGGATTATGGGTTTGAGCTACTGACCATGTCTCTTTATGTGAGAGAGTTGGCCGTTTATTAGCCATTGGCCATTTTAGCCGTAAAACAGACTGAATGAATAGAATTAACAGTTATCTTGTTCTAAGTATCTGCTGAAATATCTACATACATACTTAAGCTTCAACAGACAACCTCAAAACTATATCACTCTTTCTTAGGTGAGAGATATCAAGTACTGATGATAATTTTAAGAGTTTGTTACACAAGAGCATTAAAGTAAAAGCTATTATAGACATTTCATTCCAAGTGCACAACTTCTATAATACAGACCTTCACCACACAGAGTAGAAGATAGAATTATTAGATGCTCTATGTGCCTATCTAAAATCAAGCTACTGTACGCTGGGCATCAAATTAGTTAACCTTCATGATCATATAAAATGCTCTTATCTATTTACGTGAACTGTTTTTTAGTTTAATTTCTATTTTCAAAGAACTTCTAATTTAAAAATAGATGACATTATATGAAAAGAAGGGTATAAAAAAGCTGTTAATATCAGTGACTTATGTGACAAAGTATGACCTTAAACTGTGAAATAAGGACATGAACAATCCCACATTTTCATGGTGCTCTACAATATTGTGATGTCTGACAGAAATCCCAGTAACAGTAACAAGGACTTAGGTTATAGCAAAGACATAACCTGACCTTAGACAGCGACATGTGACCTTGACTTGTGAGTTAAAGACTGTAATAAGGTCATGTTATGATGATGCTCTACAAATATGTGGAATCTGATTGAATTCAAAGCAATGGTCAAGAATTGTATGTCATAGCACAACGTGACCTTTGACCCTGAAGTGTAACCTTTACCTTTGAATTGAAAATTCTGTGAACACAATTTTCCACACAGCTACTTAAATCCTAGGAACAGTCATGAAATAATTGTTGAACAAAATGAACATACGGTACCTGTCTTAAGCGACCACACAGGGAAAGCTGAAATTGTGTTCTCTTAAGACAGGTGGTCGCCTAACTCAAGGTAAATTGTTATCATTTTCAATTACAAAGGGGGGATATAAAGTGGTTGCATATTTCAGGTTGGCGTTCAACTCAGGTGGTCACAAGGGCAGGGCTGACTGTACAATAGAACGTGCATACAAATGGAGAACAAGATAACTGTACGCCTTCAAAGCCATATAAACTGTAGGCTTAAGCTAAATCAAGCACTTTTTCAAATGTTGATAATTATGTGGAGACATATAGGAAGTCTTTTTCCTCTCAAACAATGAGTGAAAGGCCAAAGCATACTGGTATACAAGCTTTCTGAACTTTGGGAACAGGTGATAAGAGTCCAGGGTAAAGGTACAAAATTACAGGACTAACTAGCTTCAATAATAAGTTTCTGTGTATCATAGGAATTATAAATTTTACTCCAAATAAATGTTACATTGCTAAAAAGCTAACAAAAATCTAGAGAATTGAAATCACTAAATAAAGATTACAGAAAGCATCCTCACAACAAAGTTTGTATTTCTGCCTTTTAACTCTATGCCTCATACACATTAAGCCTTATCAGTGTTACTTTCCTCATGTAGATAATAGCATTATCTGTACACTATCCCCATACAGGTTATTGGTAAAAATACAAAAAAGGTACCTGTGTTATTCAAGCTATTTGTTTTCTATTAACACTTCATTTGATCATTTACTTGACCAATATAAAAGTTCTTCATGATTAAATTTTCTTTCTAATGGTATAAATTTCAAAAAAGTGTGATGAATATTTCTTGAATTGTCAAGTCTTAAAAACAGTCATTTCACATTTTTAAACATATTTAGGCATTTTCAATCTAAATGTATTTCCTTTCAGTGTTTTTTAAAAGTAAATGAAAGAAGACAGAATAATTTAGAATCTAACTCTCAAACACAAACTGAAGGGTTATAAATTACAGGAAAAGGGATATAAACAATGGGCGTGTTTTAATCATTTTTAATTTTCATTGGGTTATCATGTTGACCAATCCATTGTGTTTTTTTGGGGGTATGATTGAATCAACAGATATGTCAAGGGTCATAGACAATTTGACTTTAATATTTAATGTTTTGATAAGAAACATGATCAAAAGAAATTTAATCGAGCTTATAAAAACACTATGATTGGAGATCATTGAAAGTGATACCAAGGGTCATCTAATTGCTTTGTTTTGACAGCTGTGGTCAATATACACACCTGATTATGTAATCATTAATCCCATATTGTTCATGACACAGGGGTTATGGAAGTGGTTCAGCAATTTAATTGGTTGTCACATATTCCCTAAGGGAAAATTGTTAAAATCAAGTCAATGTAGAAAAATATGTACTGCAACATTTTTTCTGTAAAAATCTGTTAATATCCTATTATAACTAGTCATTGACAATTATGTGAAAAATTCTGACGTGTCTTTAGCTGTCAAAATTACCAATAACATTCTTATAGTAACTACATATTTTTGGGAAAGATTTTTATTGCAGTAAAGGATTAAAATTCAGCACTAAATGCTTTTGAATAATAAGTTTTTTTTATACTTAGGATTGATATTTCTGGCATTTAAATGTTACCAAGTTGCAAAAGAGTAAGAAGGAGTAGCAGTGGAAGTCAGTAAAGGCGTTAAAAGGAGTATGTATGGGGCAATCAGTAAAGGAGTAGAAAGGAGTATCTATGAGGCATAGAGTTAAGCAACTTCTGTCATACCATGACGAAATAAGCAGCATGCTACATCTTTGAAAATATTTAACTTTAGTTACGTCCTTTTAGTCCTTAGTTATGAGATACTTACAGTTACTACATAAAATCCATTATAAAAGTAGTTTATAACAAACCTGGCTTGATTTAATATTCTCTTCCAAATGCTCTATATTATCCTTAAGATGAGCTTCCATTTCCTCTCTGTGGTGCTTTTTAATTTCTTCCATGTTCTGGGCATTCTATTGCAGAAATGATACAAGAGAATATTGAGTATATACCTTATTAACGGCTATTTTCATTAAGTCTTTCCATGCTTGTCACTGCACTTCTGTGTTGTTGGTTTTTGTCATCTTCTGGCTTCGGAGTGGTGCCTGTGTATCTCATGCATATAATACTCTCAAAGTAACATGTACCTGTATCATTATGATCAACTTAGGAAAAGCACATGGTAGAAAAGAACTACTAATCCCATGAAAAATACTTATTTTTGATTATAAATGATTTCAGGCTTCAAATTTTCTAAAACCATTCATTCCATGTTTTATAAAATCAAGAAGGCCATCATGGCCTATATCGCTCACACGACTAACACTGCTTAAGAAGAAAAATATTATTTCATGTACTTTCATGACTGAATGCAAAATGTGGTCTCTTCATGTTCACAAGCTGTATTTTTGCCATGGTAACCGAGATATTGACCCCAGGTGACCTAGATTCAGTCCGCCTCAGTGATGGAGTGTTTAGAGTCTATGACTTGAAACCACTATATGGCAATGGGCTATAAACTCATACAACTACAGACCCAGATCCCAAACATCAAGACAAACATTCTGACCAATTATCATGCAAATAGGGTATCAAATTTGCCCTCTAGTGTGATTTTTTTTTTTACCTTTGGTTTGACCTTGTTGACCCCATTTGGCCCTGTTATGAACCTGGCCTAAAGATCATCGAGACAATCATTCCGACTAATTTTCATGTTGATTTGGGATCAAATGAGGCCCTTAAAGTGTAAAAAAGGCTTTCCTTTGATTTGCCAGTGACCCAGTTTTTGACTAGATATGACCCATTTTGAACGCGACATAAAAATCACCAAGACCCTCATTCTGACAAAGTTTCATGATGATCCAATAAAAATTGCAGTCTCAATTGCATACAAAAGGTTTTTCTATGAGATGACCTTGTGACCTAGTTTTTTTTATCTGAGATGACCCATTTTTGAACTCGAGGTTAAATGTGGAGGCACAACAGACAGACAATGGATACCAGGCGATTACAATAGCTCAACTTGAGCACTTTGCGCTCAGGCGAGCTAAAAATTGTGCTTGTTTGTTTTGGATTTTTCTGCGAAAATTGCAGCAATTTCATGTGAAAATCGTTCCCTTTTTCACTTAATGTCAAATACTATCACCGGCTTTCCTTTTTGAAATAACGATAACAGGTACATGTTTAATACAGTAGCTGTAGCATTCCACAATAAATAAACTAAAATGATTCTTATGACTAAAGAACATCTCTTACCTTTTCTCTACCAATATGGTCCACTTATGACTAACTGCTACAGTGCTGGCTGCAAACACAGAGGTTAGACAAGACATTTTTCTCAAATGGTAGAGACTGGTACATTTATAATCACCTACTGATGAGAAGGTAACACACATTCAATGGAATTGAACATAACCGTTTAAACTTAGTTTCTCAATAGAGGTATTTTTTTATTTGTATCACAAAATAAGGCTTGTCTATCCCTGTTTTTGTTTTGTATAAAACTATCTGCAAGAGGAGTAGAAGCATTGTTAACATGCACAGAAGAAAAACACTATTCCAGCATCTTACTTAATTTCATTGTTTCAATAGAGAACCAGAGCTCAGTAACAATACAATGTATAAAGTCCAGCATCTTACTAATTTACTTCAGTTTTTATTTATATTTGCTGCCAGTAAAAAACTAAGAAATATATGAAATACTGAATGAACCATGAACTTAAATTCTTTCTCTTTCTAAGTAATGACAATGGAATAGTGTTAATTACATGTAAAGCAAATAGAGGTGGCTACAGCTGTATATAAAACAAAAAACGACAGTTTATAGGTGCATGCCTAGGCATATACATGTATATGCTCTAAAGCACAAGACAGCCAGAAACACCATGTATTATTTCAACCTCATGTCTTTGTATTTCTTCATCATGAAATTCCTTTTCCTCCCGGAATTGTTCACGTAACTCTTTTATCTGTTTTTCCCTCTGAAAATCAAGGTCAAAGTATTATTCTATACACTACTGTTAGAGAATTTTTAAAAATATGACTATAATAGAATTAGCAAAGCCATGCAATTGTTTCTATACAGTTGACGCTGATTGCAGCCTCCAAGATAAACTGGATTGAGTATCCACACATGCTTCAAAAGCTAAAATCAAAAGCAAATTGACATAAACAAAAAATGAAAACAAGAGGACGAAGATTATCCTATAATGCTCACCTGGCTACCATTGGATAAAATACAAGGTCAACAAGTGTATCACAGTTATCATTCTTAATTTGGGGGGGCGGGGGCGAAAGGGGGTAATTCAGTTTCAGTTACAGTAATACATTTCCAAGTAAAAGTTTCTACCATGAGGTACTTGGTTCAGATGGAAATATTCGTCACATCAGGAAACTGTTTCGCAGTAACGAGGCTCTGCGAAAACAGTTACCCACAGTGATGGATATTTCCATCTGAACCTTGTGCTCATGTAAGAAACTAATAATCTTACAGTCTGACTGAAAATAAAAGTCAAGGTTAAATGTGCATTCAATGTAGCCTTATTACATAATCATCAAGATGCTTGGCAGCTTGTACGATGATGAAACAGGAAAGAAATAGCTTAGAAATACTTCATTTCTCTATTAGCAAATAGAAAGTTCTGTAAAATATACCATACACAAAATTTGCTTGATGATCAATTATTTTAACTAGATCAGTCCATTAAGGTATTTACTGTATTTGTTATTAGTAAACTAGAAATGTATCCATATGACATGAATGCTCCCCACTTACGCTACATAACAAATTTCAATTTAAATACAATCATGCACTGTGACCTTGACCTTTAATGAGAGACCATTTTCTTGTATAAAACACATTGTCTCGTCAGTACAACTCACCTTCAGCACTTTGTTCACAGGTGAGCTAATGAGTAATGACACAAATAACTATTACTATACAAAGTTCAATTAAAGTTCATAAATTGAAAGTGCTGTGACCTTGACCTATGTGTTAAGGACATGGTTCTATAGACTGACACATCAGTTGTTTAATATTATGTTATGTACATTTTAATATTATGTTATGTACATTCTTGGCAAATATAATTGAAATCCATCCAACTGTTATATGAGATAATGATCTGAAACAAATGTAAAATTTGAATAAAATTCATGCAATCTTTTAAAAGCGATTGATTAGAAACCACCATTTTGCTGAAATTCAAGTAAAACGGGGCTATAATTCCTCTTATAATTCCTCGAATGTAACCAAAATAGGAACTGACCTGTACTTAATTATTTTAAGTATACAATGTAAAATCTGAATTAAATCCATGCAACTTTTCAAAACTTATTAGATCTGAAACCATGCTGAAATGTGAAAGGAGCCATAGCTCCTGTAATAATGTGTAGATTGTAACCAAAATCAAAGTTGACCTGTATTTCATGATCATTAACCTACAATCTGAATTAAATCCACACAACCTTTCAAAAGCTTTTGACTGCAAACAAACATTTTGCATGGACGGCCAGACTGACAGGGGTCACACTTTATGCCCTTCCACCGTTAATATCATTACTGAAAAGAAATTTTTAAGGGCCAAAGATCAGTTTGTATGTTACCATGATTACACATGATCAGAAAGCTGTCTTACCTGCAAAACTGAGCGTTTAATATTGTTGCAAAAATAATTCATGCGCTGATGCTTTTTTAATCAAAAGTACATGTTAACAATATACATGAAATTAACACAGTAAGATGATTCTACAAAACAAGAGGGCCATGATGGCCCTATATCGCTCACCTGACTACCATTGGCTATAATACAAGGGGTCATGATTCTAACATAATTCGTAGAGGTCCACTACACAATGCTAAGTAACATTCCAAATATCTATTCTCTGCCTGTTGGCCCTGTGTTTTTTTTTCCAGTTTTCCCTATATAAGCCTACGTGAATTAAAGTGACCTTCCCCCTCTAGGAAAGAGTTAATTTTGACCAGGGGGGTCATGATTTGAACAATCTTGGTAGAGGTCCACTAGGCATTTCTACATACCAAATATCTAATCTCTAGGCCTTGTGGTTTCAGAGAAGAAGTTTTTAAAAATTTTCCTATATATACGCCTATGTAAAACCAAGTGACCCCCCAGGCTGGGTCAATTTTGAGCCGGGGGTAGTAATTTGAACAAGCTTGGTAGAGGTCCACTAGACAATGCTACATGCCAAATATCTAAGCTCTAGGCCTTGTGATTTCAGAAAAGATTTTTTAAGTTTTCCTATTTGTTGCTATAGCAACCAGTGTTCTGCATTGAATGGAATTATTTGAACAACTTTGATAGAGCTTCATTCAAGGAACATCAACATTGGGCTTGGCCCAGTGGTTTCAGAGGAGATGTTTGAAGGAAATGGTGGATGGACAGACGGACCCCAGACAGTGAGTGATCCTAATAGCTCACTCCTGCACTTTGGGCTTGGTGAGCTATAAAAAAAAATGTTTGTTTCACAAAGAAAGAAAAGCATATATCAATATTGTTTAGAGCAAAAAAACACAAATCTATCATTATTTTATAAGTAATTTTAAAATTCATTATTCTAGCCTTAGTAGCCTAGCCAAAGTGTTCATGGGGCTTTGAACAATGAAAGTTCCATCTCAAACATAACCTACAATTCTACCTGCAGCAGCTAAATTTACATTCAGTTACATTTTAAGTAAAGGTGCAAAGATTTGATGAGATGCATCAGAATTCTAAAATTCTAATTCGTCTGAAATTTTAATTGGTCTGAAATGAATCAGTAAGCCTTATGTTGAATGAAATTACTAGTTTAGTTTATACTTATTCGTATTAGCTCGAATGTGAAGAAAGCTTGTAGCTTATTGAGTCACTCTGAGTCCGCCTCCTGGAAAAACTAGTGCTGGATTTATATGAGGAGAGGTACAGTATAAACCCCACATGTACGAAATCGAAAATAAATGAAATAGAATCAGTTGTTAGTTGGCATGACTAGAATTTTAAGCAAGTGAAGTTTGTATATATATAACTACCAATCTTCTGAAGTACTCCTCCTCATGAGCAGCTTCCATTTTACCAAAGGTGCCACCAGCTTCTCTGATACTTCCACCACTACCACCACCCTGGAACAGTGTAACATGCACAACTGTAAAAACATACGCTTCTGGAAATTTGGTAAATTTAGCATTATGAAAATTTCTGAATAGTGAACAGTAAATTTGAGAGTTTAAATTTGAGAATAGAGAATTCTCTACTTATAAATCAATATAGAATGAATTGTTCCCAAATTGTTGTGAAAAACGGTAGCAAAATGCGGAATTCTAAAAAAAGTGAAAATTAAATTGTCCCAAATATTGGCTACAGTACTAACAAAGTCTGAAACTCGACTGTAATCATTCTGAGAATAAATTTTAGACATGCATGTGCATTCCACTATTCTGACTTAGTCAAGACATTGTTTTTAATAAAACTTACTAGTTTCAAAATAAACCTTAAATTTAAACTAAAGGCTATGATCTGAAGCAAATACAAAGTTTTACTGATTCTGTTTTTTCTCAAGGCACAAATAATGATCAAGCTGTATAGTTTGCTAACAGTACTACCTTTCCTGATCCTTCCCCAAAACCACCTACTTGTGACATCGCTCGCACACTGAAAATATACAAAAATTTTCCTAAAAATATCTCATACATTTAAGAAGTGTGGTAGCTAATTTTACTGTTACCTAACCCAATCAAGTGTGACATGGGCAGGTTTAATGTTCACAGATTTCTCTAGAGATTAGCAGGTAAGCAAGGCCAACAGTTAAATTATACCTTATAAATTGTCCAAAAGCTTTCATTTCCTGCTACAAAATGCTGAACTTTCATGTTTTCCTGTCAATATCTAGAAGAAACTACTTTTGCTTTTTTTATATAAAAATATTTGAATATACACCAAACCACAAAATAAACGCAACACATTTCTTTTTTGAATATGTCCGCCGTAATTATATTTGCGAAGGGCGGCCGTCGTATATAACAAAAAGCCCTGGCGCACAATTTGTTGGGCTAGGTAGTAGGTAACATGGTTGCAATATTTTAGGCAGTGGCTAGGTAGCCGTGACCGGCTACCTAGTCCTTTGGTCTAGGTAGCCGGATCCAGCTACCTAGACCAAAAGGCTAGGTAGCCGTACATATATTTCATATGAGGCTCTATATAGAATCGTTATTGAATAATCATTCATTAAGGTACATTATTTGTAATACTTAACTTGTTTATTAATATTAGATAAGGATCGAAGTAGTACGTGTAATTTACCGCTACCTTGTCTCTGCCTTCTTTAAGCAGTTAAATATGCCCGAAATATTGAATTTAAGATTCTATCACGGTTTTACTTATAATTTTTCTTTTACATATTCATAAAGTTAATAATTTCAGCTTTCATTTGATACCAAACATTTAAAAAAATCATCAAAAAATAAAGAAAATAAAGGGTACGGCTGTATTTTCCAATATATTCTTACTTCGTATAATTATAGAACGGCCAGATAATACTCTTTTCCGAACAGAACAAGTTGTTTTGAATAAACAACATTCAGAACATTTTTAATGTTAGAGAAAAATATTTTTTCGCATTCATAAATTAACGAACTTGTGTCACATAGCTTTGACTTAATTGATAAGACTGACTGATTGGATTTGTTTACCCTCGGTACTTGACATTGTCATATGTCCGAGTGAATTGATAAGAGTTAATTTTGTCATCTTTTATGACAGGCAATATTTTTCACACGTATCACGAGTGACAAATGACAAGTGGAAAATAAACACTGACCAGTAACGGTTTATCGGGAAAAGATAAAACAACATTTTAAGGTTCAGATAAAAAATTCTTTATATTTGAAAGACTTACTTTAAAACACATTACGTGATAGTATAGCGGCGATTTGCAACGAAAATACCGCGGCGGCCATTCAAAGGATCTAAATGTAACAGGTTGCTTTTACAGGTGTATTGTACCAACAATACAGCGAGGAAAAAATTATGACTTGTGCAACATGTATTAGACTGTTAAAAATGAAAAAAAAAACAGTTGAAAAAAATGTATGGCTACCTAGCCTTTTGGTCTAGGAAGCCGGATCTGGCTACCTAGACCAAAAGACTAGGTAGCCGGTCACGGCTACCTAGCCACTGCCATTTATTTATGTGGGCGCTTTCACAAGTTAAGAGTACGTAACTTCTATAATTAAACATTTACTGTTATTAGCATCTAAGTGATTGATCACTGGCTTAGTTGTAATTTGGTGTCGAATTTATTAATTATTGTGACTTAAAATGATAAGCTACGTTTAAAAATTGTGACCTTTATTACCCCACCCACCAGAAAAATACTTGTACATAAATTTAATTTGAAAATATCAACCATTACGACACCTGTCAACAACTAAAAATGATTGGAATTTAAAGAACTTTGTTTTAGTAAAGAGTGAGCATTGCCATACCCAGTAAGTCTTAATGAACGAAGCAAAGTTGGGGCTAATCTTAGTGCCATGTTTATTTCTGGACGCTAACGGAAGAGTACAATTTACCACTTCACCGGTTAAAAAACGCTTCCGGTAAATAGAGAATCGTTAACTTTAGGATGATATTTCGAGTTTATTTACTTTTTATCATGTGACAAAACATCTGGGGATCATTTTTCAATTAAATATCCAAATTATCATCAGTTAATACAAGGCAAAGTAATAGAGTAAGTTTTAATACCGACTTATATGGAAATATTTTACAAAACGGTGTCACAATAGCATATTTTGTTGTCGTGAAAATCACTTCCGATGAAGGATTTATAGACACAAGCACCAATAAACGTTTAATAAAGGAATGGATGAGTGGTCTAGTGTCTAACGCGCTGGACTTGTACTGTAGGTATCGCAGGTTTGATCCCCTGATCCACTGACTTAACTAGTGGTCTTTAGATGTACTGAAGTAATTCCAAAGGAGAAAAGTCCTCTGTCCCTAGCCTAATTAATTTGGCGTTTCAGTGTGACCCCTTTTACAGATCTGATATTTCATAACTGTCACACCTCTGAACAACTATAAAATATCAGCCTATAAATTCGGTTTGCCTTCGAAGTCGAAATAGTTCAAGGTTCAAATTTACCTTTTTTTTCTACTAGCTAAAATTAGCTAGTGGTTTTTTAGTTCACTAGCTAAATAAAAAACCTACTAGCTGAAATCAAACAACGATTTTTATTAACTTTAAACATGCGAAAACTTTAATACTATAATTCGTATAGACTACAGTACAGACCTGGAGGATTATGCAAAAAAGCAAAGTGTCGAGTTTTCACTCCTGCGCGTGAGTAACTCGGAGACAAATAAGCGCGACTTTGAGTGAGCTTGGAGTGCCTGAAGTGACTTGGCGTGTGGAGAAATATGAAGTCACTTCGACCCTGCTTCCAGGGGAGTAAAATCGCGGCACTTCGAGATTTTACAGGTAAAGAACGGGTTTACGGGACATAAAAATCAAATATATTATATCCGGTAGAAATTTATTTTAATGAACTTCTATACATGAAGGGTTTTTTGAGTTGTATGCATATTACATTCAAAGATATTTGTCGACCGACGTACATTTATATAGCGTGTTCAATATATTTAATCACCAACAATAAAACTTATCATTATTTGTTCCAAACTATTATTTCTATTTTTCCAAAATTATCAGACTATTGTCTATAATTACTTTTTCATATCTCAAACTGTCAAATATCTCGGTCTGTTTGATGCCACGTGCTTCACCAAGATCAAACAAAACTCACAGTACAATGTGCGTCGGCGTTTGTTCTTTGATCTCGCAACACCTGCAGCTCTATCTCTATTTATACAAGAGGTTGAAGTAAAAAAATATTTCGGCAAAAGGTTATTCATTTGAATAAATCGTAGAAAATTGTCACTGGAAAAACGTTAGCTTTGATAGTTGATGAAACAATATTCAAAATGACAAAAAAAACGGACACGCTGAAACGCTGCGATTTTCTTTAAAACAGAACATTTTTAGAACAATTGGGAATGTTAATTGATAAATACTTTGTGCATTCACAACTCAGAGGTGTCATACAGCTTGGATTTGCAAACAGACTGAATTAGTACGATAGGCCATATTTTTTCACAACAAAGCGCGAGTGACAGTGCTAAGAGACCAATTAATACATCGGAATTTTATCGGAAATAAATATTCTAAATCAACATAAAGGTGATAAATATTTTAGGTTCTGACAAAAAATAACTCAGTGCTTTTGAAACAACAAAATAACACTGCAAACAGTGGCGGCAATTATCAACGAAAAACGTCGTATCTGTCCGAAGGTTCCGAAATGATCGACTATGGAAACAGCGATCTATTTTTAGGACTGTTATCCACCCAGTTACGACTGAAACTACATTTTCATGAATATTTTAACTTTGCTTATTTACAGTCAGATTTTTCTCGTAAATTATGACATTTAAATGATTTGGTTGGCATTTAATTGACTCGCTAAAAGATGCGAGTTCGTTTTACAGCCACTCGCTATTCTAAATTTCCACTCGATTTTAGCGAGTATGCGTGTCTAAATTTGAACCCTGTAGTTAGACTACTCTGTCCCCAGCTGGGATCGAACCCTGACCGCCAGCATGGGAAGCGACACCACAACCAAGTCGCTAAAGGGTTAACCCAACAGCAAGGCTGTTGGAAGTGACTTGATATGAAAATAGGCAAAACCTATATCGGGCGAAAGCATGACAGTAATTTATTTTTAAAAATGGTACAAATTTTCAGGGCCCAGGGGTTGCAAAACGTTTGAAGTTACGAAAATTATTGATATCAAATATCCATTGAATCTTGAATCAAGGTGTTGACTGCCAAAAATGTTACTTTTTATGGAGTAACAAGAAAGAGTATCAAACTTTAGGAATTTGTACATAAATCTCTTTACATTTCCAAAGTACAAACATGCATTAAACGGAAATGTGTTGCATTTTTTCAAAACAAAAATGGCTGACATTTAATGACGTCACATAATTGACGTCATTTGCAGCGGAAGTTAAAAAACGGTGCATCGTTATAAGTTTGTTTTCGTATCGTCCAGGTGAGCTGACAATTTGAAATCTTCCATGGGTAATCACAAATCACATAATTAATTGCTTTCAGTATTCAAGTAAATACTCGTACATACGTTTACCTATGGTCGGGCTTTGTCCGAAGGGAGCTTCGCGCCCTTCGTTCTTTTGCCCGTATAACCACTACACTCCTCCCCTGTTTATCACTTTGGAGCCGAGCTTCAACTGCACATTCCCTGCAATTTGTAGCTTGTTACCGCTCCCCGGTGGCTTCTACCCACTCACCGAATCATCCTCATCGCCATTGAAGTAATTCCAGAGGAGAAAAGTCCTATGTCCCAAGCTAGGATCGAACCCTGACCGCCAGCATGGGAAGCGGACACCACAACCATGTTGCTAAAGGGTTAACCCAACAGCAAGGCTGTTGGAAGTGACCTATAACCACTACAGTACAGCACCGATACATATCCAAGGTCTGATGAATCTGTGCTGTACACCGGGCATGTTATTGTTAAAGAACCAGATGGTGTCTCTGTAATACATCTACATTTCATTAAGGATTGGATCAGTCGTGTTGTGGTTAACGCTGGACATGTAATCCAGAGATTGCAGGTCCTCCTCCATTAACATGATATGAAAATAGGCAAAACCTATATCAGAAGAAAGCATAACTGATAACAGGAATTTCATTTTTAGAAATTGTAGGAATTTTCAGTAGTCTCAATAATTCAACTCAAAACGCAGACCAATTTTGCATACAGACATTTTATAGTTATCTGCGCTTTTACTACTCTGAGGCTGGATAGCGCCTAGCAAAAAATATATCGATATTCACCCATTGAGTACAATTATTTGGACTAGAATTTTCAGGGGACGTAGAAACAGTTCAAAGTACAAACCTGCATTTAACGGAATAGTGTTGCGTTTTTCATAACAAAAATGGCTTACATTAAATGACATCACAATTTCTTCTGATAAATAACATCACTTTGTAAACAAAATTTGAAGCAGAAGTTTAAAGATGGTGCAGCGTTATAAGTATGTAATCCTTTCGTCAAGGAGTGGACAGTTTCTAATCCCGCATTGGTATAGGGTCAAATCACTTAATTTATTGCTTTCAGTATTCAATTAAATATTCGTACATATGTTTACCTATGGTCAGGTTTCGCCCAAAGGGCACTTTCGCCCGCATTAATTATTAATTTTAAAAGTGGCTCAAAGGCAAATTTGGGTTAGACTCAACTTTATCACCTGTATAAATAAAGTCTTTATTGTTATCTTTATTATACTAATGGTCTTTTGGATGAGATCTTTAACCAAGGTCAGAAGTATGGGTGCTATACACTAATACCCAGACCTTTCAGGTTACCACCAAAGCTACTATAGAGGATAATGAATTTACTGCATTTATTTATTGCTGTACATCAGGCATGTTAAAGAACCAGGGGTGTCTCTGGAAGGGGACACATTTGGTATCTTGCACTATCCCCTGAAACATAAAATAACTAAACTCTTCTGTGGGCATTGGTCATAGGGATTATCCAGTACCAATGATAAAACTCTAAAATACATACATATGCTTCATAAAATCTTACAAATATGTGGAATATGGCCCATTTCTTTAGGCAAAATTAATGTCTAACTGCCAACATTTTGCGATCAACTCTCAATATGGTCAGTGATGGTAGGTATATTTCTGTTATAGTACCTTGATGCCAGGACCCATGTAATAAAAAGTCATATTCTCTGCTTTTACAATAACTATAAACTCAAAAGAAGTGTTTTATAATATTACTTTCCGTTTACCTTTGCACTCCCAGTTTCCTGTAATTTCCTGCAAAAATATCCTTGGAATTGTATAATTATGTTATACAGTAAGAGCTCAATCATGAATTTGATGAAAATTGATACATGTCCTGTACAGCACAAACATGACAAAGGTTTGATTACAGCTGATTCACTAAAATGTCTAAAATATGTTTCTTATCATGCTCATACTGTAACAAAACCATTCATTCAGCAGCTTTGAGATACATTCAAACATGTCTGCTTAATAGACTTTAATGCATTTGAATCAACCTTCCTGATACCCATGGGAGAAATGATGGTTGCTACATGTGTGCACATGGTCTAATGCCCTAACTGAAACCAAAGATTAAAGTGACGTTATGCGCATTTTTTTCAAGTAAAAATCCAGCTGAAAATGGTGTGTGTACAAAAGTGTAGAGGAAATAATAACTGTTAACCCAATACACCAAACTCTCCCAGCTACCAGTATGAAAAAATAACTTTCAAAATATTGATTTTCTTATTAGGCTCGGAGAGTCAATTTAAGAAAAGAACAACTGCATGCAGGAGTTGCTTCCCTTCCACTGCCGAAATCTCTACCAACATCAGCAACGACACATTCAACTATCATTTTATCAGTCCGACGTTTTTATATCTAAAGCACCAACTTCAAATACTAATGCGGCATAATCATTAATTTAACACATTTAAATGCACAGCAACCAAAAATTGCTTTTATAAAACTGTCACCAAAAATACACTTTGTGCAGTAATATGCGCATAATGTCACTTTAATAAATGATTATGGCTAAACAGACTATTGAACTTAACTGAGAACAGGAATGTTCATGCCTTTTCCACTTCCAATATGAAAGTCAGGACTGACATTTCTTGTTTTGTCTTGTTCAATTTGATCAAACACTGTGATATCCTTAAATGTTTACAGGAATTTTGTAAAGATCTTAACTTTAGGGAAAAAATCCTGGGATGTCCTAAGACTTCCTAAAGACAAGAACTATTTTCTACATGGGAGTTTAGATACATGTATATTTATAACCGGCGTCACAGGAAAAGGGGCCTTAGACATGTATTTGTTGCATTTATTTAATTGATTGAAACAGAAAAAAATGACATTTTTGTCAGATTATTTAAATACAAAACCAATGTCAAAAACTGATAAATACTATATATTTACACATAGAAACATCCATTTTGTTTCAAATTCTAAAAGACCATTGCCATGGCAACAGTGATTCAAAATGAAGGTCAAGGTCACACTTAAGAGTTTATACATGTAGGTCATGGAATCTTGTATACATTTAACTCTGTCATGCATTGAAGGATTTTTAAATAAATTGGTACATAATATTATGTTCACCATATACAGATAAAGACAACATTTGGGAGTGGGGCCACTCCTTAAAAGTCAAGGTCATAGACTGAGACACCATTGGGACATTTGCCACTTATGGCTGATAACTCTTGTGTTATTCTACAGGTTGGTCGTATGTCTTCCAAGTCTAAATCAAACAACGAATAACAGAGATGAGAATCTTATGTTATTGAGTAGACAACTGACTTGCAGAGGGCAATGTCTGGTGTTATACCTCCGCCACCACCAGTTCCACCATTACCCAGACCTTTCAGGTTGCCACCAGAGTTATTAGAGGATGATGAATTTGCTGGTAAAGTTATACAACTTTGCATTTATCTGTATTGAACTATTTTATTCTGGCGTTAGACAGGAGATGTGAAATAAGCTTACACATTGTTACATGTACAATTAATTGTTTCATTGAATTGCAAACGTTTACTTTAGATGCTGAACAGTAAGTCAGCTGCAATGGTATGGAAAACTTATTCTGACTTCCAGGAGTTTGCAGGTTCCTCCAATTTAGTACTGAAGTTGTCACAGGTATAAATGAAGAAAATGATGATATAATTTTTTCTCTGCATTTTGTTCAGTCTTACTAAGTTTGTTAGTATATTAAACTCAGCTTTTTTTCTATCAATGAAAAGTGTTTCCATGTGCAGGCTAATTTTTAGCTACAAGTATCTGAAGCACACACAAATATACAGACAATAACATGTAATTTTGAGATAGATTTTAAAATTTTAATACTGTTAAAACTTAAAACTTTTTATGTCTTCTTTTGTTCTAGAGAAAAGATACCAGAAAGAGCTACAGTTTCGAATGGTTGGTGTAATAGAACGAGGGGATTTCATATATCTACAAGAACTCATTGATAAAGGTGTTAATACAAATGCCACCATAGTACTGGTGAAAACACCCCTCACCCTGGCATTAGAACAAAGTGAAGTTTCATACAGTGTCATAGAAACTTTACTCAAAGCTAAAGGCACTGACCCAAATCTAGGGGACTTGACCCCGTGGGGTTTAAGACCTTTACATACTGTTGCTAAGCTAGGACACTTAGCATTGGTTAAAATGTTCCTTGAAGGGCCTAAAAAATCTGTCTGTGATGTTAATGCCGTTGACAAAGGTGGGGCAACTCCGCTGCATTTTGCTGCTAGGTATGGGCAAAAAGATATTGTGGACTATTTGTTAGACAACTCAGCAGATATGTTTATAGCAGATAACTGTGGTAGAACTGTGCTACACAGGGCTTGTGAGGCTCAGAACAGAAGTATTGCTGAGGATTTGATAAACAGGGGCTTTGATATTAATGCAACAGACAATTTTGGATGGACACCTTTATTCCACAATGTTTTCTTTAGCAACACATTTATGGTTGAGTTTTTAATAGAAAATGGTGCAATGGTAGACCTACACGATTGTCATGGGAAGTGTCTCCTGGAACTAGCCTGCTATAATAACATTGCTCCACTGCATGAAGGTCATTTTCCAGAGAAAATTACACTGGCTACATCTTTCAACTTTTATGAAAGAAGCCGTTCCATTCCATCTGAAGAATTTCAGGATTTGATTTATGATTTAGAGCAGAGGTTTTTTCTAGAGGATCATGCGTGTTTCCAGTGTGTTAAAATGTTACTGAATGCAGGTGCTGATCCCAAGGAGTATCCATCAGATGAAATGGCATGTAATGCATTTGGAGGTAAGGCCACTTTTGATAATAAAAAATGTCCGTAGAATTATTCTAGACTGATGAAAGGGATTCCCTCTAAAATTGGCAAGGAGTTAAGTGCAGGACAGGTTTTGCATGCTTTAACTCTTCAAAATCAGAAAATATCCATTAACATTAAAGACTTTGCGTTTAGTAAAATTATAAGGACATCTTTTAGTGTGTTGAAAAGACTTGATATCTGATCTAATCTATGTATAACTATAGGACAGAATGGGGTAAGGTGCAGCACCCTGCTAAAATGCTCTAAAAGATTCCTATGTCTTGATTTCAGTGTTTATAAGTAGTGTTTATGATGCAAATTACACTTGTTCATGCTATACCACCTAGTATATGGTGAATAACTTACGTGGAACTAGACAGCAGGGACCAGATAATGGAATAAACTATTTAGTAGTTACACTGACTGAAAGTTTTGAAGATTTGTGTTAGTCCAAGTATAAGCAAGAAAAGATACAAGCAAAATAGAAAATGTTTCTTATTTAACAAATATTTTGTAGTTGAAGCCAAAATACGAGCCTACCTCATTCTCGCGGGTGCATTGCTGGATCCACAGGACATTTGGGTGACTGGCAGATTTCCAAAATATCCTGACTGGCGCTCAAAATGGTTTAAACAACAACTCATAGATCAACTAAGTTTGTTTCGGCAGTGCCGCTATAAGATACGCCAGTGTTTGGCACACACCAGAGACATTGATAAAAGTATTGAACAGTTGCCAATACCAAAGAGACTGAAAGAAAAGTTGAAATTGGACAAAGACTTTGAAGAATTCTTGCAAGTTGTTGAAATAGGGGGACAGTAGACTTTATCTGATCACATGTATTTTATAGGAAGTTTCATAGATCACATTTTTTACATAATTTTGGCAGCTTGAAAATTTTATCTAAATTTCATCTCTTCTTAGTTTTTACCTGTAAAAATGTAAATTAAAATACTTCTATGAAGTTTTAGTTCATTTGTGCTACTTACACATTGTTAATGGATTGTTAGGGATTCATAAGATATTAGCCACAGTTTTTCCAATGTTTATTGATATATTTTAACAAAATGAACTACTTTTCTGTTTAAGTGCATGCTATTTTCTTAAATAACAGTGTGATCTGTGAAAACATAAGAGGTGCAAGTGGTATAATGGTTGACAGCTATAATGTGTGTTAAATTAAAAAAAATGCAATGGGCTCTTAAAACTTTGCATTAATAATTATTTTAAAAAAACACAGGTAAATATGACAGTGTTAATATATATACCAGTATGTTTGTTAAGGTGTGGTCATCTTAATACATTGTACATACATTGTGTTATTATATAACTTATTAACACTTCCATTAATTTCCTCAGCCTTATATAAATGTGGCGCTGGCCGTCTGTCCACCCTTAAAGTTTCTTTAAATTTAAAAATCCCTTTAGATAAAACTAATCTTTTGCATTAAATTTCATGTGGCACAAGTAATCAATGTGTGTTTATTAAACTTTGCAAACTTGGTACATTTGGGCTGTTGTCTCTATAAATATCATATACACAGATATGAAAAGATTTCTTCTTTAAAGTCAGCTGTCAAAATTTCATTGGATTTGGTTACATCAATAATCTTATAGTCCCTAACCAGAACAGCTTTAAGAAAAGACTTATGTGATGCCCTAGCTAGTTACACATGTTACAGGGAAAATGAATGAGACATCAGTCTCAAAATGAAAAAAAAGAAGAAAAGTGATTGCCTCAGAAATGAGACCCCAACTGTTAGAGTGATATTGGCCCTTTTGGGCCTCTGGTTTGGAAAATTCAGACACTAAAAGAACCTACTTTCACTTGAAGCAGACCTTGAAAAGGCAGACATTTGAAGAAGCAACATGTACCCTAAAGTAGACTTTTTAGATATCAAAAGAATATGATCAGGTCATAAACATGTTGTTTCAGACTGTACTGAGTCATGATTTCACATTTTTATAGAAGTACTACTCGGCTACCTATACTGCCATTAGGTTATATTAAATACATGTATGCTCAGTGTTATGCAGTTTGATTCATACTGTGTGTTCATGTGCCTTGTTGAATATTTACTTGTGATTTAGGTATAGTTTACACTATGCATTTTGTTGTGCAATGTTCATCTAGGGTTGACGGGAGGTAACTTGATAATGTGTTTATATTCTAACTGGAAAACTATAAATTAAATAAAGCGCAAATATATTCTTCATTACTTTTCTTTAAAAACTTCCCTTTGCTCCATCACAGAACAAACAATGACTATTTTCTAAGCAATGTTTGTATCATATGCGTGGGTTACTTAGAAACTTGGTGTAATAAAGACATACATGTATATTGTACACAGTATTTTATCATACTGTCTTTTTTTATGCATATTTGATGTGTGTTAATTTGAGCTTAGATATGCATATTATATAATATATGATATAATTTTTCATTGAGTTATTTCCATTTGATTTTTTTCATACATAGAAAATTATAGTATACATAGAAATGCTTGTTGGTGCTATGTTTCGTTTACCACTTGCCAGAATACAATGAATATTCACAAGAATGACTAGTCCAAAGCTTAGCTGTGCAAGTTGTCAGCATGTTACACATGGATAGACTCCATTGAATTATTGTCCTTTTGAATTATACATGCATATACACATGTAGTGTTGTTCAGATGGTTTTGGGGGCATGTTTGTTTTCAGCAATCACTGACTGATCACTGATCAATGAAATTTCACATCAGTGATAAGTAACAAGCTTAGTTGAGCATATTGCTGTCATATTGTGTTTGGATATGTTTTGCCTGGAATCTCTTAAAACTTCTTACATATTCTTTGAATAGCAACCTCAGCCATCAGAATGCAGAACCTAAATGCAGTGACCTAATTCCTTTACTGTGTCCAATCAGGTTGAAGTAGCAGGGGGAAAAAGGGGAGCCGAGACGGCATCTGTTGATAACATCACCCTGAGTTATAGCTTTAGTTTTCAGATTGTTTAACGGTAATTACATATTGAAATGTTTTTGTTTTGTACATTTTATAAATGAATATTAATACTACATGTGCTATGTTGAAGAGTTTTGGTTTAAAGCATGATATGATAGATGCGACACTAGAGTTTTGGTTTCTAATATGACTAGTGATAAGAAGATGTTATGTATAAGTACTAAGGTGCTATTTTTAGCTCTACTTGACTTAGTCCAGCAGAGCTTATGCCATGGTGGTGTGTCCTGTCTGTAAATTATTCCTTTTTAGGATGATTGGTCTTACTGAGTAGATGATTCCTACTGTTTTGGGGAGGTGGGGTCAAAGGTTAAGGTCACAGTGACCTTTGTTACCTTTTCCTTGATAACACTCAACAGGTCACAATTTTCATTTGACTTTCATTAAACTTGCTCAGAAGGTTGCATGCAACCTGTAGATAATCCCTTTTGTTTCTGGGGTCAGTGGGTCTAAGGCCGAGGTCACAGTGACCCAAACTTTGAAAAATCATTTCCGCTCAATATTTTGAGATATAATTATCAACAACAGTCTTCAGTGGGCCTCGATAGCTCAGTGGTTAGGGCGTTCGCCTCCGGAACGGGAGGTCCCGGGTTCGAATCCCAGCCGGAGCACGAGGTGTGTCCTTGGGCAAAGACACTAAAACCACACGTGCCTCAGTCTACCCAGCGTAAATGGGTAGCAGCGATGAAAACTCGCGCCTTCTCGCGAATGTGATGACATCTGGAATGAGTGTTCGAGAGCGTTTAAATAAGCTACGGAGCTTTCTTGGCAATCGAACTAAAATAAATTCGTATAAACTAACAGTCTTCAAACTTTATAGGATGGCCTTACTGAGTAGATGATCCCTACTGTTTTGTTGGGTCAATGGGTCAAGGTCATAGTGACCTCTGTTAGCATTTCCTTGATAACATTGCAAAAGGTTTTCGAAAAACTTAGAATAGTCCAGTCAGTCCAATAGAGTGATACTGGCCCTTGTGGGCCTCTTGTTTCAGGTATAATAAAATTGCTTGTTTAAATGTTGGAGAGTGTTTAAAACAAGTCAAGTCAAGTCAAGTCAAAAACCTTTATTACGCTCATTTCATGAAAACATGAACAAATGAGGTTAATACATGTTACAATGTTACAAGAGGCTCATTACAACAGTCTCAGATGAAAGTACATAAATATACGTATAGGTTGTTACTGTGAGTGTATAACACATACATACATACAGAAAATTAATCTGAAGTTAGCAATTGTTTTTCTCATTTTAATTTGTGACATGGTGGAGAGTCACCTCTTTCAATGTCTTGATGAATAGCCACATGAATTGATAGAAAACTAACGTGCTTCCGAAATGAAAGCCAAATTCATAGTGCAATAAGCTTTTGATAGCAGTATTACAATTTTATTGCACCAATTTCAGATTTTTCACGGTACTAACATATCCTTAATAATATCGATTTAATGAACTTGCATAGATTTAAGTATTCAGTATTATTAGTAGTGTTCATAAGTTTTTCCATTTTATATGTGTTTGGACGACGATAATAATATAATTTTATAAATTTCTTCTATCTTCGGTAAAATTTGGGCATTCTAGTAAATAGTGAAATTCGTCTCCAATTCTATCTCTACACATATTACAAATTCTGAG
The DNA here is from genome assembly GCA_022818135.1 of Saxidomus purpurata. Classification (NCBI taxonomy): domain Eukaryota; kingdom Metazoa; phylum Mollusca; class Bivalvia; order Venerida; family Veneridae; genus Saxidomus; species Saxidomus purpurata. The sequence goes on from JAFMSR010000017.1 coordinate 1,796,256, forward strand.
GTTAATAGGGGTTCTGGTCCAGTTACCAGTTTCAATTGGTAGGCGGTGATTTCTTGTCCTGAATTTAACAATATATGGTAATAAGCCGTAGGAGTTGATAACAGGTAGTTTTCGAATTTCAACTCTTTTTTAAAGACCCTATAGAAAGTACTGTTACTGGAATTTTCAACAAATGAGTACCACTCGTTTAAAAATAAGTCTTGAAGTTTTTGCTTAACGCTCAAATTTAGCCATTTGCTTTTTTGAAGGTAATGTTCGTTCCAAATATTACTTAGACCACATTTGAGTAGGATACTCCGAATGTTAAAAAGCCATGGAAATTTATTCTTTAGAGTCCTATCACTGTAATGTTCAGATAATACGTACAAACTGTTATATACCATGGATGACAGATTTTTTGGAACATTGTTTGGGTTATAATTGTTTATGCGTGACCAGAAAGCTACAATTTTGCCTTCTATTTCTATTCTTAAAGGCATACAACCAGTTTCACCATAAACCATATAATTTGGTGTTGATCTCTTCATCTTTAGAATGTATTTCAAAAATTTAAGCTGAACACGCTCAATGACGTCAAGATTACCGTATCCCCAAACTTCGGACCCATATAACAAAATAGGTTTTATGGTTTTATTAAAAAGATCAATTTGTATATCAATTGGGAGATTTAATCGATTCGAATTTCTTATAAGACTATGCATTGCTCTGGTCGCCAGAGAAGCAATGTGAATTTTGCATCTATTGAAAGAACCATTTCTACTAAAAGAGGATTCCAAGGTATTTGTATTCACTAACTATTTCTAACGGTTTGTCATTTAAAAGTGAAATTATAGACTGGCTGCCTTCCTTTCGAAAAAGATGATTATTTTAGACTTCTGGGTATTAACCGTTAATTTCCATTCATTACAATATTTTTCATACGTATTTAGGGCCTGCTTGAAGTCATTTTCTGATTCAGATAAAAAACCGTATCGTCTGCATAAAAGTAATATGAATAATTTCAGAAAATTGTTTAATTCATCCGCATTTTGTCCTGTTGGCATACTAACTCCTTCATTAAGAGGGTTTTGTAAAAAATAACCATTTAAATCGTTCAGGAATAGAGAAAAAAGTAGAGGAGACAAATTTTCACCCTGACGCACGCCAATATTACATGTGAAAAATTGTGAAAATTCAGAGTTAGCCATAACACAAGATTTTATATTTCTGTACATATTTTTTATAAAGATTTAAACATTTACCGTTAACTCTTAGATTAAAAATCTTCTGCCATAGCCCATTTCTCCATACAGTATCAAATGCTTGCTTAAGATCGATAAAAAGCACAGTACAACTTTTTTACTATTATTAACATATTGTATAAGGTGTTGTAATATGAACATATTGTCCGAAGTCGAAAAACCTTTTCTAAACCCAGCTTGACAGTTGTGCAATAAATCATTTGATTCAATGTAGTCATTTATCCTACTATTAATAATACAAGTAAACAATTTACCTAAACAACTCAGAAGTGTTATCGGTCTGTAATTTTCAGGTTTATTGGCATCACCCTTATTTTTATAGATAGGATTTATAATTCCCATTGTCCAAGACTCTGGAATAACTCCGTAATCAAAAATCAGATTAAAAAGCTTTACATAAATAGTTTTCATAATGTGATACGAACATTTAATTTGTTCATTTACAATTTTATCGATACCACATGCTTTATTATTTTTTAACAATTTCACAGCCTTTTCGATTTCTACTTCTGTGATAGGACCATTTATAAAATCATTTTGAAGTTGTTCATCTGTATTGTCCGCAGTAGTACTATCAACAGAGTCGTCATCAACATAATTAACATTTCTAAAAAACTCATAAAGGTCATTAAGTGGGGCGCTAGTATTGTTTGAATTTTTACCACGTAAAATTTTCCAATATTTTCTAGGGTCACTATGTTTCATATTTCGCATTTTCTCAATATTTCGACTAATATGTTTATTTCGATAAAAACGCATAGGTTTTTATACTTATTACTGCTTTCTTTAAGTCTGACCTTGTTTGCGAGGGATTTTCTAATTTTATAAAAGTATTTCGCTCTGTGAAAATCACGTCTTGCTTTTTGCATTGAATACCAAACCAACCTTGTTTCGAACTATCATTACTTTTTTCTGTACTGTTAATGTTGTTATATCCGAAGGTTTCTTTTGAAGTATTGATAAATAAAGAATCAATAGAGGAGACAATATCATCTGCGTTTTGCTGATTAAAGCTGTTGTTGGTTTCGAGATCTTCAAGTTTCATATGAATGTGTTGCAATTGACCAGTATCAAGATTACGTACAAAGTCTCCCGCTTTACGTTCATCCCACAACTTGACAGGCGGCTCCCTGATATTGACTGCATTTCTTTGCTCGACATGTTTGCCATTTATAGTTAATACTAGTGGTTTATGCGCGTCGGAAACTAAAAGGACAATAATCTAGAACATTCAACGATCTGATAATATTAAATAAAGTTTGAATTGCATATAAAATAGTCGACGTACTAACTTCTTTACACGTAGTATTTCCGGGTATATCTCCAGTTGTCCTACCGTTTAAAATATATAAATTGTTAAACTGTACAAATTCTATGAATCTATATCCATAGTTATTCGTTTTATTATCACAATTTTGTCTACATCGCGATATATTAGCAGCCCTATCGAATTTGTTCATTTCAATATTGTACTCGTCATAAAATTCCTCTAAGTTTTGATTTTCAGAAAATTCTCTGTCTAAAATAATATGACCAGCGACACGGGAAAATGGGCCTTCGGACAAAATACTTGGAAACTAGCTTTCTTGCATATTTTGAACAAACAATATTTCAATATCAATATTGGAAAATTTCAGTTACCTACATCCAGTACATACAAAACTACAACACTTTGAAAAAGTATACCTAAGGCGTCATTGTTCACTCTAAAAATGACGTCATATACCACAATTTGACGTCAAAACTCACTTCAATTTACATGGGCAGTAAACTATTCCGGTAATCATTTCCTAACAGCATCATTTATTTTTGGTTGCAACATTATATACTCTTTCAATATATATCATATCTGGTGAACTATTTCATGTCTTCTTTCCACGATATGCCTTTTTTCATAGGATATAGCCAAAATAATAAAAAAGAATCATTTCAAATCGCTGTTGCCATGGTAATGGTCTTGGAGGATTTTGCAGCAAATAGTATGTTTCTGTTCAGGAAAATATAGTGGCTATCAGTTTTTATCATTGGTTTTGCATTTAAAGAGGGTGACAAAAATCTAAATTTTATGAGTTTTTTTATCAATTATTGTCGAATAATGTAACAAATGTCCGAAGGTACATTTTCGCGCGTCGACGGTCATATAGTCATTAATCTGATTGGTTCTCGAGTTTAAATCTCCAAATAAACAGTACAGCTGATAATTAGCCGAAAATCGGTCAAATTCTGTCTGAATTTCAAAGAACGGATCCTCCCTGGAATATTCCGAATTTTCAGGCGGGACATATACTACTCCACATAAAATGTCTGAGTCTGTTTTACAAACAAGTTTAGAAATATTAAACCATAATACAAGATCGCAGTCAGAGTTAATAACGGACACATACTTTGTAAGTTCTTTTCTAACAGCTAAAGCAATACCACCTGACTTTCTCTTTGTAATAACTGCTCGATGTTTAAAGTATATATCATAGTTCTGAATTTCAATAAAAGTCTAGAGAATCTGATTTGGTTTCTTGAAATCCGATTATATCATGCTGGTTCACAAGTTCGATAAATTCCGGACAAGCAGTTTTGATTTTATGCCGCATACATTTAAAGATAACATTTTAAGTCTATTCAAACTTGTTTTAGAATCCTTACAATGAGTATTCTGTGCATCATCGGAGTTTAAAAACAAATTATGTGTAGAATGTAAGGAGTGCAAGGAGTCATTTCCCTGCTCAGCTTTACGTACATTTTTAGTAGCCTGAGACATATTATTTTGTTAGTAAGGTCATCGCACTTTAACTCGCGATGTGGTACAAAAGTTAACCGAGCAGTTTTCCGCATTTTGATCTACAGGTAAATTATAGTACAAAAAGACCTGTTCCAGTCGGATAAACATAATGGGGATTATACCACGTACAGAATGAACTACCGTTATTGTATTCGCTATTGAAACGTGCATAGTCATATTCATAATTAACATTTCTCCGTGTATCACTAGTAACAAATTGATTTGAAAACCAGTTGTCAAAATTTACATTACACTCGATATTGTACTCGTTCTCATTATAACATTTGTTCTCTACATTATGCGAAAATACATTTACCCCCGAGTTTATATTTACATTTACAGGCATACAATCACAAAAATACACAAAACCGTGAACATGACAATATATGATCTGGTAACAGAAAATATTATCTGCTTGATGTGCTGTTAAACAGTTATAGTCTGTGTCACTGCGGAAAACCCGTGACTCTCCATGCCTGTCCTAAATTTTAGTAGCCACATGAAAGCACTTATTTCTTTTGTTAAGTTTAATTTATGTTGCTGTTTATATTGTTTTTATTTGTTAGATCAGTGTTTTAAAAGTTCTCACAGTTTACCTGTTTGATCAAATTACATTTCTTGTCACTCTTATAATTTAACGTGCAAGTCCAAAAAGTGTTACTTTGATGCCCCATAGAGCAACAAAAGAAGCAAGTTTTGTCAATATATGATCATCAATGTCTTTCATTAAACAATGTAGGTCCGTCCACCATACAACCAACTCTAAGATGCTGGTACAGACATTGTGTGTAACACTGTTTATCCTCGTGCTTGTTACTTGTATATTTACAAACATCCTATGTGCCAAAGAGTATTTTGATTTGTCTCTCAATCCGTCGTGGTCTGTTGACGGACTTGTGATGTATTTTCCAACTCAATATTTTTGTAGGTATATGTTGTTTAATGTATTTTTAGAATATCAGAATTTACCCATTATGTCTTTACATGGACTGCGCAAGTCATTGTCACTTGGTATCATGTTTCTGGTATGCTATTAATAGGTTCTTTGTTCTTTTGTGTGAAAAGGAATACACCTTCGAATATTTTATTTGCTAGGATTTCTTTGCATAACATTTTAGTTGTGATGTTGGCATTTTAGTGTGCAAAGTTACTGTTTTGGCCTTTTCAAAGTTATTTTGCCATATAGTGTTCAATTGCAGATGTTATTTAAATCTGTTATTTAAGAATAGAATCTAGTTTTGTTTTAATTTATGCCAAGTACCGACTTCGTTTTATCTCTAATTTTCCAAGCATAAAAATAAAGTTGGAACTGCTCTCCTTTGTCTGCGAAAATATACACAATTCCTTATCGTAGTTCTATATGCTATTGTGATACATGTATTTTTATACCAAAGCACAATATCTCAATGCCATGGTTATGTACAGTAGGATGATATCCATTGACATTACTGTGAACCACAGAGATATGTCTGATGGTATAGTTATGTTCCACTTGGCACTGACTGACTGACTGAGTGGGTTTGTTTACCCTCGGTACTTGACACTGTCATATGACCGAGCGTCCACTTGGCACGGTTATTTACAATTGTGTGATATGTATTGTCAGGACTATTTGCCACTCTCTGCCATGTTTATATACCGTACAGCGATGTCTCGTACTTATAGTTATGTGTCATAGAAAGTCGGAAGGCTTTATTAAGTACCATAGACATGAAATGAATCATCTTAATGAAAAACAGTGCATAGAATGACCGAAAATGACTGAAAAACAGTTTATGAAGACCGAAAACAACTTTTTTTAAAAAGAGTATACATATATAACTTACAGTTTAAATGAAGAAATTTGTAAATATTGTATTACAAATCAAGTAAAAAGATTGAAAAACAAATATTGTAGACCGAAAATTTTCTGATTTAGCACTCCAGATTTTGTAATGGATGCAGCACGGGAACTTATCAAAACAGACAAAAAAATATTCACTACAATATATAAATTCCTTCAGTTATTTAATACTTAAGTTATAAATCGTACATTATCTTTTGAAAAAAAAGTTGTTTTCGGTTAACATAAACTGTTTTTCGGTTCTTTTTCGGTCTTTTTCGGTCATTCTATGCACCCAAGGAAAAAAGAAAGAAGCAACACATTTATAATAGCTGTATTTAGGACATTTAATCAAAACCTTACGTATGACAAACCATGTTGAGAGTGAAACAGATATCGTTTTTCGAAATAACTTCTTATATTCATGGCGAGGGCTCCCTTGTTTAGCGCACTTTAGTGTCTAGAATGTCAACCATCCTTGCGAATGCCAGATCCTGGGTGGAAGTCACCTGTAAAGGTTTGGCAAACTTTTCCTGTAATACCTATCTATTTCTGTCTTAATGCGTTGGCAAGTTTGTTTTACATCAGTGTAACTTACTGATGTTATCAAGCATACCGTCCAACTCACTATAAAAGGTGTTCTTTCTGATGCTTGTCCAATGATTGCAAAATTAAGGCTGTCTAGTTTGCGAAACAAATTATCTTCACTTGTATTAATTAGACTAATCATTAACACAGAAAGACCCAGCACTTTTCATTGCTGGTACCCCTTACAGCTGGGTGGTCTGAGGCATACGTAGCGGCATGAATTTTGTCAAAGTACGCCACTCGCATGGTACGACAAGGGATTGATTTCGGGTCCTTGTGGTTGCTAAGTGTATGCCAGAACCATCAGACCACTGAGCCCCTTTAACACATATCCTGAGAAACCAAGAAAAACTCTATAGTATCATATACATTGTACCTATAAAAGGCATTTGTTTAGCCCTCGAGTATATTTTTTTATATTAGACGGATATGCATGGGCAGGTCCTGTAGGTGCCAAAGAGTAATATATTTTAAATTTTACTTTCAGTTTGGCTTTCATACTGTCCTATCTGTTATTCCTAGTATCTCAAACCAGTGAATGGTTGTGGTAGTTGATACGGGACAATAAAGATCACGTTTACCCCAGCATTGAAAATTATTGAAATACGATGTTTTGTGATACTGTTTTTAGCTCACCTGGCACAAAGTGCCAGAGTGAGCTATTAGGATGGCATTCCGTCTGGCGTCCGTCTACGTTATACGTCCGTCCGTCCACCATTTCCTTCAAACGACATATCCTCTGAAACCATTGGGCCAATGTTGATGAGACTTTGCAGGGATGTTCCTTGCATGAAGCTCTATCAAAGTTGTTCAAAGAATTCCATTCCATGCAGAACTCTGGTTGCTATGGCAACAAAAAGGAAAAACTTAAAAAATCTTCTCTGAAACCACAAGGCCTAGAGCTTAGATATTTGGCATGTAGCATTGTCTAGTGGACCTCTACCAAGATTGTTCAAATTATGACCCCCGCGTCAAAATTGATCCCGTGCGGGTGGTCACTTAGTTTTACATAGGCTTATATAGGAAAAACTTTAAAAATCTTCTTCTCTGAAACCACAAGGCCTAGAGCTTAGATATTTGGCATGTAGCATTGGCTAGTGGACCTCTACCAAGATTGTTCAAATTATGACCCCCGGGTCAAAATTGACCCTGCATGGGGGGTCACTTAGTTTTACATAGGCATATATTGGGAAAACTTAAAAAAATCTTCTTCTCTGAAACCACAAGACCTAGAGCTTAGATATTTGGTATGTAGCATTTGCTAGTGGACCTCTAGCAAGATTGTTCAAATCATGACTCCCGGATCAAATTGACCCCGCCCGGGGGGGTCACTTGGTTTTGCATAGGCTTATATAGGAAAAACTTAAATAATCTTCTTCTCTGAAACCACAAGGCCTAGAGATTAGATATTTGGCATGTAAAAATGTTTATTGGACTTCTACCAGATTGTTTGACCCCCAGGTCAAAATTAAACCTTCCCGGGAGGGGGGAGGAGGGAGGTGACTTGATTTCACATAGGCTTATATCGGGAAAACTTAAAAAAACAAGAAGGCCGACAGGCAGAGAATAGATATTTTGAATGTTACTTAGCATTGTGTAGTGGACCTCTACGAATTATGTTAGAATCATGAGCCCTTGTATTATAGGCAATCATGGTAGTCAGGTGAGTGATATAGGGCCATCATAGCCCTCTTGTTCCTTTTATTAATTCTATTTAAACTTTATCAATAAAGTGTGCGACAAACGTTTTTCTTGTTTTGACTTTATACTTTGAAATGTACGAAGGTTGTTGGAAAAGTTTCCTCATCGATAGTAACTCATCAATAATCAACATTGAACGCATGGCTTTATCAAAATCTCTTCCAGACAAAATACGTTCTGCTGTCAGTCCGGCCAAAAACATCAAAATCCATCATGAGGTCTTTCAAGCCAGCATCACCATACAAATGACCAATGCCAGCCAAAACTGACATCATAAACAGCAAACCTCCTTCAAATTCAGTCAGGTCTGGCCCATACAATTTCAAAGGCTTTAGTTAACAACTCAATGGCAGGCAGAGCTAACATATTCATGTGCTCTTTAGTGCGCATTCAAAACATTTTGCTATGACTGACATTTGAAAAAGGTTAAATGGTGTTCAGTAGATTTATATCCGATATACTAAGTTTGGTTTGGTTTGGAGTTTACTGCCAGTTTTTCCACTGTATTTCAGTCACAAGCAGGCGGGCAATTTACGTAACCAACGTTCCTGAGAAAGACTAGACCCCTATCCTCTGTAAGAAACTGCTAACTTTCTCATATATTAAAGAGTCATGGTTGGTAGCGGGGCTCGAACCCATGGCCCTCAATCAGTGAGAGTTCTTGTAGTTAGAAGCTGGTCAGCGGAGGCAGATACTAAGTATACTAACTTTTTCTTAGAGTGTACTTATTTGTATATGCAATTGTCTGTGTTTTACAGTGTTTACATGTTATACATTTGAATTTTCTCATTTCTAAACTTGAACGAGTGATATGGCTAAATGTTACTCATCAGTTTTATCCCATCTATAATACTATTGGTTTCAATATTTTATAAAGCAGCAGGATAAACGTAGCTAAAACAATTACATAAGAAATAAAGCTTAAATACGTTTCAGTTTTCACCATTTCAACTGTTCAGCTATTCTTTTTGTAACATTAGGTCACATTTATTATGGTGTTTGCTTTCCCAATACCTAGAGCTTAGATTTTTTGCATGTAGCATTGCTTACTGGACTTCCACCAAGATTGTTCAAATCATGACCTCTGGGTTAAAATTGACCCTGTCCGGGGATCACTTGATTTTATAAAGGCTTTTATAGGAAAAACTTTAAAAATCTTCTCTGAAACTACAAGGCCTAGAGCTTAGATATTTAGCATGTAGTATCGTGTAGTGGACCTCTACCAAGATTACTCAAAGTATGACCCCTGGGTCAAAATTGACCCTATCCTGGGGTCACTTGACTTTACATATGTTTATTTTGGGAAAATTTTTCTCTGAAACCTAGAGCTCAAGTAAGCATTCATTCAGTCACCATTGCCTAGTGGACCTCTATCAAGATTAGCTTAGATATTTGGAATGTAGCATTATGCAGTGGTTCTCTATGAATATAGTTCAAATCAAGACCCCCCTGGTAAATAAATCCCCTGCTGCTATTGTTGACTTTGTATTTTAGCCAATGATAGCCAGGTAAAAGCGATATAGGGCCGTCTTAGCCCTCTTGTTTTTGAAATTTTAACCAAATTATAAAGCCTTATAAATTTTTTATATAAATTCTACTAGAGCGGTTGAAAGGTTACCAACTTCCAGTCAAAAGCGAGCTTAATACGGCTGGACCGAAAAGGCATATGAATTATATAACTAAACTCAAGAGGTGCCCCACGTATTCCATAATTGTTAACATTTATCCCATGTGTTGCTTTGTATGTAGATGTGTGTTGGTAGTGTGTGTGTTGATATATGTGTGCTGTGTGTTTTGATAGATGGCACTTCTGTGGTGTTTGAGCTAGATGGGGATGCTGCGTTTTGGTAGATGGCATGCTGTTTGGTATTATATTTGGTGCTGTAAAAGGCTTTGAAAGATGGTACTAGAGTTTACAATTGTATAGATACGATGATGTGGTTTTGATAGGTGGTGATTTGATTTTGAAAGATGGTGCTGTGGTTTTGATAGATGGTGATGTCGTTTTGATATATGGTGATTTCATTTTGAAAGATGGTGCTGTGGTTTTGATAGATGGTGATGTGGTTTTGATATATGGTGATGTTGATTTGAAAGATGGTGCTGTGGTTTTGATAGATGGTGCTGTGGTTTTGATAAATGGTGCTGTCGTTTTGATATATGGTGCTGCGGTTTTGATATATGGTACTGTGGTCCTATAAAGTTGGAACATGGTGTGGATAAGATGGTGAGGTCATTTTGCACATATATGGTGATTTCGCTCCGTCAGATGGTGTTTTGGCTTTGACAGATGGTGATGTCGTTTTGCCCTATGTGTGTCATTTTAATGGTTCGTGGTTTTGTCCTAGTGATGCTGTGCTTTTAATATATGGTGATGTTGTTTTGATAGATGTGTGTTTGGTATTGATAGATGGTGCTGTGGTTTTGTGATGTGTGTGTGCGTGTGTGTGTGTGTGTGTGTGATTTTGTAAGATGGTGGTGTGGTTTTGTGTGGTGCTGTGGGGTCTTAATATATGGGAAGTGTTTTTTGGTAGGTGGTATTCCTGGTTTTGATAATATTTTGTCGTTTTGATATATGGTGATGTCGTTTTGATAGATGGTGATGTCGTTTTGATAGATGGTGATATCATTTTGATATATTGTGCTGTCATTTTGGTATATAGTGCTGTCATTTTTATATTTTGTGCTGTCATTTTTATATATGGTGCTGTGGTTTTGATATAGTGGTCCTGTGCTTTTGATAGATGGTGCGGTGGTTTTGATATATGATGCTGTGATTTTGATAGATTGTGATGTCGTTTTGATATATGATGCTGTAATTTTGGTAGATTGTGATGTTGTTTTGATAGATGGTACTATCGTTTTGATAGATGGTGAAGTCGTTTTTATAGATGGTGTTGTGTTTTTGAGAGATGGTGCTAGTATCCCTACTTTATTAGTGTTAAATTTTTCAATTAAATATCCTTAACCAACTGACGACAAAATTACCTCCATTTTCACGGTGTAAGTACAGTTTTACCCTCATAAACCTGATCCGGTCAACAACTTGGTCATCTGTAAATAGTTCAACATCATCTTAATAATCAAAATAGCATCACCATATATAAAAAACACATCACCATATATCAAAAGGACATCACCATACATCTAAACCACTGCCCTATATATAAATATGACAGCACCATATATCAAAATGACATCACCATTTGTCAAAACCACAGCACCATATATAAAAATGACAGCACCATATATCAGAACGAAAGCACCATCTATCAAAAGCACAGGACCATATATCAAAACCACAGTACCATATAACAAAACAACATCTCTATCTATCAAAACCCCAGCACCGTCTATCAAAACCAAAGCACCATCTATCAAAACCACAGCACCATCTATCAAAACCACAGCACCATATATCAAAACCACAGCACCATCTGTCAAAACCACAGCACCATCTATCAAAACCACAGCACCATCTGACAAAACGACATCACCATATATCAAAACGACATCTCTATCTATCAAAACCACAGCACCATCTATCAAAACCACAGCACCATCTATCAAAATCACAGCACTTATATCAAAACCATGAACGATTTGTCAAAACCACTGCACCATCTATCAAAACCACAGCACCATATATCACAACCACAGCACCATCTGTCAAAACCACAGCACCATCTATCAAAACCACAGCACCATATATCAAACTGACAGCACCATATATCAAGATTAAGGAGGCATCTACGCATTCCTAAGAAGTAATTAATAACTAAAAGGCGGCCATTGGCGTTTCCCAAGTCGAATGGACGTGTTTATGGATACTACAGACATTGAACTTTAAGAAAACATAAGTTTGTATGAATTTTGGTAGCCTATTTTAGGCTCAACAGCCTTGACTATTTTTTACCTTCGAAAACATCTATTTAGGTCACGCAGGTATATTATATTGCGTAGTTTGATAGCCAGTTAACAGATAATGCGCTCATTATCAGCAACCTGAACATATTGTAGTAGTTTATCTTTAACATGATATCAAGTTGTCATCAAAACCACGACTGATCCGGTACAAATATTATTTATTAAAAGGTTTCATGTGAAATTTGTAAGAAATTCTGGAATATGGAGTCAATGGATTCGTACGGGAACGCATCAGACGAAATTCGTGTAAACTGTTCTATCTGCTATGAGACAAATAAAAATGTCAGCGCTGAGAAATACTGTGTTGAATGTAACGATTATTACTGTTCGTCATGTGTGACTATTCATACTACAGTACCTGCACTACGGTCCCACAAACTACTGGACAAGGAGGCAGGCCAGGATGGAAAACTTCCGCTGGTACCTACAGAGCGTTGTGAAAAACACCTGTTCAAGCCAGTTGATATGTTTTGTGAAAACCATGACGAGATCGGATGTTACAGATGTATGACAGAAAATCACAGGTATACCTTATTCCTTTTTTTGCCCCCCCCCCCCCCCCACCCCTTCGAAGAAGCAGGGGTATATTGCTTTCCACATGTCGGTCGGTCGGTCCGTCGGTCTGTCGGTCGGTAGAGAATGGTTTCCGGACGATAACTTAAGAACGCTATGGCCTACAATTTTCAAATTTAATGTGCAGGTTGGTCATCACGAATAAGTTGACCCCTATTGCTTTTGAGGTTAGTATTTCAAAGGACAAGGTCACAGTGACCCGGAATAGTAAAACGATTTCCGGACGATAACTCAAGAACATCTTAAAACTTGGTGTAAAGATTAGTCATGACAAGCAGATGAACCCTATTGATTTTGAGGTCAGTAGGTTAAAGTGCAAGGTTACAGTGACCCGGGATTGTAAAACGGTTTCCGGACGATAACTCGAGAACGCGTTGGCCTAGCATCTTGAAACTTGGTGAGGAGGATGGTCATGACCAGCAAATGACCATATTGATATTGAAGTCAGTAGGTCGAAGGTCAAGGTCACAGTGACCGGGAATAGTAAAAAAAGGTTTCCAGACGATTACTCCAGAACGCGTTGGCCTAGCATCTTGAAACTTGGTGTGGAGGTTGGTTATGACCAGCAGATGACCGCTATTAATTTTGAGGTCAGTAGGTCAAAGTCTATTGTTCTTTTTAAGGCCAAAAAATATTTAAAAAATCAGGCCACATGTATTTCTTTTTCCACATTACTGATTGCATCAAATGGGGAATACATGTTTTATAAACAGCTCTTCTTTGCATTGATTCTAAGTTCTTGTCAGTAATCATACGTATTTGCCTACTAATCCAGACCATTTTTTCATTGCTGAGAATGTTACAAGATTTTGCTATTGCAGTGGTTAATGCACCCTTAAGTTATATTTAAAAAACCTGTATTATTTTGTTATTGTTATTCATATGTGTGTTTTTTGTAATAATTATACATTTTTACTACCGTAAATGTGTTGTTTATGGTCAATAAATAGCCCGTATTAATGTTTGTGACAGTTGATCAAATACTAACATTGTGGACTTTTCTCTTACGTTCTCGGTTACTGATAAAAAAGGTTAAGTCTGTAAACTACATCCTAGCCATCTTGAATATAGTATAGTAAGGATACTAAGTTAACAGTTAGTTAACGAAGAAAATCTGGCCCAGAACACTAAAATACCTATACTAATCTGTAATATTCGTAAACCCCTTTATAAACAAAATATAAGAAAGTTTCCTTACTTTTTAAACAATATGGCCGCCGACCGATTAACGAAATCGCTGGTATGGAAGGAACGAAAGCACCATTTAGGTTTGTTCCTTATATCCATGAGAGCATTGTTCAGTTTAACTCTATACGAGTAAAACTTTCACATTAAACTATTTGAAACAATAGAACCTAGAATGGTTGGGGAAAATCAGACCCAGACGACATCACGAACATTTACGCTATATTTTCTTAAGATTTACAATCATACGGTGTTGATAAACAGTGTTTCCTTCACAAGTGCAACAACAAAGTTTAATGTAATTGCCCTATTTTACAAAAAACTCACTATTTAATTTGTAGTAACTGAAAGTTTTCCTTACTTTGGGTTAAAGTGGAAAGTGACAGACTGTCAAGTGCAATATTTGCGGCCGAGCCGAAAATTTAACAAGTAATTTCCTGCTGGTTATGGTGTAGCATCATTATAAGTTATCATAATTAAAAGCTAAATTTAATGTATTGTATCTGTCGGAAAGGTACAATTGGTTTGAAATATTGCAATTGATCACATGGCCTAAAAATCGCATTGATTCAGTCGTGTTATCAAGTTACTATACGATTGAAGAACAACTTTCACATGTAAACTATTTGATTGCTAGAACAATATGGTTGTCGAAACGTTTAAAAGTTTCCGGTTTTAGGACTCTAGCCAGTATAAATAAAAATAGTTATAGCCAGGTTTCATAACCTTTAAGCATTAATGATTATTGCCTTGATATGAAATCAAGGCAAATTTACCTATCTTATGAACAATTTATCCCTGATTATAAAATAAGGAAAACTTAGGAACGCCCTTGCTGTCACACCCATTGTAACACTAGGGAATTAGTCATTTAGTCAAATTCCTCTATTACCTGTATTTAGATCGTTTAAAGGCCAGCTTAAAGAAACATGCTTGTAAGTCAATGTGCAATTAAAACCTTGCTGTTATATATTTCAATAGTATTTAAGATATTGTAATTCATTACATGTTTCTTTTAATTTTAGACTTTGCCAAGACGTGTTTCACATTCCGGATTTAATGAAAACCAGAGCAAATGATGTCGAAGGTTTCTTGCAGTGCCTCACTGATATCGAAGAAAAATTACAAAAGTTTCAAGAAAGATTTCTTGGCTGGAGATATTCTCTACGAAAGAGCAAAGAACAAGAGATGGAAAACATAAGGGAATTCAGAGCAAGTCTGGAAAAGAAACTAAAGGAAGAAGAACAACGCGCTTTTCAGATGGTGGAAACATGTTTCGAGGGTTTAGATAAAGATCTACAAACAAATATAGAATCTGTCAGCAAAGAAATTGAATCTGTAACAAACACTAAACGACTTATCAAATCATCAAGCCAAAATTCCTCCCAGGCTTTCGTCTTAATGAAAATGAATCGAGAAAACCTGAAAAATGCAGAGACGGCACATGAAACGGTTTCGAAAGTAAAGATAAATCACGGAATAAAGTTTGCACCTAATCGTACTTTTGAAACAATCCTGACGGATCAGTTTTGCTTTGGTAACGTAACACAAGAAGATTCATTTACATCCAATTGTTCTTCGAAAGGCAATATTGATATCAAGAGTGGTTCAGTGTCGCAGTCAAACGATACACTGGGTTCTTGCGTCCTGCATGATGGTGATGTCGTCCTTGCTGATCATAGAAGAAAAAGACTTCAGCGAATTGACAGCAAGACATTGTCTGTCAGCGACGAGTACTGTTTTAACACATCACTTTGGGGTGTTTGCTGTTTAAATGAGCAGGAAATAGCCGTTTGTCTGCCATCTGAAAAGCGTATTCAGGTGTTTCGCACAGAAGGCCAGTTTACCGGCTCTAGATCCATTACCGTTGAATTCGGCTGTAGGGCAGTGTCATACATGAAAAACAAGTTCTATCTTTCCGACAAGTCCTGCTTATTTCTTTGCAGTGAGGAAGGAATCATTTTGAAGACGTTCCGTAATGATTCCACTGGAAAGGCATTATTCTCCGAGATCTTTAGCATTTGTGCCAGTAACGACGCTAAGCTCCTATATGTATGTGACTCTCAAAAAGGTGTCATTACCCTTGGAGATGACGGAAACGTTGTGAATGTTGTTTCTGCAGAGATCAAATCCCCAAACGGCGTAACGACTGATGGTGTGGGAAACGTTTACGTTTGCGGCTTTAAATCAAAGAATCTTATTCAGCTGGACATTCTTGGCACATTTTACAGTACCATTATCAAAGATAGATCGGATGTGCCACAGGCAATATGTTTCGACTCAAAGCTGCATCGACTCTACATTCCAAACTATAACACAAACACAGTTGAGTTTCTGGAAGTGAAATAGTAATATGTTGCTCGAAAATACATCGTCGCAGTTCAGAATTTAAAAACAATTAATTTTTGTTAGAAATTATCCAAGAAACTGTATACTGGACGGTCTAGAAGTTTTTGAAAAAATATTTTACCGGTGGAACTGCTTCATCGTGTTTCCTCTCATACAGTCAGGGGCGTAGCTGTGCAAATACAATTTGTAGGCACAGAATTTCGAGGGATCCGGGGCCATGCTCCCCCGAAAAAACAAAGAATCTATATAGTCACAGCTGCATTCTGGGATATGTTATGACGACAAAATAAAGACCATAATTATTGTAGTCTTTAAGTTTTTGTCACGGTAAAACGGTTTTATTCAAATGCATTTGGTCATAAAAATCTTAAGAAGAATTAAAAATGAATTCCAAAATCTTATGAGAAAACATGACTAAGAAAAACTGTTAATCATCTTTAGGATTATTCTAGAAATAAACGGCTTAAGACGGACGGATGAAAAGAACAATAAGTGAAATCTTACAAGGGAAAATATATCTTTTTATTTAGTTATTGAGGACTTTACCTCGTATTTGTATAAACTCTAGCTAAATTGGTTTCTTTTCTATTGTTATAAATTATTATTTTGGATTAACCAAGAGTAGCTACTTTTTTGGGATTTACAAATTGTGGACTAATGGTGTACATGTCATACGGCCTGTTGAGTACTTGTATCATGTTTTTAACATTTGCATAAACATAATCAGTACATGCGAAGATTGTATTTCATTAACTATGACAAAACAGACATCAGATACACTTGTGTTTCTGTTCTCTATTATCTAAAGGATGGAGAGAGGCATACCTTGTTTTATAACAAATCGTTTATTAGTGAAGCAAATGTTCAGATCACGGTGCATATTTATTGCATGTACAAATGCTCATTATTTTGATGGACAAAGCCTCTAAAATAGTTAAAAAAACTTCCTGCATCTGATCAACGAATCGCAAACAAATCCAATGAATGGCGTCACTCAGCGACGCGAGAGTCAAACACTGTTTTCCGGCTTAACAAGCAATGTAAAACCACTTTTCAAAACAAGATAAGACTAGATTTTTTGCTCAAACTTGCAACACATAAACCCAAGTAATTTATAGCGTTTTCAAAGTGAGTTGAATTAAAACGTAGAGCGAAGATACAAATATCAAAAACTTAGGCCGAAAACGCAACACAACATATAGATTTAAATACAATGAGAGTGAGATTAAAAAAGTAAAGGGCGCAAGGCCAGAAACGTTGAAGCTATTAATATTGACACCAAAATACGCAAATGTCGGGCGTACAGAAGGAAGCCTCTTGAACAGACCAGACGACAAGGTTTTGAACAATCAGAACACATTGCTTTGTGTCATTATGAGTGATACAGAAGTTTGGACTAACAATATCCGGAGGAAGAATGTCATCGGTCTTGTCCCGTGTTTCAAATCTTAATTTAGGGTTATGACTTACCTGCCCCTGAATATTTTTCATTTTTATCATACATGTAAAACGGTAATTCATAGCAGTTGATATTGCTGCACACAACTCCCTTACCTTATCTATCCCATCAGTTTTTATTGCATATTTGACGTTTTCATTTTTTTCATCTTCCAACAATCTGTAGGCCCGGGCCTGCTGTGCCTTATAAAAGCTACGCCCCTGACAGTGTGCTTTATATTATACAGTTGTTCGATGCCTTTGTCCTACCTGTTCTTAACTATTCGTCCGAAATTTGGGGTAATTCAAAGTCAAAAGAGATAGAGCGCATACATCTTAAGTTTTGTAAAAGGGTTTTGAAAGTTAAAAATAATACTTGTACAGCAGGTGTATATGGTGAACTTGGTCGCTATCCACTTTATGTACATAGATATATTAGAATTTTACAATATTGGTTTAAACTTTTACATACTGACAATATTATATTACAAACTGTATATAAACAGGCACTAGACGATTGTAACAAAGGTAAGCCCAACTGGGTTAGAAATGTTAAAAAACTGTTAGATAATTTCGGATTCACATATGTTTTTGAAAATGCCATTGCAATCAATGTTAATGCATTTTTATTAAGTTTCAAATCTAGGGTAATTGATTCCTTTAAGCAAGAATGGCTTGGATCTTTGGAAAGCCCAGTATTAGAGTTATATAAACAATACAAGATAACTTTTGGATATGAAAACTATTTGGACATATTACCAAAAAGCTTAAGATTTTATTTCTGTAGACTAAGATTGTCAGTACACCCGCTAAGAATTCAGACTGGAAGATACAGTCGTAACCATATTGTACGACAAGAAAGATACTGTTTATGTTGTAAACTAATGACATCGAATACGAATTTCATTTTGTATGTATTTGTCCATGTTACCAAAATTTGAGTAAGAAATATTTAGGAAGTCGTTATTATGTTCGCCCATCTGTTTTTAAATTTATGCAACTTTTACAGTCTCAAAAGAAACAGGAATTAATAAAATTATCATTTTATATAAAAGAATCTCTAACTATAAGAAAAGTATTGTTGAATGTTGAGATATAATATTGTATGAACGCATTATGTTCATCCTCCTGTTTGTCTCATTTACGACATATTATGCTATGTTTGTAATCACTCATTACTTGTATATATGTGACTATTGTTGATATGTATTTTTTTCGTTATAACGAAGACAATGTACTTATGTATACGTCTTAATAAAGTATCTGTTCTGTTCTGTTCTGTTCTGTTCTGATATGATGTGTTGTTAATTGGCGACCCCCTGCCAACAATCTAACTGGTCACACATTATTGCATATTGCACACAGGTCAATTGCATTTGATAATTACACAACAAAATGCAAAGTGCCAAATTTAAATTATGCAGCCTTTTTTGATGTGAACGATCGAGATATTATATGAATTTGTTTATCACTAACTATGTATTTAATGAATGATAGACCTATATAACTTTTATACATATACACTATTTGTCACAAACCTTCGAGTTACATTTATAATGTATGATAAAGTCTGCATAAACATATTATTTATTAATCTTACATATATACAACATGTATAAAAACAATTCAGCAAATTAAAGTTTCCAGCACCCCTACAAATGTTCAGAAAAGACATCTTTTTGGCTGTTGATGACAAAATATATGTACTCTGATGAAAGTGTTTTCTATGCAGAGGCGTACCTGGATAAAAATGAAGTATACGCACAGTTGTGCTAGGGGGATTCCGGGGGCATGCTGCGCCGGAAAAATTGCAATCCAACATTGCATCTGGTGCATTCTAGGGTCCCTTTTAGCACGTACGGAAAAAACAAACTAGGTATAACCACGTGCAAATTTATTGTATCACAAGTATCAAAATTGACTCGGTACAACTTGAGAAAAAGAACAATCAATATGAAGCGATAAAATATTCATGATTTTAACACGACCACTATTTTGTCCCCATGGAACGAAGAGGGATCTGGGGTGTATTTAGATTGTCTTAACACACCGAACGATCCGTGCAACTGCCTCAGTAAAACCTGTCTAATCAAATACCCGATGTCGAACTCCTGTACATCCTCAGTTACGTGAAGAATGCAGTTCTTCCTCTGTGTACTCGGGGTCAAAATTATACAGTACAAGTCCGTAATCATCCATTATAAAATATGTGTTTTACTTGCAAATGCTGCACAAATACTTTTGACGTAAATAGAAATAAATTTCGCATTTTGTCTCATTTGTTTATAAGCAACGGGTGAAAATTGAACTGCAATTATCGGTCCCTAATAATCATCAGGAACCGTCTATAACAGTAATAGAGTATTCCTGTAATCATGAAAATGTCACATATATACTATCAGCAATTAAAAGAAAAGGGTAGCGCTCGCTGGCCACTGAGACTGATCAGCGCATGATGACGTCACACATAGTGGGCACGTGACTCAATAAAGCAAATATGGCGACTTACATTTAGCGAGCGACAGGCTAAAGTTGACGTTTTAAATCAAGTATAACTAAATTAATATCGCATTAATTTTTATTGCAAATAAGCGAATATGTACAAAATTGTACGGACTACAACATGGGAATAATTTTTTTTGACTTTCGGTTCCCTTTAAATGGTTTCTTCATGCTTGATTATGCTTTCTTTAAGCCAATGAATAGGTTATTCCTCATGTGAAGCGTTTCTTTTCACAACTGAAGTTCTTCATTCTTAACTGTACATAAAAATAATTTAGCATATGGAGCAGAATGATTACGTTTTATTGTATATTTTCTTGCTGCTAACCCTTATTTCACCTTGTCTTGTCCAACAGCATACAGTACATGTCAGCAAGCAGAAAGCACACTGGTGGAAGCATAATATAAAGTTCACTATTACATCAGAAGGTGCTTTTTATATGAATACTCGGTAGTTTTCGTAAATCTAATCATATGCATCAATAGTTACATTCCTGTGGAAATCCAGCATATTTTTGCACTTATCTCTTAGTCTCTGGTGAAATTTATTTATGTGCCATGAGGTTAAGAACATGTTTATTTTCAATTTCTTCCTGTATAAGTCAATATAGAATATGTGAACCCCGGTTTGGGACCAATGTCAACCAAAGGGGCATGATCCGAACAAACTTGATAGAGGCACGCTAAACAATGCCACATACCAATCATCTTAGTTATTGGCCAGGTGGGTGTTTTGTTTTAGTATATACATCTTTGCAAAACAAATGACCCAATGTGTGTGGAAAGATATTGACCCTACAGGTGTGATCCTGGGCCATTCCTCCCACAAAATATCTAATTCTGAAGCCTTGTGGTTTTTGACAAGGTTTTTAGTCAATGTAGAACAAGTGACTACCAGACAGAGTCAATTTTTATCCCAGGAACAATTTGAATGACCCTTGTAAAGGTCTATAGACACTGCTATACAGCCAAAATCGAAAAATAAGCCTTGCGTTTTTAGACAAGCAGAGGTCCGCGAAACACACACCAAATTGCTATAATTTTTTATGATGTAGATCTTGATGTTTAAGACTGGAGGATTTGTAAAAAATACTTTTCAATATAAGTCGATGCATAAAACACTGACCCTCAGGCAGGGTAATTTTAACCTCAATGGTATGATTTAAAGAATCTTTGTAAAAGTCTACTAGGCAATGCTACATTTAAATATCTTGGTCGTGCAGTTTTCATTTGAAAATCATTTGAAGACATAAGACAAAGCATAATGCTACATGCAATAAAAAAACTACAAGTTAAAAAATCAGAAAGCAAGATGCAATTTTGGCAGTAATTGTCTTCCATACATGGCGTCTTTCAAATGTCAATTCCGATGCCTCTACCTTTGAGCTATTTTAACTTGGGACATATGAGAATTATAGGAAAAGAAGGCCATTTAACGTCCATACATCCAATAGCAACTATTGTACAAGAAAAACTGTGATACTACGTATCACAGCGGGCCAACAAACAAAACTGACTTGTAAATATTTTGGAAATTGGTGATGGTTGATGTTGAGGCAATGCCCCAACGGAATTCAAGGAGACCCATTCTAACTTGCGTTTTTGACTAATGCATTCGTATTATCGCCGCATTTAACTAACATGTTATGATTACCTTTAATAAATTGTTATAATCGCAGTAATAAGATATTTGCCGCCACACTTTCTCTCGGTTTTTTAGTTATATTTTGAGAAAACTTCGGAGCACCTGCACCACTGTGTTCACATGAAGGAAACGCTTACTTTTGGTGCAAAGTAGTCTATAAACACCTATACACGAAACAATCTAACTTGGTCAATATATAAACGTTATATTATAATCACGATTTCAATAATGTCGTGATATATTCCCTGTCCCCACCATTAAATAAATATCAGTCAATCTTTTTGTTCCTGGATAAAACAAGTTTTGAAATAGAAGGCACAAGTTGACTACAAAGGGTACGAGTTGACTTTTGGATCCGTCCGAGTTGACAAATTAGGGTACGAGATGACTAAGGTACGAGTTAACTTAGGTGCGAGTCGATCCGAAAGCTTCTGGATGAACAAGCAGAAACTGACACAACACCACATCTACTGACTGAGTTGTAGTATAAAAACTTAACACTGACGTGAAGTATAAAATCTTTATTGTTATCGAATAATATGAATCGATCAAATAAAGTCACTGTCTAAATTCGGTGGTAGGACTGAAATATTGTTACTATTTTTAAAACACAAACAGTTACTAACGACAACTCTCTAAGTAATGCACGACAACTCGTGTGTTCAAGAAAAAAATAGACTGTGTATACAGTATTCATCCCAGAAGTACCTGAATTTTTCAATGAAGAGAGACGCATATTTTCGACCGAGTGCTCCATGCACCTTTTACTCATCACGTATTAAATATAGCGGGCCGCTGCTGCGGCCCGCAATCATCCGATGGACAAAAGTAAACGAGAATTTGTAGCTATCTAAATACAAAAATACATTTCGACTTCACGAATACGTACAAGTTTGAGTGTATATAATTTATACATGCATGCAGGTAAAAAACTGTTTGTCGATAAAAATGTTTGCCTTCAGTTGTATTTTACAAGGAAGAATAATTTTGTACCTGCAACAACTATTTACTACTAGCAGTTTTATCTGTTTAGTTTTGACCAAAATGTAACACCATAGAATAAGGGAATATACAATAATGCACAATCGTTTTTCGAAAATATTCGAATACTGGTATTCAGGCTATACACATTCAGACGAAATTTTCAGGAAGTTGATAACATGTTTAAACATATCCGGATTAACTTGTTGAAATAGGTTGGAGAAAAATGGCGTCAAAAGATTGTCAAGAAAGCTCATCAGAAGAAATCCGTATTGACTGTTCCGTTTGCACTGAAGAAAATAAAGATGTCAGCGCTGAGATATACTGTGTGGACTGTGATGATTATTACTGTACGTCATGTGTGACTATTCATACTAGATTTCCTGCGCTACGGTCCCACAAACTCCTGGACAAGAAGGCAGGCCCAGATGGAAAACTCCCGTTGGTACCTACAGAGCGTTGTGAAAAACACCTGTTCAAGCGAGTTTATATGTTTTGTGATAACCACGACGAGATCGGATGCAACACATGTATGACAGCAAATCACAGGTATACCTTATTCATTTTTCGTACTTATTCTTAGTACTTGTCAGTGATCATTAGTATTTGCCTACTAATCCAGATCATTTTCTCATTGCTGAGAATGTTACAAGATTTTGTTATGGTAGTTGTTGATAAACCGTTAAGGCATATTTAAACATGTAATATTTTGTTAATCACACATGTGAACACTTTTACCATCGTAAATGTGTTGTTTTGGTCAATGAATAGCACATTACCTGTACCATTTGCACTTGACAATTTCCATACTGTCAAGTTACGACAGAAACAGACTATAGAGACACGAAAAGCGTTTTTCCGCCGAAGTTGGTGTTTTTTTTCGTTATATTTTAGTGAAAGACTGGTAAAAATATTTTGAATAAATGAACATGTGTGTTCTACATAAGAGGAAATAGTAATATAACTGTATATAACATTAAGTTAAATTACGTTTACAAGTTGGCATTTTCTGTTTTGTGAATTTTTGTGTAACTAATTTTGTAAGTTACCACTTAGGTGAGGCGAAAATGTTAAATCATAAGAACTCGCCGTTTTATGAGTTTTGTGGGTTGTCATTTTGCTCTACCAAAAACACGATAAGGCGCCACCGTGAATAGTTGCCCTTTCTACAGAGCAAAAAGTAATATAGCTGTATATACCAACTTATGTGAAATTTCAAAAGGTGAAATAAATGCTTAATAGATTTCGTTACCAAATTATCAATGTTCTGTTCTAGAAGGAAAACCTTAACGTCATGGGTATTTGTTAAACCTTATCTTAATTGAATCAACGTTTAAGGTTGATTTAATACACGATTTCTAAATGAATAAATTGCCCAATAGCAGAGATATTCAGATAAAGATTCATATTTGTTTAGTTGTTGATATCGTATAGATAACATAACACATGAATTGAAAAAAGTAACCTCGATCATTTTGTAAGCGAGTGCGAATCTTGATTGCTATTTCGACAGTTAACGATATTTTATTGTCTTAAAAGCTTTGCTTGAAACATTCCCTAACAACCAAGGATTGCCTGAAATTATTCAGCTTCCCCCTCTTCTTACAAGTATCATTTTGAAAGCTACTGTATGCTGTAGAAAAGTAGCAAGATTCGTAACGAAATATCGGTAAGAAATTATCAAATGTGTCATAGATTGACGGCCTAAAATTTTACAAAGAAATATTCTCCTCTATAAATGCTTGTTTATAAATCATACAACCACTTCAACTGTTTTGTAATGTATTACGTAAGCCTTTAACAAAACTTTATTTAAAATAACCCAAAATCAAGTTAAATTTAAAAAGGAAAGAGTGAAAGTATATTTGCTAATACAAGTTCGTTATCAGTGAGTTTTCTTTTTTAATTGACTAAAATATTGTATAATAAATATAACTATTGGCCTATTTGTTCTCCAGCAAGAATTTTTGTTTAGCCCATTTATTAAAAATAGCTCAACCAGTAAATTATAATTGATTTCACTGCCACCGTAATGACTTCATCCACACTAATTGAAAAAAACATCAATTTCGGCGGAAAACGTTTTTCATGCCTCTTTGGACTGTTTTTGACGAAACCTGACATTATGGAAACTGTCCAGTGCAAATGAAAAGTGTTCCATGTAAATGTTTGCGACAGCTGATCAAATATTAAGAACATGATCCTCTCTCTTTCATTCTCGTCTACTGATAAAAGTGTTTAAGTCTGTAAACTACATCCTAGTCATATACTAGTATTTAACTTTATCTTGAATATTCCACGCCATAAATATTGAAACATAGAACAGTTAGCATAATAAGTAAACAGTTAAAATCTCACTAAAAAAATGTACATTTAATTGCAGTAAACTCCGTATATAACGAACTCCTTGGGATCATTTATTTGTTCCTTATATCTGGTATTTGTTATACCCATTCCGATGTAGCATTTTCGTATTTGATAAAAAAGAAAATCGGACCCAGAATATTGTTTCATTATATTCAGATTTTTTCTATATCTCATGTCAATACATACAGAGTTTACTGTCCTTTTTTTCCATAAACAAATATTCATTCAATGTTTTCTTTACTTTTAAAAACAAAATGGCCGCTGACCGATTGGTTATGGACGCACGCAAAAAAGATTGAATATATTTAATGTAGTAAATATTTATGTTTTTGATATCAAATGTACAGTTTGATTGCTAGGTACATATATGAACGCATATATTGGAAAACATTGTTCAATTAAACTCTAGTAGATAACAACTTTCTCGTTAAAATATACTCTGTACATCTAAAAACGCAACACTTACATGTTGTGTTGTAGGAGTTTAACGATCGTTCTAACCTGTTTGGGTCATTTTAACAAGTGGGCATTTTATTATACAATCGTTCCTGGGAAGAACCAGTACTAGACTATTCTTTTTGAAAATTTAACTATTATGTATTCACATTAACGGAGAATTGATTTTCAGATGTATACTGTGCAAAAAAAGAGCGCCGGCTGGCAATTTGATATCAATATTGATTGTTTCAATTAAAGAAAATGGGGAACAAGTCGTGAACAATGTAAACACCATAGTATTGTTTTAGTCTGAAATTACATGTTGCGATAGGTTTTGCATCAATTATAAATGTTTTTGTGGGGTATATGGTTAAATGAAAGAAATTGCCATATTTACGGAATATCGCTTAAGTCGTTCAAAATGTGTGAGAAAAATGGGTTCATTTCACAAATTTGATGCTTAAAAAGTGGTTGCATTAACAAATAAAGGGAATGTAGCCAAGTTTTAACAAAATTACAAAATTTATAGACTTACCAGATTTTAACGGTTTTCTGCGATTTTAAAAACCAGTTTTCATTTAGGTTATGACAAACATTATCATTGTTAAGTAATTTATTTTAGGTTGTCTAAATTCTTAACATATTGATTTGTTAACCTTTTTGAAAAAATAACAGAATAAAAATTTAATTACAAATATTGATTTTTTTATTTTTGCACTTTTACAATTTTTTCGTGTCGTTTTTAAGAAAATTACACCACAAGACAATAATCAATGGAAAGGACAATTAGAATATATGCAACTGTTGTTCCCCATGATTTGTTAAATTAAAATGTTTGACTTAAAAAATGTTGCGTGTACTAAGCATATCTGAAGCAATATGAAAGAGGTTACAGTCAGGTTTCATAACCTTTAAGCGTTAATGATTATGCCTTGACATTAAATTAAGGCAAATTTATCCATCTTGTCCATCTTATGAAATAATTTATCCCTGACTAGAATAATTTGGGCACGTCATTCCTGTCAGACAGTGTGACACTAGATGATTTGTCATTTAGTTAAATTCCATTACCTATATTTAGATCTTTGAAAATTCAATGTAAATGAATGCTTATATAGTATTTCTTTACAGAGGCAATATGCAATGTTAACCTAGATGCTGTATAGTTTAATACTTTTTGAAATATTGAAAGTAACTTCATGTTTCCTCTAATTTTAGAATTTGCAAAGACGTGTTTCACATTCCCGATTTAATGAAAACCAGAGCAAGTGATGTTACACGTTTCTTGCAGTGCTTCGATGATGTCGAAGAAAAATTACAAAAGTATCAAGAGAGATTTCTTGGCTGGAGAGATTCTCTACGAAAGAGCAAAGAACAAGAGCTGAGAAAAATAAGCGATTTCAAAGCAAATCTGGCAAAGAAAATCAAGGAAGAAGAACAACGAGCTTTTCAGATGGTCGAAACATGTTTCGAAGGTTTAGATAAAGATCTTCAAACAAATATAGAGTCCGTCAGCAAAGAACTTGAATGTATAGAAAGAACTAAACGACTTATCAAATCATCCAGCAAGAATTCCTCCCAGGCGTTCGTTCTAATGAAAATGAATCAAGAAAATCTGAAAAATGCAGAGAGGGCGTTTGAAACGGTTTCGGAAGTAAAGATCAAACATAGAATAACATTTTCACCTAATCGTACTTTTGAAAAAATCCTTACGGATCAGCTTTGCCTTGGAAACGTAACCCCGAGTGCCAGACCTGGGTACAGTCAGTACCAGACAAACAGGCCACATGTAAGTCTAAGTTATAGAGGTTCTGTTCTTACTTTTGCTGAGTTGGTAATTGACTAGTAAACTATTAAACTTCACTGCTACAGTGTAATGGGAAACCTGACAAGAGTCAAAGACTGGTAAAATGTAAATACAAATTTCATTCTGGCTTACAATTTAGAACAACTATGGCTTAGAAGTTAAGGTCGTTATGTTTAAATAATTTTGTTTGAAATCTATTATTTTAGGAAAATGTAGGCTAGTGGCAAGACGTGTACAAAGTTATGATAATGAATTATTGAATGAAGTTGTCACAAAATGCATTGAATTTAACAGTCCTACAAGTGAAAGTCTGAGCGAATTGTTTACACTGGAGGAATTTGGTTTTCATTTTTCGTACAAAATAATTCACATGGTTTAATCGAATTAAGCTACCGGTGATGGTTACGCCCCCTTATTTAATATGGAAGTAACTGTCACATTGAGTGCCCGTTTGGGTGTCCGTCGTCTGTCCACACCTAACCTTGTGTATACAATACAGGCTGCATTTTTCGCTGGACCTTCATGGGTCAGGATGACTGCCTTAATAAAATAAGGTCGAGTTTGAATATGGGTCATCTGGGCTTAAACACTTGGTCACGGTGTCAAGTCATAGGAAAACCTTGTGTAAGCAATAGATGTTGCATTTTCTTAAATCTTCGTAAAACTCGAGTTTGGAAATGGAATATCTGGGTTAAAAAACTATTTCAGGGGTCAAATCATAGAAAAACCTTGTGTACGCAATATAGGTTCCATTTTTTTAAGATCTTCATGAAACATGGTCAGTATGATTGTCTTAATGACATTTAGGTGGAGTTCGAATAACCTTGTGTATGCCATACAGGTGACATGTTTTGGATCACCTGCGATTCAAAAAAAGGTCACCAGGTTAATTCCGAGGAAAAGCTTGTTGGTACTCTCGAAATAATATTTTATAGCCAATAATCATGTAAATTAGTCAGAAGGTTTGTCTTGTCAAGGTTAAACAGAATGTTTGTGTTTATGATATTTATTTTGAGATTTAAGTTTGGTGACATAATTATGGTCATAAGTAGGTCTCAGCTGAGCGATATAGGGCCATCTTGGCCCTCTTGTTGTTGAAAAAGCCCTGTGCCAGTATGCAAATAAGCAAATTTAGTCTTTGATTGAGTGATACAAAACAGCCAACATCCTGGGGTGCTGTTCATTTTCAATGTAACGGGGCAAAACATAGCGATAAAGCACCACATAAATAAACGAAACTTGAACAGGTTTGATTACACGTTATTTTTATTTATTTTGCAGCCGCCAAGCCAGGCTATCGTTGTTGTAGGCCAGGATGCTCTGACAGCCGCCATGGTGGCTGCCGCTCCACCACAGGAACAGAAACAGATGTTGGGAGAACGTCTCTTCCCACTCATCCAGCGTATGTACCCAGACCTCGCGAATAAAATCACTGGCATGTTGTTGGAGATCGACAACTCTGAGTTGCTGCACATGTTGGAATCAACAGAGTCTCTGAAAGCTAAGGTAAATGTGATAATGACGATCTTCTTCTCTGTTCATAAAACAAAAAGATTGCTCGTAATTCAGCAAGGAGTTTGTGTTGTTGGTAGGGAAGTAGGTGCAATAAAACCCCACCTAGTTTATGCCTATTTGTCTGATCTTATAATAGTAAGAAATATTAAAGTTGAACTAGCCTCTGTCATATAAAGCAAAATGTAGGGAGGAAGGGTTTTTAGCTAACCTGAGCACAAAGTACACAGAGTGTGTATGACCAGAAGATCTCAAAAATTGAGTTTGATTAGGGGCTTGATCCGGTCAATACTTTGAGAGGTATGATCCGTGACTTACCCCAAAAATGCAACATTCAACTATGTTTAAACCCTAGCACCTTGATTTAATCACTTATCTAAACCACTTTTCACAAAAGTTATACTACCATCAGATCTCTAATGAGTTTGATTTTGGGGCTTTATAGATCAAAGTATTTAAATGTTTGAAGATTTATAGGCCCTGATCTAACAAAATGCAATATTAAATAAAACTTAAACTCTAGCACCTCCATTTCACCAATAATCCTGATCATATTGTACTTACAGACTCGAAATTTGGACAAGTCTTAGATGAGCTCCAATATGACTCATCTAAGGACAAAACTGTGTCATTGGTTGAGGAATAATTTAAGCAATGTTTGCCTAGTAATTGATCCACTGCCATCATGACCCTCTTGTTGTAAGCTCCTGTTGGCAAAACTTTCAACTTTTTTTTCAGACCGAATATGATAGACTCGCTAAACTTGTGACCAAAGCTCAAATGAGTCATAGTATTTAAAGATCATCCTGTATACTATTTGTTTTTTGTTATTGTACAATTATTGTTAAAGACAATTGCGTAAATTGTTTAAAACATGGAAGGTTACAAGATTGTCACGTTGTTTACAGGTTGAGGAGGCTGTGGCAGTACTACAAGCCCGTCAAGCCAAAGAGGCCGAAGAGGCCGCAGCTACCCAGGCTGCCACCAACGCCATGAAGAAATACTAGTGCAATCACTGGAGAAGACAGATTTCTTTACTGTAAGAACAAGTTTACTGGAAGGACGAAAATTGCTTGACAGTTAAGTTTGCATTTTTTAACAGATGAGATTGATTCTTAAACGAGGCTAGGTATCAGTTGTGACAGACGTATTGCGTCAGAAAGTGCAACAGTAACTAACTTGACCGTTGCCAAGTGATATTTAAAATCTTGTGAATATCTTTTAACAGTCATTATATTTATAATGAAAAGATAAATTTATCAAATATATAATTAAAAATGAATGTTCGAAAATACGCAACCAAAACAATCCAAGCATTATAACAGATTTGAACTGAATACGGTTAACTCGCTCTCTCTATCTCTCTTTGTACTATATGTAAAGGTAGTGGCGAGTAGGGTTCATTTTAATGTTGATGTTGTGTATTATGTTATAAGTAAGGGACGTTAACAGAGAATCTTGAGAGAAGAGGAGAACACTTGATTAGGCATTCTTGATAGAGAGAGACTTAATTGGTGTAACTCATCATTTACTGTCAATTGAGTTTTTTAAACATTTTTTCCATGAAATAAAAAGTTGAGCTGGTTATGAATGTGCTGTTGTTCTCTATTTAAAGGAACTTTGTGAATAATTTATACGGCTTTTACCAGTCTCTCAAATTTAGATTTTAGGGCCACTGGCACTGAAATCAGTTACCTCACGTTGATGGAATGTCTTGTGGGTTTGAACTCTGCTTTGATAGTAGGTGTTGTGGGTTTGAACTCTGCTTTGATAGTAGGTATTGTGGGTTTGAACTCCGCTTTGAAGGAATGTCTTGCGGGTTTGAACTCTGCTTGTCTAATTGAATTGTACCGCGCTTCAATATTGTTAATCGCAATCATTGAAAAAGAGAGCCCTCAAATAAAACAATTGAAGCGCGGTACAATTCAATTACAGACCTCTCAAAATCAATTTTCGATATCATTAATTCATTTCTTGCGTGCTGTAAAACAATTTTAGATGTTTCCAAATCAAATGGAAACATCTTCAATTGAATTATATGTGTCTCCAAATCAGTGGATTTAAACCGCAATACAAACGTATTAATTTTGATATCTTTAATTGATTTATAGACAACTCCAAATATTTTACAGAGCTCTCCAATTATTTAAAGATCTCTTCACACAATTTAGTATACGCAGATTTGGCATGAAACGAAGATGTCTTAGATTTAATTGCACCGCGCTTAAATTGGTTTCGAGAGGTCTCTATTTGAAATCAAGATCTCTATAAGTTAATTTGTAGCGAGCTATAAAACAATTAGAGACCTCTTCAATTCAACTACAGAGCTCTTCAATTCAATTACAGAGCTCTTAAAACAGCTGAAATACACTAAGTTTTATATCACTTCGTTTATTGCTCGCTTTAAATCAATTTTAGGTATCATTTATTGAATTAGAGAGCTCTCCAAACATTTAAAGACCTCTTCAAATATTTGAGTATATGTAGATATGGGATTCCATACAATTGCCGGTATTGATAATTTTGCACAATGCTTTATAGTGTTCGTTTCCCTTTTTGAGCTTGCGTGTAAAAACCATTTATGTAGTGGATAACTTATCAGTGGCAAACCTTATTTTTCTACTCTTGCTACGTTGCTACGATAAAATATTAACTATTGATATCAACCATATCTTTTGCCTTTCCTAATCTTTATTTATAGAGACAAAATCGTCTTGTCAGAATTACAATATTAACTTTTTATGTTTACACGATCTTTTGCCTTTAAATAACTTCCTCATTCATGAATACCCGGTTTTAAAATCGAAAGTGAACTAGCTCTGCTTTAAATTCATCTTATAGAAACAGTGGCGTAGACCCTTCCGATAACTCTAATTTTACCCTATCCTTAAACTTTTGAGATATTTTAGCACGGAACATATAACAAACATAGGAAGGGAGCGCAATTTAGTAGTCCATACATCCATAATACGATGTACATTTTAGTTCTAGAGTTATATTTTGGACAAAAGTAAAAAGATACCATTTGTAGATGTAAGTACAAAAATACATATATCTGAATTTACGTGCAAGTTTATTCTGTATAGCTTATACATCCAGCTATTTAGTACATACAGGTATAACACTATTTGCCGATGATGAATTTTTTTGTACATGCAGCTAGTATTGTAACTAATAGCAGTTTTATTGTGTGACACTAAATAATGAAGATTGGCAGGTCAAAATTTACAGAAGGTCTTTGGAACTCAAAGAAATGTATGCGTATTATGTTGAAATTTCATTGAATCGACAGAATGACCACCCAGGTCTTTTTAACTTTCTTCATAATTCATAGAAATATAATTATACATTTACTGTGATTTATTTCGAATTTCTACATACCAACTTTCCTTTTCCAGTAAAATGAAATAGTTTCTGTGCTTTTTAATTTTTTTTCAAATTTTCACTTTCCTTAGTATTGGAGCTTTAATATCAGACTAATGATAAGGATACAGACAATGTAAAATTAAGTATTGGTATAACCATTCGATAATGGCTGATTACAGATCTGGTTATTTGAAAATATAGACGGTAAAGGTTCACCATTCTTTACTATTATATCAAGAATAGCATAAAGACAAATACTTATCAGATTCTCACTTTGCTTTGATTTTTATCCCCTTTACCTTGTCGGTTAAAAGTTTTTGAACTTTTTAGTCATATACCTCACGATACTTCGAACAGGCTAATTAGTTCTAAATGTGTTGTTACTTTACAGTGTATACCGAATACTTTAACGCATTAATGAAGTGACAGCTGTTTTTCCTAACAAATAATAAAGGGGTCAAAGTATGAAAATTGTTTCCTTTATAAAGTTGTATTATTGTTTTGAATAAATACTGTATACAGGACTACTGCCGCCGGATGTGTTGAAATACAGCGAGGAAAACGCATTTATTTTTACGAAGCTAGATTCTCACGCAATACCATTTATATAGTACCTGGTGTATCATTTTGCTCATTAAAAGCCATTTTACCGCGTCTTTGATGCTTTGCATCAATACTTTTCTTGTCTGTTTAGTTTTGACCTAAATATAACGCCATAGAATAAGTTTGAGGATAATGCACAATGTAAAGTAGTCTGGAGTTCCTTCCCCTTTCACTATGTTAGCGTACGACGGGAACCAGACTAGATGTAAAGCGTATCGTTTTTCGAAAACATCTTATTAGGTCATAGACGTATAATACTGCAAAACTGTAAAACAACAAAGTCGATACTTGTGTTCGCATATAGACGGAATTTGACATGTTTAGGCAGTTTATCTTTAACGTGTTAAGATAAATAATTAACTTGTTGAAATAGATACGAGACAAATGGCATCAAAAGATTGTTATGAAAACTCATCAGAAGAAATCCGAGTTAACTGTTCCGTTTGCACTGAAGAAAATAAAGATGTCAGCGCTGAGATATACTGTGTTGAATGTAACGACTATTACTGTACGTCATGTGTGACTATTCATACTACAGTACCTGCACTAAGGTCCCACAAGCTACTGGACAAGGACGCAGGCCCGGATGGAAAACTTCCGTTGCTACCTACAGAGCGTTGTGAAAAACACTTATTCAAGCCAGTTGATATGTTTTGTGAGAACCATGACGAGATCGGATGTTACACATGTATGACAGCAAATCACAGGTACACCTAATTCATATTTCGTACTTATTCTAAGTACTTGTCAGTAATAATTAGTATTTGCCTACTTATCTAGACAATTTTCTCATTGCTGAGAAATTTACAAGGTTTTGTTATGGTAGTGGTTAATAAACCTTTAAGGCAAATTTAAAATTGAAATATTTTGTTTTTGTTTTTCAGACATGTGTTATAATACCAATGTACACTTTGACCACCGTAAATTTGTTGTTTTGATCAATGAATAGCCCATGTAAAATGTTTGCGATAGTTGATCAAACATTAAGAACATAAACCTTTCTCTTTCATTCTCGTCTACTGATAAAAAAGTTTGTCTATAAACTACACCCTATCCATATATTTAGCTTTCTCTTGAATATTTCGCGTCATAAATATTGAAAGTATAGTACAGTAGGATAATAAGTCAACAGTTAAATCTCACTAAAACAATTGTACATGTATTTACAGTAAACTCCGTATATAACGAACTCCTTGGGACCATTTATTTGTTCCTTATATCCGGAGTATGTTTCATATTTGATAAAGAAGAAATTCAGGCCCAGAACATTTGTTCATTATATCCGGAATTGTTGCTATAAACGGAGTTTACTGTGATGCCTTTTTATTTAAACAATTTACGTTAAAGTTTTCCTTACTTTTAAAAACAAAATGGTCGCTAGCCGATTTACTGATTTTCGTTGGAGTGCACGCAAAAAAGATTGAATATATTTTATGTAGAAAATAGATTTTTGTATCAAAAGTACAGTTTGATTGCAAGATCATATGTAAGAACGCATATATTGGTAAATATTGTTCAGTTTAACCCTATACGATAACAACTTTCACATTAAAATATTTGAAGCAATATGAAATACAAAATGTAAACCTACTAAAAGAAAGAAATTACAGTCAGGTTTCATAACCTTTAAGCATTAATGATTACTGCATTGATTAAAATTAATGCAAATTTATCCATCTTGTCCATCTTATGAAATATTTTACCACTGACTGAAATTACTTGGGTACGCCCGTGCTGTCATACACATTGTTACACTAGGGGATTTGTCGTTTAGTTAAAGTCCTCAACTACCAGCATTTAGATCTTTTAAAGTCCAATTTAAGGAAAATGCTTATCAGGCATCTCTTCACAGAGTCAATATGCAATGTTAACTTTGCTGTTATATATTTCAATAGTATTTAAAATATTAAAATTAATTACATTTTTCTTTTAATTCTAGACTTTGCCAAGACGTGTTTCGCATTCCGGATTTAACGAAAGCCAGAACAGAAGATTTAACAGGTTTCTTGCAATGTTTCACTGATATCGAAGAAAAATTACAAAAGTTTCAAGAACGATTTCTTGGCTGGAGAGATTCTCTACGAAAGAGCAAAGAACAAGAGATGGAAAAAATAAGCGATTTCAAAGCAAGTCTGGAAAATAAAATCAAGGAAGGAGAACAACGCGCTTTTCAGATGGTGGAAAAATGTTTCGAGGGTTTAGATAAAGATCTGCAAACAAATGTAAAGTCCGTCAGCAAAGAACTTGAAACTATAGAAAAAACTAAACGACTTATCAAATCATCCAGCAAGAATTCGTCCCAGGCTTTCGTCGTAATGAAAATAAATCAAGAAAACCTGAAAAATGCAGAGAAGGCATACGAAACGGTTTCGAAAGTAAAGATCAACCACGGAATAACATTTGCACCTAATTTTGCTTTTGAAACAATCATGATAGATCAGTTTTGCCTTGGGAATGTAACAGAAGAAGATTCGTTTATATCCGAATTTTCGTCGAGAGGTAATATTGATATCAAGAGTGGTTCAGTGTCGCAGAACAGACTCGGGATGACAATGCCCCAGAGTTCCATGCCAGGCAGACCTCAGCAGCCACAGGCACCACACATGCCCCAGAAGGCCAGACCTGGGTACAGTCAGTACCAGAACAACAGGCCACAGGTAAGACTAAATAATAGAGGATCTGTTCTTACCTTTGCTGATTAGGTAATTGACTGGCACTGTATTGAACTTCTTTGCTGCAGTCTGACGGGAAACATGATTCGAGTCAAACAGTTTTTTTCTTTGCAGCCGTTAAGCCAGGCTACTGTTGTTGCAGGCCAAGATGCTCTGACAGCCTCTATGTTGGCTGCTGCACCACCCCAGGAACAGAAACAGATGTTGGGAGAACGTCTCTTCCCACTCATCCAGCGTATGTACCCAGACCTCGCGGGTAAAATCACTGGTATGCTATTGGAGATCGAGAACTTGGAATTGCTGCACATGTTGGAATCCACGGAGTCTCTGAAAGCTAAAGTAAGTTTGATAGTTAAGATATGTGTTCATAAGAGAAAAAGAAAGCTCATAATTTAGAAAGGAGTTTCTCTTGTTTGTAGGAAAGTCAGTGCAAAGAAAGCACCAAGATTATGCTTATTCGTCTGATCTTATAATAGTAAAGAAAGCTTATAGTTGAACTAGCCACTGTCAAATCAAAGCAAAAGGTAGGAAGGAAACAGTTTTAGCTTACCTGAACAAAAAGTGCACAGATTGTGTATGATATCTAATGAGTTCGATTACGGGCTTGATGCATCGAAGTAATACTAGGAGAGTTGTAGGCCCTGATTTAACAAATTGCAATATTAAATAAAATTTACTGTAGCACTTCCATTTCGTCACTAGCTCCTGTAAGCAAATCTCACAACTGCAATGGTTTCAACATTTCTTTTACAAGACCGAGTCTGCGACTTAAGCTCAAAGACTCCTTATTTTCAATGAGCATCCTGTATATCTTTTGATTTTGCTGTAATATATCGGTAATGACTTTTATGACTTGTAAAATTATTTGTTAGAAAGAGACGTTATCTTTTTAAGACATTAAATCTTACAAGATTGTCATGTTGTTTACAGGTGGAGGAGGCTGTGGCAGTGCTGCAAGCCCATCAAGCCAAGGAGGCCGCAGCTACCCAGACTGCCACCAAAGCCAAGAAGAATAAAAAGTACAATCACTATAACAGACACATTTTTTAAATATAAGAATACTGGAAAGATGAAAATTGCTTGACAGTTAATTTTGCATTTTTAACAGACGAGATTGATTCTTGACGAGATAAGGTCTTGGTTAGGTATCATTTGTGAAAGACTTATTGTTTAGTTAGAACGTGCAAAAGTACCTAACTTGACCGTTGCCAGGTGTTTTTATCTGCATATGGAAAAATTGTGTTAAAATTTTTTAACAATCGTTGTATTTATTGTAAAAACAAAATTTTCGAAAATATATACATGTAAATCGAAATGAATGTTCAAATATAAGCAACCAAAAATATCTAAGCATTACAACAGATTTCATTTGAATATCTTTAACTCTTAATTGGTATAACTCTTCATTTACTGTGTTTGATATTTTGAACATTTTTTTCATGAAATAAATAGTTGAGCTTGTTATGAATGTCCTGCTGTTCTCTTTATTAGTTCACTAAGTTGCTCTGTCAATAATTGTGAATAATTTGAATGGCTTGTAACAGTCTCTCAAATATAGATTTTAGAGTCACCGGCACTGACATCAGTTACCTATCGTTGATTGAAGATGTTGTGGGGTTGAACTCCGCTTCTAACCGCGTTGACAGTTTCTTACGGAAGATACAAGTCTAGTTCAGGTCCTTCCTTGAAGGAGCTGTGGGTTGGTGAATTGTTCGCCAATAAAGAACTAAAATACAGTTAAAACTGTCATAACCCAAATACAAAAAATTGTATGGACCAATTGTGATTGAAAACTAAACTAGTGGGCCAAGATGTGAATGTTCTAGAAGAAACAAAGTTGTCAAGAAAATGGTTTAGAATGATCAGCTTGATCTACGTATAATGAGTTGAGGTAAGAGATAGTTATGTGTTGCACAAATGGTATCGATCGACTGTCAAAGCTAAAACTAGACACATCTTTGAATTTTTTCTCCAAAACCACATATCACAGAGCATGGATAATTGACATGTAACATTGTCTAGTGATCCTCTACCAAGACTGCAAATCATTACCCCGGGTCAAAATTAACCCGCCCTGGGGTCACTTGACATAGGTTTACATAGGTTTCTATAGGTAAATCTTTTCTAAACCCACAAGGCCCAGAGCTAAGGTATTTGGCATGTAGCATTGCCTAGTAGACCTCTACCAAGACTGTTCAAAATTAGACGGGGTTCGCTTTATTTAACATAGGCTAACATTTTTCGTTCGCTCGAACTTGATTTTAGTTCGAGGGATCGGTAGTTCGCTCCATCGAGGGCCGCCAGTCACGAGTAGTTATACTGTAGAAACTTGAATATAATTCGCATTTAACCCATGTTTTATATTTGCGTATAATGCATCAAGTTTGGAACTAAGACAATTTGCCTGAGCAAAATCTAACACAAGATCTAACAAGCATTCGCATTCGGTGAACGTTTGATTTAAATAGGTGGAGAAATGCTACAATGTACACATTATATATGGGATTTATTTTTGATTAGTCAAAGCTAAAGCTCTTGACTAATTGGTCTGCTTTGTCCCATAATGCATTTTGCTCAAGAATTTCGACTTTCAGAGTGTAAGTGAACTATTTTTGTTGAAGGAGTGATATTAACACTGGAGAACCAGATTAAACCCTAATCAGAGATATTGTGGCAATACACATTGTGTTGAAGTTCAACTACAGGTATCGATTACCACATGTGATGAATACCCCCAGTGACACATTGACACAATTATTCTACACTTTTGCTAGCCACTTCAACCTGCTTGGACACAGTTAAGGAATAAGAGCACTGCATATGAGACTAACCAGGGTGCTGCACGCTGATGGTTGATGTTATATGTAAGAATTTTCCAGACATTCCAGCGAAAAAAATAGCCAAACAGCTTAGCAACAATATGCTTAACTAAGCTTGGTACTTATCACTAATGTGAAATTTCCTAGATATTCAGTCAGTAATTGCTGAAAAAGCATGCTAAAAATAACATCTCAATGTACACTGCGCTATGAAAAATTCAAAAGGGCAATAACTCTATGCAATCTATCCAGATGTAACATGTTGCCAAGCTACATAACTAAGCTTGGGACTAATCATTCATGTGAACTTTCATTGCCAGTGGTAACTGAAAAACATAACCGTCATGGAACAACCTCCGAACTGATCATCGTTTACCAGAAAGCATTCTCTGTTCCGCTCGCCCCTCCGTTGGTAAATGCGAACGCGTCCTTCGGTGCCACGGAACGTCATTCTGGTTTCATCCACAAATACAACATTAGCTCAGTCAGCTCTAGTAAGCTTGGGTTCCGTCTCGCCCATGCTAACCGAGTTGATTTGTGCCTTGCGACAAGGGTAAGAACCTCCGTGGACGACGGGCTCGATGACCAACTGTCCGGAGCCGGTTGCGAATCGTCTGTGGGCTAATTGGCCTGTTGTGCGTACCGACTGTCTGCCTTGCCGTTGACGTACCCGTAGTAAAACGGCTGCGTAGTTGTGATAGAACCTATCCTGGTGGCTAGTTAATCTCCACTTTGGCCTCCGATGGATGTAAGCCACACTTCCCTTCTAAATTTTTCCCAAGCTGCCGGATACTAGAATGTCGCCTCTTGGACAGCCGCGCAACCTGAAGTAACTAGGTTTCAATGGTGAAAAGATAAATTATATTTAATATGATTTCTCACATTCTGTCACAGTTGATTAATTAATTTACAAAATTAGTCATGCCTGCCGAATCGGGGTGCCAGCATCAATCGGCATATGCCGACAGCTCTGGCCCGCGTTCGGTGGTAATTCTCGCCATCTTTTTTGTTTTTCAAGTTTGACATTCCATGTGTATTGCATTGAAATAATATTTAGCGCTAATTCACAATACACGTGATCCTCATACCAAAAGTCGCAAACCGTAGGCATCGTCTCGCGCGGTCAACAGTGACAGTAAAATGTAGATACGTCATGGCACTGTTGAGATCTAGTCTAAAATTAATATGCAATTTAATATTTCAATTTTGAAAGGTATACGCTTAAGGTAGTGCACAATTTTTTTCAGTGGGTAGGGTGTATGTTTTATTATTTTTCATTTCTACTTTTTACATCAAACATTTTTATCCTGGTTGGAATGTTGTAGTATACTTACGCTATTAGTTCATGTAAAGAAAATTTTAATTAGTGAATTATATTGAAGAACAGATACATTTTGACAAATTATCTTGCTCGTTGACAAACAAAGACTGTGTGAAAGTGGGGCCTCAAAAGAAAAAAAAAGACTGTGTGAAAGAATCAATGGAAATAAAGCTACTTAAACATAGTTTACACGACTGTCAACACACCCTTGTTTCGTATTACTGTGTCAAATACATACTTTGAAAAATATCTGTAAAAACAGGAGGGGTGACTTTCAGTAAATCTCTGATTTTTTTATTTCTTGGTAAACAGACATTTTTACAACAAGAAAACAAAATCGCACTCTTGTAATTTGCACGTACATTTTACCTGGGACGAATATATACTGGTTTTACGGAGAAATACGTCGGCCAAGATGAAGGAAATTTCATTTCAAATTTAAAAAAAATGAGTGTCTGTTTATCATATCTTATTTACTATGTATTTACTCTTCAAAACATGGTGCACGTCTATGCGATTGAAAATACATATAAATTATGCCGGCTTTGTCAAAATGGTTGAAGATTGTTATCTCATAGACAATGAGCAAATTGGGGTGTACGTTCAAGAAAGAGCAGGATTGAGGAACACATTAGAAATCACATATACGCTAGAATCTATCATTTTCTAATTTATGACGAACTAGTCAAAATAGTAATCGCGAACAACGTCATAGTAGGCTATTGAAAAATACTAGTATTACCCAGTTTCATCTGCATGCAGTACCTTGCACTTATTACAGAGGTGCATATTTTGTGCCATATATGATTTTTTACTACATGGTCGCAGGCGCAAAAACACATTATATAAAGCGGGTCTCCCTAATTACCGACAAGAACAAACGAGAACCGACGAGAACCGACAAGAAGATATATTTTGGTTTTTAATGATTTTATATGTATTATTTCATTTTAAAACTTTAATTTAATCATGTTTCAAATATTTAAAAACTATTTCAATAATACATTTTACTATTTAATGAGTTTTTCTTCAATTTTGCATACCGACAAGAAGCTTGCGCCACTGTAATAAGCTTAACTTGTACCGTCGAGAAGAAAGTCTTTGTGATTTTATGTTGTGATTTCTTAAACAGAATGTATTAAAATAATTATAAAAATTTCTAAGCTATTTTAATCACAAATAAACAATAAAATTTGATGGTTGTTTGATATTTAATTCATATTCCGTACCGACAAGAAATCAGTGCAACCGTCAAGAACTGAGAATTGTCATACTGATGATACCGACAAGAAGAAATTCTGCTTATT
Organism: Saxidomus purpurata; assembly: GCA_022818135.1. Classification (NCBI taxonomy): domain Eukaryota; kingdom Metazoa; phylum Mollusca; class Bivalvia; order Venerida; family Veneridae; genus Saxidomus; species Saxidomus purpurata. The sequence goes on from JAFMSR010000017.1 coordinate 1,837,195, forward strand.
TCATGGTATATGTGCTTGTTATTTAAGTTTACATAAGTTATGTTGAATAAACATTTTATGGAATATTTGCCGAATTATTTAACAATGATATATCTTGTATGTTATTTTTTGACATACCGACAAGAAATTCGCGCTACCGTCAAGGAGAACAGTTACACCTTTCAGTTACCGACAAGAAAAATATAAGCTTATTTTAGTACCGACAAGAATACAGAGGAACCTTCAAGAATCTAGTTGACATACTAGTGATACCGACAAGAAGAATTTTCATAGTATGTGTGCTTGTTATTTACATACTTGCTCTGTTTTTACTTACCGACAAGAAATCCGCGCAGCCGTCAAGGAGACCTTTCAGTTACCGACAAGAGAAAAAACAGGCTTATTTCAATAACTTTCAATAACATTTTTACTGCATAATCATACTATATATGATTTGTAATTATTCTGTTTAATGTCACTATGATAAATTATCAATAGTATTTTGTTTTTTGCTGAGTTTTTCTTCAAATTTCCATACCGACGAAAAGAATGCGCTACTGTGTTTTCTTGATACCGACAAGAAGAAATTCTTGTTTGTTTGTTTGTTTCATTGATATTTTGCCGCCTTTTCTTACAACTGACATAAGGTTTATTCAGTTATGTTCCGAGGATGGTTTTTGTTGCTCTTTCATCAAATTTTCGGTTACTTAGGGGCGATAAAGCCGCGCCAGAGGCCTACCGTGCTTTTTAAGCGTATTTTTGTTTTATCATCAAAAGACAAGGTTACTTACAGACTGTTAAGCCGTGCCAGAGGTCTACCTTGCTTTTAAGTGTTGTGTCAGTGTATATGACAAAGTGAAAACAAGGTAACTTACAGACTGTTAAGCCGTGCCAGAGGTCTACCTTGCTTTTGCTGTTGTGTCAGTGTATATGACAAAGTGAAAACAAGGTAACTTACAGACTGTTAAGCCGTGCCAGAGGTTTACCTTGCTTTTGCTGTTGTGTCAGTGTATATGACAAAGTGAAAACAAGGTAACTTACAGACTGTTAAGCCGTGCCAGAGGTCTACCTTGCTTTTAAGCTGTTGTGTCAGTGTATATGACAAAATGAAAACAAGGTAACTTACAGACTGTTAAGCCGTGCCAGAGGTCTACCTTGCTTTTGCTGTTGTGTCAGTGTACATGACAAAGTGAAAACAAGGTAACTTACAGGCTGTTAAGTCGTGCCAGAGGTCTACCTTGCTATCATAGTTCTATTTATAATATATTTTGTTCACGAAAAACAAGGTTACTTACAGGCGGTTAAGCCGTGTCAGAGGTCTACCTTGGTTTTCTACATAGTGTTAAACATAACAGTATACATGTATTTTCATAATGTTGCTGTATATGCAACAATTGCAATTTTTATACATATAAAACATATAAAAAAATACGGTTACTTAGGGGCAATTAAGCCACGCCAGAGGCCTACCGTGCTTTTCTACAATATGATTTCACTGTTTTTCTTTCTTGACTTATTCTTTTCTTATACGTTTACATTTTGTAAAGGTTTTCGACTCTTTAATTCGTCTTTTTTGGCAAGGTTTTTTTTACTACAGTTGCTGTGTTGGGAATACTCAATTTCCCGTCGGTTGACATGAGCACTTTTTCTGGATTTGACTTGGCGCCGAATTTGATAAATTTCATGTATAAAAGTTCTTTTTCTTTTTCAGACTTTTGTTGCCATGTAGATAATGTTGTTTTCACTTTGAGATTTGTGCTCCTTGTGTAAGTTCAAAGTCACCGTGACCATAAAGTGCCCCTCTTATTAATGCTTCTTGATGTTTCACTTCCTTTTCTAGCATTTCAATCAAATCTGGTAATTTGGAAGGTTTCCAGTTCAAGTTTAACTTAAAAATGTGGTTCATTGCTTCACAGTGGTTGTCTTTCCAATTCAATGGGAGCTTTTCATCATTCTTTCTAACTTCATGAACATGTTCTTTTATAGTTCGAATATGTTTACAAGAATGACATGCGACATATCTCGTGCACAAGTCATATTAAATGTATATTAATTGATTATTCTTCTGTTTGATCCATTATTTCAAAGTGGCTCAGTTACCCTATCTGTGTTGGGAAACTCAACCATTTCGCATAGAATTTTGGAACTTAGTTCGATTAAAACCAGTGAACAAAAAATTATTGGCGGTCAACCTGCTCCTAAATTTACAATCGAGCAGCCCTTTCAAAACTTTGTCAAAATGGACGTGAACGCGGATTTGCAGAAAGAACGGAATTCAGCCACTTTTGATACAGAGAAATTAACAGAAATCTTATACAATGGCAAGCATATGGTCAGACGTCGGAGGTATTTACGTGAGTATTCTTTTAAAGATGTGTCATTGCATCAGCAGCAAAAAATAAACGGTGACACTTTGACAGTTTTGAGGTCGATAAATAGGACGTGCACTGAAGTGAAACTGAATATAAGGCAACAGTACGACAAACTGTTTAAACATTTTCAGTGTAGAATTCTGATCGTTTCATTTAAACTCATTGCCTGCAGACAGGTTCTAAACTTTACTGGCATGCAAGGAAAAGCTGGTGGCTCCTGATAAAAACCATGACTATTTTGCTAGCCTAGCCTTGGTACTTACAGCTCATGAAATATAGACGTTAGACAGCAGGAATTGTCGGCGGCTTGCATTTATCGCAGATTTTTAGTTCATGTCATGTTTAACTAGTGTTTCCATTAGACGGTTGGGGGAAATTTTGATCAAGACCTCGCTTTATTGGCGGCCAGGCATTCTGCCTCGATCAAATGCCCTACTGCCCCTGGGCCTATTTTACTAATTTATAACTAAAGTGCCAGCAAACACTAACAGGCATGTGAAACTGGAATTAAATCGATAATCCTAAACAGTTTGCAGACTTGTGCTCAGCCTCTCAACAATCTTTAAAATAAAAGTGTCAATACGTCCTCTAGTACACACCATGTCCGCCGAATCTAACCCTGGACAGCAGGCTAGCTGTTGCCTGTCTATAGTAACAGTAACATTAGATCCGTCTACATGAACTTTTATTTTGAATATTACCTGTCAATCACAGCGTCAAGTGAAAATGTTGCTGATCAATATGTTTGATTCGGAGGCAATTAAAATTAATCTGTTGGTCATTGTAATAATTTCAAAAAAGTATAGTAAGAGTGTGAAAACTTCATTTAATGACGACATTTATGGATTGTTTAGTGTATAACACGTGTTTTTCTGTTTATCCAGCTAAATTGAAAATTATCAGCATATTTATTTATTTTTTTTTTTCAATCATCATTACTCTTGATTTCTTGATTTCTGTCAGTCTGCTTCAAAATAAATCGTGATTTTGATCAAGACTTCCTTCATACAGGCTAGTTATAAAGGAATGTGATGGCAAAACTAAAAAGCCGCCGACAGTTACTTGCCACCGGCTTTTCCTTGCTTGCCAGTAACCCTGGACAGCAGGCTAGCTGTTGTCGGGTGATAGGAGTCACTGACTTGAAATGACATTAAAATCTCTTTGATTGAGGGTCCTAGTTTTGAGCCCTGCTATTGATCATGTCACTTTAAGTGAGATAGTTGTCAGTTTCTTACAGAGGATGGGGTTCAAAAGCTGGTTCTTCCCAGGAATGATGGTTTTCAGTAGGTAAACTGCCTTACTGTAAAATAACTGAAATACATTTAAAACGGGCATAAAACTCCAAGCAAACAATCATTAGACAACTTGATGTACTATAAATCGTCCATTGCAAATGGTCATGTTAGAACTAAAATTATATCTTTCACTGCAGTCATTGAAAAACATTGTTTATCATTTCATAAATGAGGAGGGACCACAGAAAGTTTAACTTAACACAAAATGTTCTATTTTAGTAATATCCTCCTGCCAGAGCCGGGGGGATACGGTAATGACTGGTGTCCCTCTGTCAGAGTCACTCTTGGGGGGATACGGTAATGACTTGTGTCCCTCTGTCAGAGTCACTCTTGGGGGGGATACGGTAATGACTGGTGTCCCTCTGTCAGAGTCACTCTTGGGGGGGATACGGTAATGACTGGTGTCCCTCTGTCAGAGTCACTCTCGGGGGGGATACGGGAATGACTGGTGTCACTCTCAGGGTGGGGGATACGGGAATGACTGGTGTCCCTCTGTCAGAGTCACTCTTGGGGGGGATACAGGGAATGACTGGTGTCCCTCTGTCAGAGTCACCTTGGGGGGGGATATGGTAATGACTGGTGTCCCTCTGTCAGAGTCACTCTGGGGGGATACGGTAATGACTGGTGTCCCTCTGTCAGAGTCCTCTTGGGGGATATGGTAATGACTGGTGTCCCTCTGTCAGAGCCGGGGATACGGTAATGACGGTCCCTCTGCCAGAGCCGGGGGGATACGGTAATGACTGGTGTCCCTCTGTCAGAGTCCTCTTGGGGGGGATACGGTAATGACTGGTGTCCCTCTGTCAGAGCCGGGGGGATCACGGTATGCTTCCCGGGCCGGGGGATACGGTAATGACTGGTGTCCCTCTGTCAGAGCCAGGGGGATACGGTAATGACTGGTGTCCCTCTGTCAGAGTCCCTCTAAGGGGGATACGGTAATGACTGGTGTCCCTCTGTCAGAGTCACTCTTAGGGACTTTTTTTACTGAGACAGAAAGGTGCCCACACCCTTGATTTTGGAAACAAACTAGCTCGGTATTTAAGCAAAGGGAAATCAAAATAATGAGGTAAAGTCAACTGTATAAGGAAAAACTGCATGACTTGAACTTTTGTCAAATCTTACTGCCATGGTAATTGTATGTTCCATTTGTAAGATTTTAATATAATTTTATCATGTATATAAGAGTGTGATTCTTATGTGGCCCTTTTAAGGTTTGTTGAATCATTAGAAAAGCATGTGGTATATATAGTCAGGGAATGGGAGTTACAGTGTATCCGTGTATTCTCTTGAAACAACTGCTGCAGTTTCAAAATAATTTGATCTAATTTAGAACTTCCTCTACCATATCTGCAGAGGTATCTGGTCACCCAAGCTTTATGGAATAAACAAGCATTTAACAATTAGTAGACAATGTTTGCTGAGTCAGGTGAGCAATACAGAGTCATCACAATCCAGGGTTGGCAAAATACCGGCATTTATGAGTAAATTTACTGGTATTTACCTGTCATAATCTCTCTTGTTTCAATAGTGTAAATGTTTTAGGGTGTTTTACATAATACTGTTATGCCATTCAAGTTGTTAAATACTTGATTGAAAAAAGAAAATAATTTTATTTATGATAACTTTTAAACAGAACAAAAGTTGATCAGATTTCATACAGTATTACTTTGAATAGACAAATCTTTAATTCTGCTGAGTCATTAAAATTGGTTCTCATTGTGAATAAATCAAGCACATCCATTTCATTAACAGGTCATGAATTAGAATGATAAAATCGTTAAACTCATGTCAGTCTAAATTTTGCCCTCATCAGTGTACCCAAGTTATGTCACGTTTACAAAAAAATAGATACAGGGAATGTTCTCTGGGCCATATTTTATGTTGTACCAAACGTCAAAAAATTGGTTACATAAAGATTTTGAATCGTGTTCTGCCTTTTATTGAGCTTGCGTAATAAGTAATGAAAGAAAACACAATCGTGTTTAGATCATGTAACAAATCAAGTTTTTCAAGATTCAGATTATAATTTTTGCACACTACTTTCACAGACAAGCACTAGGTTGCTTCTATGTTGTAGTGAAACAGTTATTATGAGCACATTTACTAATCACCTCAATTTTACCAGCCACCTGCATTAAGCAGCCAATCCTGATGTACAAATGTACCTGGTATCCTGATTGGCCATTTTCATATTAAATGTATTTGAAACACACCTGCACTGGCTTTAAGTGGACACTTTTGACGCCCCTCTTGGTTTCTGGAGAAAAATGTCACGGCTGGGAATCACATATTCAAAATAATCTCTACAAAAGTAAATCTATTAAAAATGTTAAAAAAGAATGAAAGCCTTTTAGCTGTAAATGTAAAATGTAGCCTATCATATGGCAACATAAAAGTAATACTGTATTCTAGAACTACACAGGTCTCAATCATAGTCACCTTCGCCTTGAATGTTATAGCTGACATTGAAATGAAATAAACACACTTTCATTTTGCAGAAAATCTTGTGTTTCAAGACAAATACCTACAGTCATTTACTCCGTTCTGGAATCGTGAGCGTAATGAGCACTATGATATAGCTGTTAAAAAAAGTGTGTACGTCAACAAACTGTTAACAGATCTCAACATCACCAATGGAGTGGAAATGTTCTATGTCAGAGAGTAAGTATTCGCTGTACATGTATGTTTGATTTAATATGGTGTTGTTGCAGGAGTTTAATGCCCATTCCAACTGTATTTTGGTCATTTTAACAGGTGGGTAGTTTGCCTAACTGATTTCTAGGAAGAACCAATACTATATAGACACCTATCCTGCGTAAGAAACTGCCAACTTTCCTCACATTAAGAAAAATGGCCGGTAGTAGGGCTCGGACCCATGGCTCTTAATCAGTGAGATGTTACAATGATTTCAAGTCAGCGACTCTAACCATTCAACCATACAGGCGGACTTTATTTAATATAATTATGATACTCTTTCATGTCTTTCAGTTAAAAGTGAAACTTAAAAAGAATGATGTTTTAGCCTTACCTTTATCATGGACCTATATACACATACATATATATATACACATAGTTCATGCCTTAACAGCTTTATATGTTCCTTCAGGGCTGCTGCAAACCAGGAGTCAAACCCATTGGGACTGCATCAGGTCATGTTTATACCAACCATAGAAAAACAAGGAACCAAAGAACAAATTGAGAAGTACGTGACACCAGCAAGAAAATTTCAGATCCTCGGAACCTATGCACAAACAGAACTTGGCCATGGTAAGGCTTCACATGGGACATTTAGTGGGGAAATTAATTTGCTTTGTGTACTGGTATGTCATGTTACACCAGGAAAATGAATTTTTTTGGGGTAAATGATCAGGAGAAATGAATTTGATTTCTTGGTGTTGTAATCATTTCTGTAAATATTACTTTAAAAGGAAAGTCAAAAGGAATCTGAAGAAGTACATGTAGTTTTGTGTAAAAATCACCCAAGAGCTTTACCTTACAGGGCTGCATTTATTATAGAGATGTTGTTATCAATGAATTAGTATCCTGTTGGTAGTGAGGCTTGTTTTCCAGCGATATTTTCACTATACCTGATTTGTCTGCCAGTTTGTTTTCCAGCGACCACTTACTTACTGTTACTTCATTTGTGTTGTAGCAGAAAGATTTTACCCCCGATTTTACCCCCAAGGGTTTATCATTACTGAACCAGAAGTATTTTGCAGCATTACTGTTTCTATTCAGTTTTCTTGCAGCACTAAGGATTAAATATTCTGGAAAATCTCTAAACGTGTAAGATATAATTGATGAATTTTCATAATTTCAGGAACATTCATTCGTGGTTTGGAAACCACAGCTACATATGATCCCAAGACAGAGGAATTTGTTATCAACAGTCCAACTCTCTCATCTATGAAATACTGGCCTGGATCAAGTAAACAGCTATTTTTAGATTAGATTACATTCTGCAGATCAAAGGGTTTAATCAAACAAACAATATGTAATATTCCTTGAACTTTTACAGAAATATATAAGTAAATTTTACATGCTTTAAATATTTTAAAGGTTTAGTTCCAACTTAATAGTAGTAAAGGTTTTGGGGGAATAAGGAAAGTTTATCATACCTAGCACTACTGTAAGGTAAATTGATAGATGTACTGACAGACACAAACACACAGGCACACACACAATCCTAGACAGCAACACTGAAACATGCGACAGATACAATATGTGACACATTAATGTTGATAAAGTACATGACATGATGATGCTTTTCCTGAATGCAGCAGTTGATAAACCAAAAAACTTGCAACAGAGAAAACATTGAAAACTGCAACACAAACAATGATTCAAAAATAGTTTAAACATTAGACAGCAAACTACGATACCCAATGTACATGTATAGTTAAAGCCAAATAAATATGATAATTTGTTTTGGGAATAATTTGTCTTTTAATTTGAAACTGATTTATGTTTAGCCATAAATTCTTCAGTCAGCACTTACTAGAATATTAAAAAAAGCAAGTGGAGAACTTTGTAAACAAAATTTACCCCCACTGAGTAAAACTTAGATATTATTTACACATTGCCTTGTCATAAAAAATTAAAAAAGTTCAAATGCAGTGCCCTAAATCCAAGTACAACGTCTGGGTTAAAAAAAAAAAAATAAATTGTATTTCAGTGGGAAAGACGTGTAACTATGTGATTTTGATGGCTCAGCTATACTCTCAGGGAAAGTGTCATGGTATACATGCGTTCGTTGTACAGATCAGGAGTCTCAAGGATCATACACCAGTACCAGGTAATACTGAAACATAAAAAAGGTGTCCTATGAAAGCCTTAAGGTAGTTTGTACCCTTCTAATTTGTTTGATCTGGATTATTCTGAAAAAATGTATAGTTATATAAGTTGCAGTTGGGATGTACTTTATGAACATTGACCTTTCAGTGAGACATCAGTCTTCATCAAGTTAACCTTTCACGCTGTGGACAAATACACAATTAAGATAGGCTGATCTATGACAAAGAGGGTGTTTTACATTCATTTTGGCCTGGATATGTGAATATATTACAAAGCTCCTCCGGGTAATCAAAGCGAATAAACAGTTACACCTACCACTTTTGAGGCCCATACTAGGCCCACAAGTTAGTGTCTAGGATGCTTATAAATGTCTGATTAGGTTCTATTTACTAGAGTTTATGGTAACCATTCTCAAACCAGTAGTCAAAGTTGTGTAGGAATATCAATGTCAAAACTGACCAATCAGAATCTTGTATTTTTATTGAGTCTGATCACGCAGGTGACTTTTGCAATTCAAGTTAGATTTTTTTGGTTTGCATTTGAATTTTGCTTTTGAAGAACAAAGGGTTCCTAGAGAGGCTAGGATGATAGGTAAAGTGTTTACAATGTGCATCAGTTTCTTTACCTGTGTAGTGGTGAATGTTTAACTATCAAATATCTGTATTATAACAGTTAACACATATGTCTTATCACCTTAGGAGTGTGGGATATGGAAACAAGTTGAAATATATTGTCATTGGTTATGCCTATATCATGTCTTATAATTTAATGGCATCAATGGATGCTCTATAAGTGAGGTGTTAAAAGGTTAAAATTACAGAACAAAAGTTATACAGTTCAGTTGACAATTTTAATTTGAGATATTGCTGAGTGTCTGTACAATGTTTTGGGTTACATTTGGAAAACACACATTTTAAATTCAGTTTCTTAAAAATTATACATGTATTTACAAACTTTCCTACTTTGTTTTGTTACAGGTGTATCAGTAGGAGACATAGGCAATAAGTTAGGTTACGGTGGAATGGACAACGGATACCTCATGTTTAACAACTACAGAGTTCCTAGAGACGCTATGTTGATGAGATATGCTAAGGTTTGACTGTGTTACTGTATATTACCCTGCAGCAGAACTTTCTTCTTATCATTTGTTTCCTTTAAGATGTTTGTTTTTGTAATTTGGTTCCATATATGCATGTTACCAGGTTTGATCCTCCATTAACTATCCTACACTTTACTATTTTATCAATGCTATCCAGTAGTTTGCTAGATAGACTTCTGTAACAATAATATTTTTATACCCCCCCTCCCGAGGACAAAAAGTGTTAGGGGGCGTATAATAGATTCAGCTTGTCTGTCTGTCTCTATAAGTCTGTTGTAGCTATCTTTTGGATGCTTGATCACCAAAACCCTTGGTCAGAAATTAATGATACTTCACAGAAGTGAGAAGTACCATGCCTAGTTGTGCATGGTCCATGTTTCAGGTAACTAGGTCAAGGTCATAGGGGCTCGACATAATAAAATTTGGTACGCTTTGATTCTCCAAAACCTCTTGTCAGAATTTAATGATACTTCACAGAAGTAATAAGAACCATGTCTAGTTGTGCATGGTCCAATAATTAAAGCATGAAATGTTAAATGAATTTTAGATACTGTGTCAGTGTGGTGTTCAGAGAGGGTTGGTAGGAGGGGGGGGTATTCATCACCTTCAGTGATTGTACTAGTTTTGACTCTACTTGTGTGACCCCAGTAATACATATTCTTTTTGAGCTCTTCACTCTTTGCTACCTTTACAATGTACTTATCTCCCTTCTCCTGCATCTGCAGCAAGAAAGTTATTGTATATAACAATTTAACCAAGGTTTGTTCCGTAAAGTATTAATCATAAACTTTTTTGTAAATTATTGGCCAATTAAGAAACGCTTTTTGACCAATTAAGAAACTTTGCCAAGTGATATTATATGTAAAATTTGCTCAAGTCATAAATAAAAAGGCATGCCAGTATTTAATCTTTACAAAATTTAAAGCAGGTGGCATACTGTATGTAAACTATTTCCTATACATGAATTTTCTTTGTAAGAAGACACTAGTCTGCAGGGATAGTTGCGGGTCAGAATACACCATCAAGAACATTTGCCATTGGCCGAAACAGTTAGTGAGCACAGGATTAGGGGAAAGAAAGAATCTTCCGTATAGTTGATAAAAGTGCATAGGGTACAACTAATATGAAGTGAATAACTTGGAAGACATTATTTTATGTTTTAAAAGTTGCTTTGCACAACCATAAATTTAGTGCAAATGATTAATGAAGTGGACTTTTTCTGCAGATATTTTGAAAACTTTTTGCATTGTTTTATTAGGACTAAAAATTGAGATAGATAAGAGGAGTAAAGTAGATGCTTACTGCAGTTGAAGGCTGTACATGTTATATTCATCATACCTGTTTGTAATCCAGCCTACATTTTCCCATGTTTTAAGGTTGAGAAAGATGGTACATATATACCTCCTCATAACACGAAACTAGCGTATGGGTCCATGGTTTTTATACGTGCCCTTATTGTTGGTGACTGTGCCAGATCAATGGCTCAGACATGCGTTATCACAACACGATACAGTGCAGTTCGAAGACAGACTGAAATAAGACCAGGGTACGTAGTGAGTTGAATGTGCAAAACTGTTAATAACAAAAATATGTATATCAGTATAGAACTGAACAAACTGAACAGGTAAATAAATCTCATTTTCTCAGAATATCTTGTACTAGTACTATAAAAGCATCTAGGAAAGACGCCATGGAGGTATATTCTCTTGAAGGAGGTTTGTATAAGTCTAAATTTAACCAACTATTTTACCGATATTTGGAAAGGTAGGTATCAGGATTTACTTGTTTTCAACGAAAGCTGTTTGGGGACGTATTCATTTCCAGAAATTTGTAGCAAATGTTGATATACCATATACTATAGAATTGATAAAGATATGTTATTGCTTCAGATGTCAGAAAGACTGCTTAACGGCCACATTGATCAAGATTTCTTATGTATTGATTCAATTTTTTTTTACCTGTTTATTAAAAAGATAAAGGTACAGTATGGCCCATCTTTCTCAAACCACTGGACTTGTATTGGTAATGGGTATGAGCTTTATACCCCCAGCTAGTTTATGTTAACTCTTTAAGGATAATTAATTGAAACATAAAATTGTACCTTGACGTTCAAAAGAAATTTGCCATTTTCATCTGAGATAAAGTTAAGATTACTTGTAGTGTGGAAGATGATGCTTATTTATACATATATATATATTCTTAAATACATTGTAACAGTTGCATACAATATAAGAACTATCATAATGACTTTTGGTTCAATGGTTTATTAAGTTATGTTTGAAGTTGGATAGTTTTTTAGCTCGATTATTTGAAGAATAAAGAGACTATGTCGGTGTCTGTGTTGGTTAAAGTTTTTTTATAAAGTCCAGTATCTTCTTCATTACTTAAGATATTCAATTGAAACTTGTTGTACTTACTCATAGTGTCAGACTGACAAGTTAAATAACTAGATGTACTTGAGAGAACAAAAGGGAAACAATTCTAGATATAATGTTTATCACAAAATTCATCCAGAGCTCTATTCTTGTTCAGATTGAGAAAGATGGTACATACACTGCACCATCCAGTCCAAAAATAGCTTATGGGTCGATGGTTTATATACGTGCCATGATAGTTGGGGGTTGCGCTAAGTCTTTGTCCATGGTATGCACCATAGCAACAAGGTATAGTGCAGTAAGGAGGCAGACAGAACTCAAACCTGGGTAATTTTTGTTTTCAAATATTAGTCATCCACGTGTGAGGAATATCAGATTTATTTACATCTTTTATACATTCCAAAAGGTGTTAGAAATAGGATTACAGGTAAGTGACTAGTTTTACACGTGAATAGGATTAAAGGTAAGTGACTAGTTTTACATGTGAATAGGATTAAAGGTAAGTGACTAGTTTTACACGTGAAAAGGATTACAGGTAAGTGACTAGTTTTACATGTGCTTGTCTACCTTGACGTGAAATGAAGGTAGAAGGAGAAAGTTTTGGCCACTTTTGTATTGTTGGTATTCTTTTTGAAAGTTGCCATAATGCCTGGGCTTTTGTTTTTACTGTAGTCAGGTTTTGGTATGTTCCATCTTTCTTCGTACCTGAACAAATGATGCATGCAAGCTACTTCCCATAGGTTGTTGTATACTTATCCAGAATCCCATTTTTGTGTCGCCCTTTCGGAGAAAAGGCGATACATAGGGATCGCTTTGTCCGTCGGTCCGTCCGTCAGTCCGTCCGTCGGTCCGTCCGTCCGTCACACAAACTTAACGTTGGCTATAACTTTGGCATTTCTTAAGATTTCTTCATCAAACTTTACAATTGTATTGCTTATGACAATAGGGTCATGATGCCACCAAATTTTGTAGGTCAAAGTCATATTTGACAGAGTTATGCCCCTTTTTGTACGTGGATTTTGTCATGAAAACTTAACGTTGGCTATAACTTTGCCATTTCTTAAGATTTCTTCATCAAACTTTCAAATTGTATTGCTTATGAAATAAGGGTCGTGATGCAGCCAAATTGTGTAGGTCAAGGTCATATTTGACAGAGTTATGCCCCTTTTTATACTTAGATTTTTGCTATAACTTTGCCATTTAAGATTTCTTTATCAAACTTTCAAATTGTATTGCTTATGTCAAAAGGGTTGTGATGCCGCCAAATTTTGTAGGTCAAGGTCATATTTGACAGAGTTATGCCCCTTTTTGTACTTAGATTTTGTCACGAAAACTTAACGTTGGCTATAACTTTGCCATTTCTTAAGATTTCTTCATCAAACTTTCAAATTGCATTGCTTATGACATAAGGGTCGTGATGCTGCCAAAGTTTGTAGGTCAAGGTCATATTTGACAGAGTTATGCCCCTTTATATATTTAGATTTTTGCTATAACTTTGCCATTTCTTAAGATTTCTTTATCAAACTTTCAAATTATATTGCTTATGTCAAAAGGGTTTGTGATACCGCCAAATTTTGTAGGTCAAGGTCTTATTTGACAGAGTTATGCCCCTTTTTGTACTTAGATTTTGTCACGAAAACTTAATGTTGGCTATTACTTTGCCATTTCTTAAGATTTCTTCATCAAACTTTCAAATTGTATTGCTTATGACATAAGGGTCATGATGCCGCCAAAGTTTGTTGGTCAAGGTCATATTTGACAGAGTTATGCCCCTTTTTACACTTAGATTTTGTCACAAATTGTTGGTTATTCCGACAAAGCATAAGAGGGCGACACAAGTGTTCTACTGAACACCCATCTAGTCTTAATTGAAATGATGTCGCCAGTTTGTTATGATATTGAAAATGAAGATAAATATATCTAAAGCTGATAAGTAAAATACTAAGTAAACATAAGCTCACTGTTTTGGTCAGTTTATAGTAAATTATAATCATATACATGTTTCAAGACAATTGATCGGAGAGAACATGAGTTAAATTGATCCACTCAGGGACCAACAATTATTTTACAATTATTACTAATAGTAGAATTGTATGATAGTATTGTATGTGGAATAAATGTCACAAAGGAGCATTTCTCATCAGTAAAATAATTATGCAGTGAAGTCTTGATCACTGTTACATTATCATTGATAAATATAAAACTCATGTCAGCTTTTTATTATAAGATAATAGGATGCAACCCATGTGCATTATGTTATTGTAAACCAAATGGTTCAATGAAATTCATACTAGGTGGAAAAAGATGGAACATACATTAGAACTGCCAGTGCAAAAGTTACTTATGGCACAATGGTGTATGTACGTTCAACTATAGTAGAAAATGCTGCCAAAGCTCTCTCCTATGTTGTCGTCATAGCAACCAGATACAGTGCTGTTAGGAGGCAGACTGAAATAAAACCTGGGTAAAATTTTTACTTTTGTAATCGCATTTTCCAGATGGCTATGAATAGTTTGCAGTTACCGACTTCTTAGGTCTCTATGGATGTTAATATTTTTGCCCCGGGGTGGTAAACGCACCGCTCCGTCCGTCCGCTGTCCGTCCGTCCGTCCGCCCCACTTACAAATTGTGTCCCGCGTACTTGTCTGCTTGAAGATTTTAAAAAACTTGGCACACGTCTAGCACATCAAGACGACGGTCGCTGCAAGACCCACATCCCTACCTCAAAGGTGAAGGTCACACTTGGAGTATGAAGGTTATGGAATCCTCTAAATGCACACATTCGTGTCCGGACGTACTTTGTCTGCATTGAAGATTTTAAAATAACTAGGCACACATGTCTAGCACATCAAGACGACGGTCGCGTGCAAGACCCACGTCCCTAGCTCAAAGGTCAAGGTCACACTTAGAGTTTGAAGGAATGGATTCCTCTATATATGCATATATGCACACATTCTGTCCGGACTGTAACTTGTCTGCATTGAAGGATTTTAAAATAACTTGGCACAAATGTCTAGCACATCAAGACGGCGTGTCGCGTGCAAGACCCAGGTCCCTAGCTCAAAGGTCAAGGTCACACTTAGAGTTTGAAGGTAATGGATTCCTCTATATAGCATAATGTACACATTCGTGTCCGGACTGTAACTGTCATGCCTTGAAGATTTAAAAAATATGGCACACATGTCTAGCACATCAAGACGACGTGTCGCGTGCAAGACCCACATCCCTACCACAAAGGTCAAGGTCATATGCATACATTTGTGTCCGGACTATAACTTTATTATGCTTTGAAGGATTTTAAAATAACTTGGCACAAATGGCTAGCACATCAAGCGGATGTGTCGTGTGCAAGACCCAAGTCCCTACCTCAAAGGTCAAGGTCACACTTAGTGTTTAAAGTAATGGAATACTGTATGCTGATTACTCTGTCAGCATGGAAGGATTTAAAATACATAGCCTTTATTGAGCACATGGAGAGGACACAGACTGTGAGGCACCTCTTTCGGGGGCATTCGTCACTTGTGAGGGACAGCTCTTGTTCATTGTATTATGAGAGTTTTATAATGAATGTGTGTTTAAAGTTTAGTTAAAATTACGCAATGCATAAATGTCAGTAATTACCAAATGAAAAAAAGCTTGTATTACACTCATTTGTAATCAGTAGTTAGTGAGAAATAAATTGTATGTGTTAGTATTAACTTTTGACCACTGCATAGAATTGAAATGAAAAATTTGGAAAATATTTTAATTAGCAAAAGAAAGTATTTGAGATTTCTTTCAAAGAGCATAAATCATTTAAGTGTTTATGGCGTTTAAACAATATTATGTAAAAAAACTATGTTAGTCTTAAGGTATATATATGTATATATGATTACAGAGGTGAAGAGCCTCAGGTGATAGACTATCAAACACAACAAGAGAAGATATTTCCATTGTTGGCTGCTACCTACGCATTTCTGTTCACTGGAAATATGATGATACAGGAGTATACCAGAATTAATGCTGACATGGAAAAGGGACTCTTTGACGAGATGCAAGTGGTAGGAGTCTCTCTTCATTTTGTATTTTTCTTGTAAGAACAACAATTTCAAAGTAGTTCTAAAAATCACTGAAAACAAAAATATTATGTTTCATTTTTCGATAAACATTGTTACTTGAATGGGAGGGCATACATTAATAATATATTTCGTTCGATGAAATTCAGTAACATTTTTGGGAGAGTTTTACCTTTGATATGATTAATGAAAAACTGAGCAAAAAGACAGCTTTACTATACCCACTAAAAGCTTTACTCACTGATTTGGCTGCCCTATACTTTTTAAGATCATTATGTTGAAAGGAGATTGCAAGAACTTTGTCACATACATCCATTTAGCACTTCTTTATACACATGATAAGAAAGTATACTTGAATTACCATGATTATCACTTGTTTGTTTTAGCTGCATGCTTTAGCTGCGGGCTTGAAAGCATTTTCTGCAGACACTGCAAGTAATGGTATAGACAAGCTGCGTATGGCGTGTGGAGGGCATGGTTATACACAAGCCAGTGGTATCCCAAAGATCTGGGCTAACATCACCCCTGCATGTACCTATGAAGGAGAGAATACTGTCATGTACTTACAGTGTGCTAGGTAAAGACAAAGGGGTGTTATAATAGCAAATTCAATTTTACGCTGTTTCTTTGTTAAATACATTGTAGATGGAAGCTTGTCCAGTAGACCAAACTTGGTTGCAGCGTTTTCTAAGTGTTAATTTGCTATGTATACATGTATTTTGACTACTGTTTAAGATGATAATTTTGATTTTGCCTGCTTCTGCCCTTAGTTTACACTTTCTTTCATTTTATTAATTATGTGTAAGGTATTACACTGCTTATCCTAGACAGCATTCTTAATGGCAAAACAACAGCGTATTGTTTGTTTTAGAAGCACAAGTGGAAACCAGTTTTCAGACAAATATGTTATATTAAACCAAAAGTTATCTTTCATTGATTCTTAAAGCAATAATGTCTGTAAAATTTGTGTCCACACCATAACTCTTAAACCCCTTGAAGGATTTTAATATACATGTAACTTTGGTCAAATGTTCATTTTTACCAAACGAAGTGCAAAACCAGTGTCCCTACTCTGCCCACTTAAGGTCAAGGTCAAACTTAGGGTCCATTGGTTTGTCATGATTGCTCCATCAATTGTACACCCCTTGAAGGATTTTCATGTACTGGTAAGTGGGGTCAAATGTTCATCTCATTAAGATGACATGCAAAACTTATGTCTTGACACCGCCCACTCAAATTAAGGCTACTTTATCTCTAAGTACACACATTTTAACTAAAAATATATGCTGACACTTTTCTGTAAATGGTACGAAAATAAAAAAAAATTGTTTCTTTTGCCTTTGAGTTTCTGTATATAAATAACTAGTATGTAACAATAAGAAAATAGAAATATTTTACTTTAAACCAAACATGAAGTGATAAATCATCTTCATTTGCAATTTCCCATCAGTATGTGGTAAAATGTATATTATTTTTTAATGTTATTTTAAGGTACCTTGTAAAACAGTATGCCCAAGCAGCCACAGGTCAGAAACTTGCCGGTTTTATGTCGTACCTCAACAATCCTGTCAAACAGAGAAGTATGCTCAACGAGTCTCTCAACATGGCAGATTTGATTGAAGCATATGAACACACAGCTGCAAGGTAAATTAATATTGTAAATTGTTTTTTAGCTCTACTGGACAAAATCCATCAGAGCTTATGTCATGTTGGTTTGTCGATCGACCTTCTGTCTGTGAACTTTTCTTTGATAACACTCTATGTTCACAGTTTTCATTTGACTTTCATGGAACTTGCACATAAAGATGCCTGCAACCTGTAAATGATCCCCATTGTTGTTGGTATCAGTGAGTCAAAGGTCAGGTTCACAGTAATCCAAACTTCTTGGGCTTGTAACTACATAGGATGATTGGTCTTACTGAGTAGATGATCCCTACTGTTTTTGGGGTCAGTGGGTCAAGTCAAAGTGACCTCTGATTGCAAAATATTTCCACCAAACTTACTCAGAACAGTCCAGTCAATCCAGTAGAACAAGTAGAGCAATACAGGCCCTTTTGGGCCTCTTGTTAATATTTTTGCAGTAAAACAATAATGAAATATTAAGTTATGGCTGAATTTTGCAGGTTGATCAAGGTGGCAGCTACAAGAATGCAGTCACTGATGAAAGGTGGAATGGCGATGGAGGAAGCTAGAAATAAGTGTTCTGTACCAATGGTTACTGCTGCAAAGGTATGTACATGTACTAGACCACTTTGCTTCGAATATGTGTGGATTAGTATATTTACAAGCTTGTGTTACTGAAAAGGTCATACGCTACCACAAGTCAGTTGGATTTTATAACGTATGATAATAGCTTCACTCGAACAAGTAATGTTGAAGAAATGCTCTTTACGAGGTTTAAGTAAAGTTGAAATTAGTTGTGTAGGTTTAGGTTCTTAATATGTTGTTGTTAAGACCATTGGTTCTGTAAAAAATAGTATCCAATAGTGTAATAAACAATGATTTGGAGTTCTGATGCACTGTAATAAACCAATTAGTTTATCATCATTATTATTATTATTATCTTTTTTCCCTAGATTTAATGTTAGTTTATAATCAGCTGTGTGTTATTTTAGGCTCACTGTCAAGCGTATGTTGTGAAGATGTTTAACAGTGTCTGTAACAGGCCAAATGTAGATCCAGCAGTAGTTAAGGTGCTTCAGACACTGTGTAAACTTTACGCTGTGTATGGAATCAACCAAAGGCTTGGAGAGTTCATTCAGGTATGTTACTTTATTGACAATAAGTATTTACTCAAATTTTCCACCACTTTTACAAGATTTTATAATGTTAAATGATTGCCTAACGTTTGAATACATGTGTAGTGTTTAGTCCATGAATGGATATAATTGATTCAGACTCTACATTTGTCTTTGATGCAAGTACATGAACGTTGAAGAGATGCTAGAATGATCAATAACTTACTTCCTTCTTTATGTGATTTAGAGTTTGGTTTTCCCCTCTGAATTTGGAATGTTGTCATTGATTTGCATATGAATAAGATAAGAAATTTAAGTCATGTAGTGGTTATGTTAACGTCCAAATGATACATAGGTCTTTTGCCCCGAAGGTGCTATTAAAATCACACCGCCGCTGTGCGCCCAACACACTTTTGTCCGGACTGTAACTTTGTCTGCTTGAAGGATTTTAAAATGACTTGGCACAAAGTCTAGCACATCAAGGCGCGTGCGCGTGCAATACCCACGCCTTAACTAAGGAAGGACAAAAGAGTTAGGTAATAGTGGTTATGTTACATTTGTCCAAATGACTAGCACATCAAGCTAGTTTTAATAAAAGATTTGGGCATACTTTATGTTCCTTAGCTTATTATAGCACTTTTTGACATGGAGGAGGACACAGGGTGTGGGGGATAACCTATTTCGGGGGCATTCGTCACTAATGGGGACAGCTCTTTTATTACTTAAAAAGACTTACTAAACAACAAATATTTCAGAGATGTCATATATATAATATATACTGTTGTAGAAATAATCAGAACTAACTTTTAATGTATTTCATTAAACCGTGACCATTTGAATTATTTTCTAGGACGGGTTTTTAAATGCTCAGCAATCTGATATGATCCTGAACAAGACGCTTGCCCTATTTGCTGAAATACGGCCAAATGCTGTAGCCCTTGTTGATGCCTTTGACTACCCAGATGAAGTCCTGCAGAGTTGTTTAGGACGTTATGATGGGAGAGTGTACGAAGCTCTCTATGAATATGCCAAAACTTCGCCACTTAACAAGAAAGATGTAAGTAACAACATTCATCGTGTATGCATAGTAATGTAATGTAGTGTGCTCAAAAAAATTCAAGAAAATGCATTGAATTCCAGGGGAAAATCAAAGATTTTGGACTTAGTTTGCACACATGATTATTATTAACCATGGTTGCAAAATGGAACTGACTATTTTATTTAAGACATTTTACAGATAGGTAAGTCTTGAAATAAAAAACACTGAACTTTAATGATATTTTACACCATATTTCATTTTGAAAAAATAACTCTTTTGTCTAACATGAGTAAGCCAAATATAAAACTAAGTATAGGTTGTTTTTATAGGTTAAAAAAAAATAAGATAATGCTTAACCTTTTATTTTATATCTTTTATCTTTTAAACCTTATATTTAGAAAACACCAAAGTATAGTGTAACATCACGACCAAAGCAGGATAAGTTTAACTGTTTATTATTTAGACCAATGTTTCGGCGTCTTACAGGGCCTTCATCAGGGTCTTACATAAATAAGTCCGAGGTATTTGGTGTATTGATTATTGTTGTTTTGCTTTATTTTTCAGGTTCATGATTCATACTACACAACTTTACGACCATTGATGAAAGGGGAGCTCAACTTTGATACTCCTCCAGCAAGACTGTAAAACAATGAGACTGTAAAACAATGGGACTGTAAAACAGTGAGACTGTAAAACAATGAGTAAATCAATGGAACTGTAAAACAATGAGACTGTAAAACAATGGGACTTTAAAGACATGCAATATATTTGAATTTTGATGCTGTAGTTCAAAATAACTGCTTAAACTATATCTGTTCCTGAAGTGCATGGTGCTGATTCTTTGGATCTTAGTTTAGTTTAGTTTATACTGATTTATTTAAGCTCGATTGTGAAGAAAGCTTTAAGCTTATCGAGTTACTCTTGAGTCCAATCTTTGGATCCTGGAATCACTATATGTTATTTTAGACAGATCTTCCTATACGTTGTAATTACTGTAAACCAATTAACTTCGTCTGATGAATACTGAAATCGAGATGAATAGACAGAAATGAGAATCCGTTTGAGGTAAAAAAAATCTTGGTACGTAAAATCACAGTGTATACCACATCAGGAACTTATGTAGGTTGGTTATTTAAGAATTAATAAATGTGTCCCTGAATTTTATCGTTAAATAAAATACAGTCAGGAATTTGAATGCGTAGTAATTAAGTTTTATTTAATTTAATTTTTTCGCATCAGAACAACTCTGTGTATTTTATTTCATGATAAAATACAAGTAGGCATTTATTATTTTGATTCTAACACAAAATTGTGTTTGAAAAATACCTCGAACGATGTACAACATTTGATTGTATTTACAAGCACAGAATATGATTGGATGGGTGCGTCATTTACTGCACGTGTTGCCTGTGGAAAATGTGATTGTTTTATCGTCAAATAATGTACAGCTTCTGTTCCTCTATATCTATATACGAAAAGTTACGGATCATGTTAGAATATTTTTTTCTCCCCCTTTTTTGCAACAAACACTGAAGAAGGATACAACTTGTATTTCACCAGAATAGACCTCATACTATGAACGTCCTTGAACTTTGGCATTTTCACAAAGACAAATTAAACAAGTAATACTTTCTTGAAGTGAGAAACTTAAAATAATGTCACAAAAATTCTGCTGTCTGTTTTGTTGAAAGAAGTGTGTACGAGTTGTCCTAATGAAAATATCAAAACTAGAAAAGTGGGTAATTATATATTTGTTAAAGGTGTTGTAAAATGATCATTGTTCAATGTGATTTGACTGTGATATGTATGGCCAAATTTTTAAGAAACATTTTGATTTTATTATTGATACACAATACAGTTTTGATTACTGATACATAGTTATATAAACAGATCTTATCATGGAACTTTATTGTATTTGCATACAATATTTTAAGTACACTTGCTGATTGCAATATTTTGAATGTATATACCATACAATTGTGATAATTTTATACTAATTTATAAATATCAAGTCTACAATAAAATCTCTGAAATTACATACTACATAGTTTTGTTTCTGTTTTCACAGTTCACATCGAAATGAAGTACATGATTACAGATTGTTGGTCTTAAATAAAATAAAGCAGGATACCTTATTACAAACTTTATAAGGTAGTTCATTCCCTGGTAAACAAAATGATGAATTTTATTCAAGATATTTTACCAGTTCTGAATTCTGGAAAATTTATATTGTTTTGCTGCAGAATTCATAAATTAGTATTGATTTGCTGCAGAATTCTTGAATTAGTATTTGTTTGCCGCAGATACCATAAATTAGTATTGGTTTGCCGCAGATATAAACTGGTATTGGTTTTCTGCGAATGTCATAAGTTAGTATTGGTTTGCTGCAGATATAATAAATTCGTATTGGTTTGCTGCAGATATCATAAATTAGTATTGGTTTGCTGCAGATATAATAATTTAGTATTGGTTTGCTGCAGATATAATAAATTCGTATTGGTTTGCTGCAGATATAATGAATTAGTATTGGCTTGCTGCAGATATCATTTCATTTGAAATCTCAAGACGTTTATTAATATGCTGAAGTACTAGCTAAATATATATTTCAGTAAAGTACTCCCTCAAAAACATTTCATTATTTAAAAAAAGTAATTGATAACTTAAAAACGAGACTGAACAAAAAATGAGGCATAAATAACCTTCCTCTACATATCCTTCGCACACTGGACAGACATGAACACTGCACATCATGTATACGTCAGCAAGCAGACAGAGCTGTAACATGAAAGTAGAATTTTCATTGGCCTACCTATAGAGGTCATGCGCATGGACATTTTTCGTTATTTGCTTATAAGAGGCCGACTTTAAGCATTCTCTTAAGATGTCAATATACCCGAGTTTGAGCACGGCATGTATGCTTTATGTGTATGAAAAAATATTTTCACGCGGTCAAACCACTGCCCTACAGGGGCCTGTTAGCGAACGAGCCGGGTAAAATATAAAAAAAATAAAACCTGGTAAAATCATGTCAAGGGTCAATTTCAAGATTGCCTAAAAGTGTCAGCATAAAAGTATGCCTCAGACGTCTGAGGCCTTAAAATTCGTACACAGAAAACGTGTCCCATACGGTAATTGTTGCTGCCAAACTTGTCTTAATCCAGGTATCGATATAAGCTTTATACTGTTATAAATACATGTAGCTCCTATTCCACAATGCTGTAAGTATTACCGTTAATAACGCTTCAATCATGATGTTTAAAGCACCAGAATCACTCTGAATTCACTGACATAGAAAAATATATTTACTGATAGGATAATGATAGAACTGTGTTCTATTCACTCTTAAACAATGTTGACACATGCCCTTCTTCTTTCATATTCAAGTCGTTTTGTCATGAGTAGAACCTCCTTTTTAGCTCACCGGCACAAAGTGCCAGAGTGACTTAGGGGCGTCTTACATCGCCGTCCACCATTTCCTTAAAGGACATCTCCTCTGAAACCACTGGGCCATTTGATGAAACTTTGTAACCGGGGATGGCCCTGCATGAAGCTCTATCAAGTGTTCAAAGAAATTCCATTCAATGCAGCTCTGGTTGCATGGCCACAAATAGGAAAAACTTTAAAAATCTTCTTCTCTGAAACCACAAGGCCTAGAGCTTAGATATATGGCATGTCATCTAGTGGACCTCTACCAAGATTGTTCAAACAATGACCCCCGGGTCAAAATTGACCCGCGCGGGTGGTCACTTAGTTTTACATAGGCTTATATAGGAAAAACTTTAAAAATCTCTGAAACCACAAGGCCTAGAGCTTAGATATTAAGCATGTAGCATTGTCTAGTGGACCTCTACCAATATTGTTCAAATTATGACCCCCGGGTCAAAATTGACCCGGAGAAAGGGGTCAATTAGTTTATTTACATACTCATATAGGAAAAACTTTAACAATCTTCTTCTCGGAAACCACAAGGCCTAGTGCATAGATATTTGGCATGTAGCATTGGCTAGTGGACTTCTACCAAGATTGTTCAAATTATGACCCCAGTGTCAAAATTGACCCCGCATGGGGGTCATTTAGTTTCACATAGGCTTATATAGGAAAAACTTTAAAAATCTTCTTCTCTGAAACCACAAGGCCTAGAGCTTAGATATTTGGCATGTAGCATTGGCTAGTGGACCACTACCAAGATTGTTCAAACTATGGCTCTAGGATCAAAATTGACCTTGCCGGGGGGGGTCTCTGAAACCACAAGGCCTAGAGCTTAGATATTTGGCATATTACATTGCCTAGTAGACCTCTTCAAAGTTTGTTCAAATTATGCCCCTGGGGTCAAAATTGACCTTGCCCGGGGGGGTCACTTTTTTACCAAGATGTATATAGAAAAACCTATTTGGTATATAACATTGTCTAGTGATCTTCCACCAGGCAAGTGGACTTGTACCAAGGTGAGCGATATAGGGCCATCTTGGCCCTGTTGTTTACAATATCATTGACAAAAATACTGCGCTATACTTTAATATTTACTTATCTATTTAAAAACCGAAGTTCGGAATGCTTTTGGTACAAATAAAGGTTATTTCTGCCGGTAAGACATTTTCGTGGGTAAAATAAGATCGAGCTACTTGTAATTTTAAAAGTTCTCAAATAGACACACATAATTGACATTTAAGGTCAAGCGATACTGACACATATATTGACATCATGTGATAAAATTTACATATTTAGGTCATTATTTGGCTCAATTTATATGTATCAGTTTCTGTACTAGGTTATATATGTTATCTATGTCTCTGTGTACCCAAACAATTTGTATAAACCTTTAGCTGTAACACATACTGGCCTATTTACCTTTTAAACGTTACGGATTTTAACCCAGTATGTTAGGCATATACTTGTAGTGTATAAAAATGTCTAACGAAAACGTTAATGCGGACTTACAGAAAGAAAGAAATTCAGCAAGTTTTGACATAGAGAAACTAACAGAAGTGTTGTACGACGGCAAGCAAACAGTACGACGTCGGAGATATTTACGTGAGTTTCACCTTTAGTTTAATCGTTTTCAGATACGTAGTTACAACTTTGGTCTTTGCACAATGATTATTTGATCACATTTCGACTGCCACCTTGTTTAGTCAATTGGTGATAAACTTGAATGACTGTGATCTATGCATTACAGGTCCTCTAGAATATCCCTTCTGAATAAGAACAGGTTTTTTGTAAGGTTCTAGCTGAGACCTGCATCTATCATCGCATATCAGAAAGGTATTTAATGTAGCATACAGTATATACCGTGGCTCATCGGTTTGACCCGTTTTTTATTTGATATTTTATAGTTGTCAAACCTCACCCATCCAAAACCTATCTCGCTGGCTTAAACGTCGAATTAGTTAGGCTATATGTAACGTACATTGCATTTGAAATCATGAACGGTTACGCCGTAATGAATGTGTAAACATTTCACCTGTGTCTGAAGATTTATTGAAAATTAAAAAGTAAAGAGGCTTAAACTATCATTACTTTTCAAGGCACTAGAGCAGAAACGAAAAAATCAAAGAACTTTACAGGTCAAATTAGTATGACAAAACTTAATTAGAAACTGCTTTCCCTAAAAATATCTCAATCAAATGTCTTTCGAGAGACGGAAACAATTTGATAATCTGAACTTTGATAAACGGAAGCCTTTCTTCAAAGTAAAAATAAAATGTAAAATAAAGTAAAATAAAGTAAAATGAAATACACGTAAATCTTTAGTAGTAAATTTGTGTTTATGATTTTTCTAGAAAATGTTATATTCCAAGACAAATACCTGAATTCGCTCAAACCGTGGTGGAATCGGGAACGTAACGAACATTATGAGATCGGTCTGAAGAAGAATGTATATACCATCAAACTGGAACAAGATCTTAACATCACTGATCACAAGGAGCTGATTTACTTCTGGGAGTAAGTATACATAGACAACATACCAACAAAATACATATAATAAGTGACAAAAAAAAGCCACAAAGCAATATTGACCTGGCATGTGTAGTACATTGTTATTATGCAACAAGAAATACTAACTAAAAGCGCCATCTTTTCAGTCGAAAAAAAATTCATGTAATAAGGAATGCAAACAGAATAGAGAGACGCTTCAGTACATAATTTGATAACGTTCATGTGATATTGCACTTTTAAACGCATGAGTTAATAAGAAATATAAACAAGCACATGTATAGAAAATGTCAATGACTCGTCACTGTTTGCTTATGGTTACTAGTATATCAAGACGTTGTTATGTATGATTTTCTTTATGACCGATTCTATTTTCAAAATAGGGCTGCCGTATGCAATGAGGGTCATCCATTGACTGTTCACCAAGGCATGTTTATACCAATTATAGAAAGACTGGGGACTAGGGAACAAGTTGCGAAGTATGTAGAATCAGCTAGACAATGTAAACTGCTTGGAACGTACGCACAGACTGAGTTAGGACATGGTAAGGGCCACTGAGAGCTATCGATAGTGACTTAAATTTACTCTGAGAAAGATGATAAAGTATTGTTTAAGTATTTAAAATTCTCCATGTACGCATAATCATAGAATCACAAGGCATGCCATTGTTTTGGTATGTTGATGATAGCAAAACGACTTGAACAACATGCAATATACATAAATGAGTTCGTCTAACTAGACTTTTCAGTTGTGTTATTTTTACATATTAATTATTAATGCCATGTACGAAAGAAGTAAGTAAACATAAGTGATTTCACATGTGAACAGTTGAAACCTTTTGTAGAATATAACTTCAGGAACATTTGTTCGTGGCTTGGAGACAACAGCTTCGTATGATCCTAAGACAAAAGAATTCATTATCAACAGTCCTACCGTTTCCTCTATGAAATACTGGCCTGGTGGATGTGAGTGATTTTTGTTTGCAAACATTAAGAAAACTGTGAAGTTAGATTCTTTAAAATCCTATCTAGGCTGTAAACGCTAACTGTGACCATGAATTCTTACACACAGTTATAACTCCACTGATTATTTCTGGAAATGAATCTGTAAAACCCAGCCATGTCACGAAACACAGTTATTACTTGTATAAGATAAAAGTAATAATAGAAAACCCATCATTTACAAAGGCATAGAAAACATGGTATACTGAGACACTACACTTTCTATTGGTCTGACAATTTTTGACAATACCAAGTTAGACTTGTGTGACAGTATGTATATAAAATGAAGTGATATGACAATTTCACACACTAGGGGTCTCATCCAGATATTAAGCTAACATAAGTGCTCTTTTGGACGGACCTTGATAAAATTCTCATCAAATCAAATTTCACACACTAATTCGGCTAGTTTTTAATGAAAAGAACGATTGACAATGTAACACGGATTTTACATTCAGTTAAGATCATGGCGATTACAATTTCAGTGGGTAAGACTTGTAACCACGCGGTAGTAATGGCACAGTTATATACACAGGGAAGTTGCCATGGTATCCACGCCTTCATTGTACAGCTTAGAAGTCTGAAAGATCATACACCATTACTAGGTAATATTTGTCAACTTCCATCTTGATACCTTACATCTGTGAATTATCATCTCATAAGGTTACACATACAAGTGAATGATATCTTGAAATCTCAAACCAGTTGTTTCAATGAGGTGATAGCATACGCTCTTTCCAGTGTTCTTGATGGATCTTTGACTTGGTTACGATATAGGGTATTGTAATGAAATGGAAAGTCTTTGAACATGGAACTTTATTGGACGTCTTGTGGAATGTCGGCTTCGTTTATCAGTCTATTAATACTACAGTTATTACATTTTCAGACTTCCCATTACCCGTGGCAAAAATCCCTATTACATTTTCAGACTTCCCTTATCCGTGGCAAAAATCCCTATTACATTTTCAGACTCCCACCCGGGGAAAAACCTATCATTTTCAGGCGGAAGGAAATGAATAAATGTTTCTGATGTACCCTGTTAAACTACAAAACCAGAATGGATCAGTGGAGGAAAACTTATGAATGTTCTTAGTTATGAAATTAAGCCTATACATGTGTATATGATATGTGTTTTCCAGGAATACATATTGGTGACATAGGAAACAAACTAGGATTGGGTGGAATTGATAATGGGTATCTGAAATTTGATTCATACAGAGTCCCAAGAGATGCCTTATTGATGAGATATTATAAGGTTTGTTTGCGCATTTGTACTAAGCGGCTCAGACACGCGTTTTAGAAAAAGGAAGTTTGTTTTTAATGTATCCAGTTTGTGGGTGGACAAACAGTTTAACAGTGCCACTTTTTCTAGCGTTACGAGAGACGAACATGACTTATTGGCTCTTTCAGTGGAGTGTAAGTGTCACTGAAAGTACTAATAAGGCTCGTATTGTAAATAACTGCCTGTTAAATTAATGTATTTAAAGTATATATTCTTTCTTAATGTATGTAAAGGAACAGTTGCATTTTAAAGCACTTTCTTTGTGATTCCTGGCAGTTGAATATAACGTAATTTTCGATTGTTTTAAGGTCCAGAAAGATGGCTCATATATTCAAGCACAAAACACGAAAATTATATACGGAGAGATGGTTGCTATACGTTCAGATATTGTTGGGGACTGCGCCAGGTGTCTGGCTCAAACATGTGTTATAGTTACACGATATAGCGCAGTTAGAAGACAAACAGAAATGAGAGCGGGGTATGATAGTGTGTGCCTACTGGTACACACGTGTTTGCAGCTAATTTGGCCTAATCTTTAATAGAGAAATAACACCAATCAAGCCTACGCTACATGTCAATTATACACGCTATGGTTGACTTATAACAAAAAAAGAAAGAACATAAAAAATGACAGATCATCTGGATAAAGCGTATTAAGTTATCTTATTTTAATAACCTCTTTGCTTCTAAACAGAAATGTCATTCCTGATAACAACTTCAAAACAATGTGACGTATTCAAGCCTGAATGTGAAGCTTACAGTGTTGATAAAAAAGGTAACCGTGACCTTTAGAAAAGCGTTTGGTTTGTTCCGTCTTCGGATTGAATACGATCCAGTCTTACAAACAGTACTATGTTTGCAACACTTTCCATTTGTTGTGTGTAACATTGATAGTATAGCATTGCTACATTTGTTTTTTTGCGATTTCAGGGAGAAGGAGCCACAGGTGATTGATTATCAGACTCAACAAGAGAAGATATTTCCATTGTTGGCTGCAGCATATGCCCTACTTTTTACAGGAGATGTAATGGCAAAGGAGTACAATAGAATAAATGCTGACATAGAGAAAGGTCTCTTTGATGAAATGCAAGCGGTACGTTTTTTCTTCTTCTACGGAACATTTCTGTATAAGCACTACTTAACAAATCAAGTTAACCATAAGATGGCGAATAACCTTTCTTTTTTGTATTTTTCTGCACAACTGTTTTGTGGATTGTACCGAAGACTTAGGAATGGGGTTTATAGCCAATTTCAAAAAAGTGTAGACACGATACATTTATTTAACAGAAGCAAACATTAAAAGTGTACGTGAAAATTAACAGCAGTATCATTTTGTAATATTTCAATTGGTTTATTATCAACCCGTGAAACATGTCCTCATTAGCATCACCGATAGCTTTCTTGACTCTAAAAATTCTAATAGTAACATTAGTCGCACTCATTAATACCTACAGTGAAAATGAACACTATTAAAATAGAACAAGATTCAGACTTTTAATTATCAAACATAATTCGTAGATCAGTAAATACATAGGTATATTCAAGAACTACTTCTAAATGAATTGTTTGTTTCATCTTTCTATAACAAACACCAACATTACCAGTATTCGTGATAACCATATCCATGTCACCTTTTGCATTGATTTTGTTTCTTACAGCTCCATGCTTTGTCTGCTGGATTGAAAGCAATGTCTGCAGACATTTCAAGTAGCGGTATCGACAAATTACGAATGGCATGTGGAGGGCACGGATACACACATGCTAGTGGTATCCCGAAGATCTGGGCGTTTGCAACAGCTGCATGTACATATGAGGGAGAAAATACTGTCATGTATTTGCAATGTGCCAGGTAAATCTGATTATATGTATCGTATTTCTAATTGAGTGCAATCAACCCCCACGAAATAATTTGAGTCCTGATCCACGAACATCAATGGTTAGATGTATAACTAGTGAAGTCACAGACATTTAAAAACATCAGTATCATGAAATTGATCAAGAGTAAATGTTCTTAGTAAGTAAAGCACAACTATTGAATAAAAATGTATTTATTTTTTCACAACCCTTCTTTATGTCGAAAATTTTCGATCAGAATTTGTAAGATTTACACTAATTTGCTTAGATATTACATGAAAAAAAGTTAAGAAGTAATGAAAACGGACCGGTACTTAAAACTGGTATCTACCGTAACAACTATTTCATTTTTTAAAATCCTATAATTATATTCATTTTAGCTCTGCTGGACAAAGTCCAAAACTTACTCAGAACGATCCAATCAGTTCAGTAGAGGGATACTGGCCCCTTTGGGCCACTTGTTTCCAGCATACCTTTCATATTTAAACGGTGGATACATTTATTACAGATACCTAGTTAAACAATACGCACTCACAGCAACCGGCAAGAAACTTAATGGATTTGTATCCTATCTAAACAATCTAACCAAACAGAGAAGTACACTCGATGATTCTCTCAATCTGTCTGACTTAATGGAGGCTTATGAGCACGTTGCTACAAGGTAACACTTAGACCATATTTAACTGTACGAGGTTAAGGGCAACATGTGGGCTTCCGCGCTTACAAAAGAATGATATGTTTTCTTGTCACGGAAAAAAGAAACTTGGTTCCGCCTCCGTCGTCAAATGGTTAGAGTCGCTGACTTGAAATACCTGTAACATCTCATAGATTGAGGGTCATGGGTTCGAGCCCTTCGACCGACCATGTCTCTTTATGTAAGAAAGATGTCAGTTTCTTACGGAGGATAGGAGTCTAGTACTGGTTCTTCCCAGGAATGATGGTTAGGTAAAGTGCCCGCTTGTAAAAATGATCAAAATACGGTTGGAACGGGCGTTAAAATCCTGCAACCCAAAGAAATTTAGAAATCATAACTTGTAAAATAAAAGAAATAAAATTTTTTCTTGTGCAAATAGCGTTATATTTAGGAATGAAGAAACTAATTGATTCAATATCTTGATGTTGTTGTATCGTTTATTTCAGGCTGATCAAAGTAGCAGCTACAAGAATGCAGAAACTTGTGAAAGGTGGGATGACACCTGAAGAAGCTAGAAATATGTGTTCTGTTCAAATGGTTAACGCTGCGAAGGTTTGTTGAATAACAATTTCCAAATGACCATATGTCTTGTTCTTCTTTTGCTGTGCGAAGGTAAGCAATTAAACTTACCACAAGACATGGCAAACCTAACCGATACTGACGCCATTATTTCATGATGGAAAGACTAAAATATTCCAACATATCTAGTTACATTGGCAAACGTAAACAGTCAGCTATACTTAGACAAACATTTAAACGTAGACAAACATTGATTGTCGTAGATTGGTCATTGTCAAAGTTTCAAATGTGTGATAAAGAATATTAGATATAAAATATTTGTTTTGTCATATTTTCAACATGTATGTGCAAACTATTTGCCCGCTGAGTGTTAAGATCATATTTCAAGATTAGAATCTCTATACATATTTTATGTTTCAGGCTCACTGTCAGGTGTACGTTTTCAAAGTGTTTAAGAGTGTAGTGAGCCAACTCAGCTTGAATCCTGCAATAGCTGGTGTCCTTCAGACATTGTGTAAATTGTATGCTGTGTATGGAATCAACCAGAGGCTTGGAGACTTTATTCTGGTAAGTCACCGTGATTGTCCGAACAGCGTGTCAGGAATACTATGCAATTTAATAAAACTCGACGTTTTCCTTTTTTTTGTTTCTATTATTTTAGAATGTCAGCCTACACAGAAAACAAAACGCGACCATTAATGAATGCAAATAACGTATATCATTCAAATGCATGTGTAGTTAAATACGTTTTTTCGGACATGTAAAATTCGGATACCAAACATATCGAATTTGCATTCGAATAATCGAAAATATTCGAATATGCTATACAAATATTCGAATATCGATTTCGGTATTCGTTCCAATCCTTACAATTTATATATTTTTATAACCATTTTTTTTAATTTCCAGTGGGATAGAATTCTTACCAGGTTCATGTATTTTGGTTATAACCTTGACAATGTTTATTACCTTAGGAGTGCAAATCAGTGATTAATGTCTTTTCTCAGAATTATGATGGTCGCTTTCAATGGAAATCACTTAAAATGGAGGTCATTTGGAACGACATCCTTTTATTATTTATGATTTAAATGATTTTTTTGCAGGATGGTTTCTTGAATGGCCAGCAAGCTGACTTAATTTTGAACAAATCCTTGGCATTGTTCGCTGAAATACGACCAAATGCTGTAGCCCTTGTTGATGCCTTTGACTACCCAGATGAAATTCTACAAAGTTGTATAGGACGTTATGATGGGAGGGTATACGAGGCGCTGTATGAATATGCCAAAACTTCACCTCTCAACAAGAAAGATGTAAGTATAACATATAACTAGACAAAGGTTCAAAAGATGGACAGATTTAAAAGGACTTGAGTACATACGTTGAATTTTCATAAACCGCAATACAATTGCATTTATGTGTTGCTTCAATGCATTTTGCAATTTTCAAATTTTCGTTCATCGTAAATATATTATGTGCATATGTTAAAACCACACACTTATACAATGATCGTCGAAATTGATTAAAAGACACAAACAGACTATCAAAACTTTACAAACTGGTAGAAGGTTTTTACGTATTTTTTCTGTCATAAATGTTATGAAGGGTTTTAAAATTTCTTTTTTGTCATCTTTCAATTTCAGGTTCACGATTCTTACTATACTACTTTAAAGCCATTGATGAATGGAAAACTCAAGTTTGAAACACCATCTGCAAAGCTGTAGGAATTTAAATTGATATCGATGTATACAGCTAATTACGAAATAATACAACGAATGAACATCTAGGCAACTAGAACATTTTGCAAATGCCAAGCTGTATCATACATCAACAAAAGTTATTCTACAAAACGTTATTTACATGTTTTTCTACTTTATTATTCATCCAATAAGATATTTTCCATATATTGCAGTGCTAAAAAGGGCTGTGAGTGGGAAAAACTGTTAATTAGTTATAAGTCCATATTACAGGAATGAATAATACCTATTGTTGCAGTTTTCTGGCGCTCTCTTGCAATAAGTTTGCTGATTCGTGTAATACATAAGCATATCATATATATGTACATATAACGTGTATCTTTAAAAAATCGATTTATGTCAAATGCTTGCAAAGAAAAGTAGTATTTTGTTTTGTCTACAATAGTGGAAAAAAATTGTTTGTGTTTATGTGTCGAACAAATAGACATGATGTATTTTTAGTGCTAATTTCATAATATATTTTAGAACATATTATTGTTCATATAATATCATAAGTGAACAGATTGGAAATTGAACATCATAAGAAGGGCATAATACGATCAAAACAAACATAATTTGTAATTTTGTCACTTATTATTACCCAACAGTTAATATTTCTGACATATATACATTACTCATGTTATAAATCAATATGTTACAGTGTCTTATATAATATGATGCGATCGAACTGCAAGGCTCTATAATATTACAATATACCTATGATATTTTGACTGTGATATATTTTATTGAAATAAAAGGATGCTTTGCTAAACATATGTAATTCATTTGTTATGGGAAGTTTATAATGTCCTTCGAGTTTTTTTTATTGTAACTGATGATAAGTCTCTTTCCAAATGTTACTCCCGTCGTAAAGGCTGAATTACCTTACTTTAATCTGGTTTCACAATGTGTGTGGTACAGCTTGTCATAATGTATATATATTTTATCTCCTGTCCATACAGACAAATTATCTTCTTGGTTTGGCAGCTGGTGTGAAGCTGCGCATTCTAGTGAGATTGGCAAATTCACCCAATCAGCCCTCGAACCCAAACATCTTTTAAAGGTTACTATAACAACGAGACGTAATACATTTCCAATCTTTGCCGATCAAAACAGAATCTGTCTTTTAGTGTAACAAAGTTATAACCAGAGCGGCATATGATGTACGAAGTATGCTATAACTTGAGAAATTGGAGAAAGCATTGTCTTCCTTAAATCCTGTCTTAAACTTTGTACCTGGCATGCGGGAGGCTAACCGGCTACCAGTTCAAAACAAATCTCTTTCACGAAAGAATTTTAAAAGATCTGAAAAGAAGATTCTTTATCAAGGGAATTGTTTTAGCATTAAAGGTTTTTCAGTACTGTGAAATTGCCCTGAAGTTTGAAGTGTGGTTATTAGGCAGACAGTTGAAGCCTTTCCATGCATGCCCAGTATTGTGCAATGGTACACTACCAGTTCTTTGTGTTGTTTTTTAAGACATGACCTTTAATTAATTTAATGGTAAGGTGTAATTTGTTCCCAATATTTTTAGATGATGACAACTGTACATATTCATTTCGACTTCTAATGTTATATTGTTCAGATTGACAATAATTCATTAAGTACATGTCAAGAAACATGCTTAACTTGTGAGAAATAACTCGTGAATTGGACTCTTATTAGCAGACAAAATAGAAACTACCTTAAAACCATTTTAATGGTATATTAGTATACATTGTATGTGAACATCACTTGACTTTATAAAAAAATGTCTCATGTACTATATGTAAGATATATATACATATTGATATCTAAATGTTATATGTTTGCAAGTACATAAATATCAAGAAAAAGAGTGTATATCAGTTCTAAATACATTTTGATCATTCATTATTGTGTGCGTTTTATTGGTATGACAAAAAAAATAAAATGCCAGTAACCCACCAAAATGTCATAAGGCATTTGACCTCTGCCTTTTTACCAAGTTATAAAAAAATGCAGTCAGAGGTTAATGAATGTCCTTTACTTGTCTATTAATTCACAAATTATTCGCAACCTCTGGAATGAGAGGCAGACACCTAAACCTCTATGCGCCGCCTCTCCCCAACAGTTACAGCAGTCATGGACATAGAGTTAATGGACTGGGTATTTTGAAACCGTCATTTTAGAAATTTTAATTAACATTTAATTGATAATTAATGAGGTTCATGCATGACTGATCAATTGTCCTTACTATTTTAAATCTTAAAACATTTTTTCATTTTTAACATACATTTGTGCCAGTGAATAAGTTGCAGCGTCGGCTGGGATCAAACTGAAAGAAGGTATGACGGATAATTTTGTGTTAAAAGGACAGTATAATAAATTATAAGAAAGTTGTCTCAAATCATAGATAAAATTGAATTTTACCTTGCATGTTTTGAATGTTATTGAGTAAGTTACCGGAAA
The DNA here is from genome assembly GCA_022818135.1 of Saxidomus purpurata. Lineage (NCBI taxonomy): Eukaryota > Metazoa > Mollusca > Bivalvia > Venerida > Veneridae > Saxidomus > Saxidomus purpurata. The sequence continues at coordinate 1,872,383 of JAFMSR010000017.1, forward strand.
AGCAATTAAAAAAATACTATATATCTTTGTATTTTGCTCTTTAATAGATTTAAGTCAGTTGCGAAAAGGATTTCTTCTTCTAATTTATACCTGATTTATTATGTTTATGTTACTTCTGACTTTTTATATACTTGACATACTAAATGGTCCGTTGAAAGAATGGTACATACATGTACTAGTTTTCTGAGTCGACACTAATTTTATCATTAAAACATAATGAAAAAATATTTTTATGCTGTTTCTTTGTTTTATAAAGGTCTATCTCTTGTTGAAAAATGAGATCCTCGAATTTTTTTTGTTGCAGTTTAAAAAATCATTGATTGCCCCAGGCAATATTGAAATCCTTCTAATCAGTATGTTATGTAAGATGGCATAACCTAATAAACCACATGATCACAAAACAGGGTAGCGTAGACCCAGATAGTGCAGTCATATAGTACTGACCCAAAGCATAGTTAAACAATGTTATTAAGAAATTAAATCCAAGGAAATTAAAGGACTAAACGAAGGGATAGTCACTGATTTATTTTTTTTGCTGAATTTATCATAAATATGAGAAAAGAGTGGATATTGTTCTTTATAGCTTATACTTGGCTTTGTTACCTGAGGCACTACATGTCTTTGGGACATTAATATTATTTTCGACGAATATTTCGACTAGTTTGGTCACTAGACAAGGATCCTCAATAAATGAGAAACATTTTCTAGTATTTGCAATGGAAATGGGGATGAAATGCTAGCCAAATCTCGGGAGTAAAATATGTATACTTCCGTGATCAAATGGTAAGAATATACTTAAATTAAAATTTAAAAGAGGAATATATATAGCGGATATTTACCTCAGACAGGGGGTACAATGTCATGTATGTTTGTAAATATAACCAAGTGGCGTTAGCTGCGAGATTAAATTGATATTCAGTTACTAAAATAATTGCAAAAATTACATCTGTCACTGTCAGTGTCAAAATGATTGAATTTGCTTATATTTATTCTAACTTTGAGTAGAAAAAAACAACCGTCGCATGAAACAGTTGCGATTAAGAAACTAAGAATTGTTTTGATTGTGACAGTTAATCTTTAGCGTATCCTGCATCTTGATGACCTTTAATTTCAAGACGTAACTGTCACAGGAGATAAAACAATCAATGATACGTTACATCATGATTCATCCCAGTGACGTTATTACTTCGCATGAAAATGTACTCTTTCAGTTGATCGCTACTGCAAACCCGCCGCACAGAGGCCATATTATTTTTAGAAAACCAGCCTGTCCAATCTGGTGATGTCTCTTGCTGTCTTAAAAAGTTCCAAAAACGGAATTCGAACCTACGTTGCGAAGCGCCCTAACCATTATACTAATCATACAGTCAATCGAAGTCTAAAGAGGTCTAAATTACAAAAGTTAAGCTTAGATAATCAGTATTATCTAAAACAGATTACTGTTACATCAGATTTCAAGGCCACGTGTATACAAGTTGCCTTGATATGACCAACATTCTCAGGAGTGGTATTTTATTCCCCTGCTCAAAGGCAGTGACATATAGTGATCGCATCGTACATCAATCCATATCTGTCCTGCTTCCGTGCGCAGCATAACTTAAAAAACATTAAAGGAGATTTATTGATACTTTATATATTGATATAGGTTAGTGAGTGGAAGAACCATAACTCTCGCCGTACTATATTTTTGGTTACAGTCCTTTCAGTTTATCGGTAATGCAAAGATTAGAATCGGCCGCACAGATGATGGCGTAGTGAGTTTAAGATAACCAGCCTGTCCGAACTGGTGATGTTACATGCTGTCTTAAAAACTTCCAAAACAAAGCAAGTGCCCTAACCATTTTGCTAATAATACAATCAAAGGAGGTCAAAAGAAGTCTAAATTACAAAAGTTACATAGATAACTTAGATAATCATTATTGACTTAAAAGGATTACTGTTGCATCATACTTCAAGGCCGTGTATATACCAGTTGCCGTGATATGACCGACATGATACGCCAACAATGACATGTTGTATTAGAGACATACATCTCTGAATGTCTTTGGTCATATAAAAAAGTTATTTCATGTTAGTCGCTTAATAAACAATGATTTGGAGTACTGATACGCAGTAATTAGCCACGAAGGCCGACAAATATTGTTTATTAGACGAAAACAGCGCTGAAAAGGATGTTATTTCGATTCTAACATGACCAGGTATTACAAAAGGTGAATAAATGCAAAGATCAACCAGTCAAATCGCTGTGAGGAGTTTGCGCTGGAACGGATGTTATTTCATAAACACGAGGTATTAAAGTTTGCCACACCCAGTTTGTCGATTTGTATATAAAGTTATATAGGAAAAACTTTGAAAAACCACAACGTACAACGCTTAACTAGTTACTTGGCATTAAATTACATTTTTATAACTGTTCAGCAGCTTTTTGTTTCTCAATTTTGAACCAGAGCAGTAAGATTGTTTTTTAATTTTATAAATCTGCAGAAGCCTTGCCACATATGGGTTTATGCTTTGAAGTACGAGTACAGTAAAATAAAGAGAAATTCTTATACATTTTGTTGTAACATACATTTCCAGTTATATAAATTAGAAGAAACAATACGATTTCCCCCAATTTGTCTGGACCGCGACCTTTCCCTAAAATGGTAAAATTCGCTGTTATTTGAATCAAGAGTGCATTGACAGATGGTATGGATCACCTTCAGTGAAAACTTTAGTTAAAAGTACATCTGATAACATGAAAAACATAATTAATTCAATATTACTTTAAAACCAAATTAGCAGACTAGATGAAAATAAAGATATTGGAGGAGTTATGATGCAGTAGTTATGGACGGATGATAGAGATAAATTCAGATAATAATGATATATTCTATTTTGGGAAGGTCATGCAGGCGAAAGTATGCAAATTTCAAGAAAATTATGCATTTTTTGTTCATACATATTCGGGATAAATTTGATATTCACTTCGTCTTCAATGTTTTGCAAATACGATACGATCAATAAGATATCCTTGTGCGTAAATTTGAATTATACGTGTTTTACAAGATTTTATCCTTTTAGTCAAATAGTTCTGACATGAACAATCCTTGTAAGCAGATTTTATGCCTCCATGGCTGCCTCCTTGTTCAAACGTTTCAAGCCCTGTTACCAACTATGACTAATGATAAATTTGGCAATAAAATTGGTAAAAAGAGTATGAATGACTGATAAAACATATTTCTTATTTTAAACACAAATTAACTATAGTAAATTAGAACTTAGATAGAACGGTAAATAATTTGAAACTTATATATAGGCTCAAAATAGAAAAAGAATGTTTTTTACTAACTTAATTTATATATATATATATATATAAAAAAAAAACACTATAGAGTTTTCATTTGTATTTGTATTGGGCAAAACAAATAGAAAACCAATAGTGTCATATTTCATTTATTTAAATTACTTCCGGCATATCGTTTAACATTTTCTTATATAATATATATATATATATATATATATATATATATATATATATATATATATATAGGGAGTCAATATACGTTTCCGTAGTATCTACCATCAAAGATTACTTATTGGATTTCTTAACTGCAAATAGCTATTTAAAATGTTTTAAAATTTTTTGTAAAGTTATTGAGAGAAAAAAGCCGATGAAAAGTTGATGTCCGCTTTTTTATTTCTGATATTTTTATTTTACTATTCAAGAGGTGTAATTTCAACGAATGAATGTTTGTATTTCTGTTGGCTTTTTGATGCGAGATAGGGAAAAGTACCAAAAAGACATTGAAATGCAAATAAATAAACTTAGGTTAGAAGAACTTATGAACAAGACATAGCAATGAATAATAAATTTATTATGGTATTTAAAAACATAAACGAAAACAGGCTTGCAAAGGCTACGACAATCATATAAAACATAAATGTAAATAAAATTGCCAGGCTAGAAAAGACAAACGATGAAGACAATCAAAAACATAATCTATATAATACTAATGTCTATGTTATGAAGATTGCAAAGTTATCACATTACCTTTTTCTTTTCGAAAATTGTAATACATCAAATATGCATTCATTTTCAACCTACAAATATCCTTGCTATATATCAGGTTTCAAATCCCTGTAGACGATATAATTTACATTGCGTGCTAATTTTCTTTCATTTATCCTTTTAAGTTATTTATGCAATTTAATTAACTACACATCTATGTTTTTCCTGCAATTGTTGTATTGTATTATGAGATGTAGGTGATCGTTCGTTCAAAAGTATAGAATTTAATGTAAATGTTTTATCTGTGGACAGTTTTATTTCTAATACAAGAATTGTGTTGATCCAACTTTAAACTTTCCATAACTTATATTCAAAGAACCGAGTTTTTTTTCTGTCATATCCTATTATCCAGTTATTGTGGACAACCACAACTTTTGTACGTTGAGCTTCTGAAAATATTTTGAAATACTGCTTTCCTGAAGGGAAAAAGTTCGAACCCAGTGTTTTAAGTCGAATGTCACTTTTCTTTAACACTGAATTTAGAGCAACTTGATCCATCTCCAAATGCTGCCGGAGAGATACATCCCAATTTCTAGTAAATGTTATAGTTGCATCATTGTTTTTTAAGGCAATAAACCCCGAGCAGTAACATTTTGCAGAATCCAAGGGCATCCACATATCGTAGTTTCCAACAAAATATTCGAATGGATTTTGCAACCAAACAGTATCAACATCAGTATATAAAATGTTAAGACCCTTTTTTAGATATTTTAAAATGTATGTTGGACGGGCCGAAACTAAAACTTTGAATTCTTTGCTGGTGAATTTAACAGCTTTCTGTAAAGAGTTGCGCCAGCTTCTTTCAATGAAAAGGTAATCCAAATCCATGATCTTCAGTTGTTTATAAATCTTTTCATCTTCTGCAATTACTATTATCTTATTGTATAGTTTTAAATTTTGGTAAAATATCAGCCAATTTTGAAAAAAATCGAAATATCCTTCATTGACAGTCACTAAAATAGTCCAGTTAATGCGTCCTTTATCGCCTGTTGTTTCATCGAATTCCCAATGAGCAGTACTATCCTTTTTCGTAGTTTCAAAAGTATTGAAACAAACTAATGCAAAGACAATGAGAGGAATTATGAAATATCTGCTTTTAGATTTTATTTTATCGAGTGACATGTTTGTCAGTGGATTCGTTGAAAATATCTGTGTTTTTGTGCTTATTGCGTCGCTAAAACTATTTAAACGACGGATCGACAAGTAGGTGTATATATTACTCACAGCATTTAAGGGAAGTATGGAACGCCTTAGCTGTTTCATGTTAAGACATTACAAGCTGTCTTGTAAGGTCCATTAATAACATCAAATCGAATTTTCTTTTAAATCTGGAATTGTAACAGGGAAATATAGGTTGAAGCTGGCTTCTAAAACTTTACAATAGTCATGGAGTATTTCCCTGTTTGAAATACTGCTGCAGAAAAACGAGTACATATTTATTTGTGTATTTCCTTAGATTGACCTGGTTGTCTTTTGTCATACTTTCGCTTTATTGAATGTTGTAAACAGTCAGACATATACTTTGCACACCATCGGAAGTAAAGTTTTTCAATTATAATTCAAAATAGGCATGCTTAATTATGTACAACCTATTAACAGCCTCTCTATGGGAGATTTCTGGAAAATTACAAAGATATTTGAAAATGGGAAAACCTACTTTCGTTTCTAAACAGGCAAAATATAATTTATTTATTCTTTTGTTAAACTCAAATTTTCAACACAATATGGTCACATTCAATGTACTATGTCATATTTTTCCTTCTGAGAAGACGCCCGTTACGATTCCAGATTTAAAAGAAAATTTGATTTGGTGTTAGTAATTGACCTTTAACTGAGTGCACTGTCTTGTTAAAATGGTTTTCTATCTTCTCAAATAGTTGTGATGTCTTGTTAATGAACTGTTATTACAAATGTATATCTTCTTAAATGTGTTGGTATCTTTTCAGAAAGTCGTGGTATTATGTCTATTTCATATTATATCTTCTTATCATGTGAAAAATACATGTTATCTTGTCGAAATACCGTCTTAACTCTTTCAAAATACATGATGTTAAAAATAATACTATTATGTCCAATGAACGTATAATCATCTTGAATTCAAATAATATCTTGTCTAAGTAACGTGTTATTTTGTCAAACACTGATGTAATCTTCTCAAAGTGGTGTGTTATCTTGTCTAAGTAACGTTATATTATGTCAAACAGCCATGCTATCTTCTTAAAGTGACGAGTTATTATGTCAAACAGTAATGCTATCTTCTTAAAGTTGTGTGTTATATTGTTTATGTAACGTGTTATTTTGTCAAACACTCATGTTATCTTCTCAAAGTGGTGTGTTATCTTTTCTAAGTAACGTTATATTATGTCAAACAACCATGCTATCTTCTTAAAGTGACGAGTTATTATGTCAAACAGTAATGCTATCTTCTTAAAGTTGTGTGTTATATTGTTTATGTAACGTGTTTTTTTGTCAAACACTCATGCTATCTTCTTAAAGTGACGTGTCATTATGTTAAAGAGCCATGCTTTCTTCTGTCGTGTGTTATCTTGTCTAAGTGACGTGTAATTATGTCAAACAGTCATGCTATCTTCTTAAATTGTCGTGTTAGCTTGTCTAAGTGACGCGTTTCTATGTCAAACAGCCATGTTTATTTTTCTTAAAGTATTGTGCTATCTCGTCTACGTAGCGTGATATTATGTCAAACAGTCATGCTTTCTCACTTACCGGATAGCAAAATCTCTATTTTTAGCAGTGATGGAAAATCTTATCTCACATAGGGTTATCCCACACTCCGCGTGCACATCACATAAAAATTGTAAAATGACTGTAAAGTTTTCATTTTTGAAATAAACATAGGGTTATAGGTATTCATTTTCTTAGTTAGATCATTTCCTATCCATCAATATCAGTTTTGAAGTAAAATTCGAGAAAAAGTTGATTTTCATTTTTTCATCCCCATCCTGTATTTACACTTATTTTTTCTTACTTGTGAGAAAATGCGATCCAAAAGGTGAGCAAATAAATCTACCCTGTCCATTGAGATGTGGATAAGGATATCCCACCCTCGGGTTGAGATACGTCCAAACAAACCCGGCAGAGCCTCGTTTTTGGGACGTATCTCAACCCTCGGTGGGATTTCCTTATCCACAACTCATGAACATGTTAGATTCTCTATATCTTCTTAAAGTGGTGTGTTATCTTGTCTAAGTGACGTGTTATTATGTTGAACGGTTATGCTTTCTTCTTAACATTCATGTTATTTTCTTAAGGTTACATGTTATTTAGTCAAATATTTAGATCTATACTATCTTCTTATTGTCGTGTCTTATCTTGTCTAAATGACGTGTCATTATGTCAAACAGCCAGTCTATCCTGTTAAAAGACAGTGGTGTTCCCCCGGCTGTAACATTTTGTAAAACAGTTGTGATGACTTGTTATTTTGACGTTATGTTATGTTCACTTTTAATGGCGCGAACCCTTTGGATAACATTAAATTCAAACTGCAAACCACAAATATAGATTCAAACTACAATCTTTGACCCGGTGTAGCAGTGCTTTCCAGCATACCTACTTCCCTTTATATCTGTAACTACATTTGCAGGCTAGCAACAACAAAATGCGGGTCGTACCGATTATAGCCTCTTTAGAGGATGGTGAACCTAATAAGCACAATTACAAACAAAAACTAGCAACAACAACATATTCTAATATTAATTTCATTTTCTTTCATATAGACGAAATATTTTGTCGTATAATACCTTGTGGTTAGCGCCAGTGGAAACTGTCATTTCTTTTCAGAAAGAGGTGTGTTTATAACATAAATTGCCTTGTAGTTTGAGGCAGCGGAAATAGACATTTTTTCTCAAATAGACGGAACATTTGGTCGTATTATACCTTGTGGTTTGCGCCAATGAAAATCTGTAATGTAGGGTTATGTACCAGTACTTCCTGTCCGGGCTGAAATTCAACATGCGTACACTGATTTTGAAATAACTGTATACAATTGGTGCTCATAATGTATGGGTTTGTCATGCACCACATCTGGGGAGCTACCCTTAAGATCCGGTTTACACTTGGGGCGCGAAACCTGTAATGTAGGGTTATATACCAGAACTTTATATATGGACTGTAACTTCTACATGCACACATTCATTTTGTAATAACATCATACTGTTGCCTATACCACGGTGTATGTAATACATCACACCAAGGGAGTTTCCTTGAAGGTAAAAGTCACCCATTTTGGGTTCAAAACTTGATATAATATTTGTGTCCAGGCTGTAACTAGAAGATGTGTATACTGATTTTCAGACAGCACAGCCTTTGTCCATGCCACGAGGGTTTGACACGCACAATTATCCAGGGGGCTACATTGAAGGTCAAGGTCTCACGTAGGACTCAAACCTGTAACTAAAAGTTATGTTCTAGTATTTTGTGACTAGAATCTCACTTGTACATGTGTATAGACTAATTTGAAATGATTTCTCACAAGGTCTCATTTCAGGGTTAAAGGTAAAATCATAACTATCATCAATCCATGTTAGAACTTTTTAGAAACATTAGCTAAATGTCCACATTATGTATTCTACATGCAATATTCATGTTTCAGCCAAGACTGAAGGGCCAAAGGTTATGTTCCAATATCTCCTAAAAACAAAAATAATATCAAACAGGGAATGCCACGTACCAAATTTTCTGGAAACTGCGTGTAAATAGTAATCTGATGGAGATAATGTTAATAAAACGTTTCTCTTAACAGAGCTTGGGTCACGGTCAAGGGCACAAAGGTCAAAATTCACCAAAGTGTATCTCCTTAAAGATTTTAAGGATTTTCTTCACACTTGTGTCAAATGTTAATCTCATCACGATGGAAAACATCATGGTCACTCTTAAGGTCAAAGGCCATGTGACAAACTTCCAAACCCGTTGAAGGATGTTCATGAAACTTTGAAGAAATGTTCATCTCATACCGTCATTTTCAGTTGGAGACTTTGTATTGCACATGGCAATAATCAGTCAACATATGAAAGGACATTGAATCGTTTCCCTGAATAGTTACGACGGATAAAGTATATCAAACGTCATGGGTTCAACATAATTTATTCGCAATTAGCAATATTGCCCTTTACCGGGACAACATGAAATATAATATCTGCGAAATAACAAATTCCCACCTGATAAGTTTATGGTTTGTGTCGACATGCCATATTTCATTCGGACTTTTTACGTGATAAATGCGACATGAAGCCGACCCAATCTTCTTTCCGCCAATCCGACTGAATCATGCATAGTGAAGAATATCCCGTAGTCGGTATCCTGGAATCAACAAAAATATGAATAAATGTAGTACACAAAATATGAACAAAATATGAATAAATTTAGAACACAAAATATGAACAAAATATGAATAAATTTAGAACACAAAAAAAAAATAAAATAAATGTATTACATTGTATGCTACGCTGCTAGTCTGCCAAGTTCACGAAAATTACATTGTACTAGTATTAAGAACTTTATATTAATTTATAGAAACCCAGACAATAGATTGATATAGGTTTTTCTGTATTGTATATACTCTTCTGTAAAACACAATTTGCAAGTAAATGTCTTTATATTTATACTTGCTGTAACCATGTTACCTGCTGTATACTTTGTATTTGCCAGAAGCATTGTAAAATGTTTAAAGCAATAAAATATTGTATTGTATTGTATTAATATAAATGATCCGATTAACAAGCACTTATTAAATTTGTCATGCACGCTTCTACTGAGTCAAATTTACCAAGTCTTATAACGAGCAATATTCTGGAGTGATTTATGTACACATTTCAGTAAATGTTACATACAGGGAACCAAGAGAGATAAACACGCAATGGAGCAATTACTTTGAAACTTTGTACAATCTAATAATGTTTCATAAACTTATCATATCTCTGTTATGTCTGAACTGGACGTAATAAAGAATACGGTAATTAACAATGATATTGATCAATCTACGATAATTCCTATTAGTCAGCATTAGGTTAGAGCTGCATGTACTAAAAGCAAATTAGATAAAGCTTGTGGACATGATATGTGCTATTTCGAAAATCTAAAATACGGTGGAGAAATTATCTATCAAAGTTTGACTGTTTTTTTTAACGGCATGTTGCGATTGTCGTACACGCCAAAAGATATGAAACAAGGAGTCATCATTGTATTACACAAGGGGACAATAAATAAAAAAATAATCCCAATAATTTTAGAGCTATTACGCTTTCCTCAGTCATTCTTAAATTGTATGAATCTGTTCTCTTGTCACGTATTGAACAAGATGATCAATATTATCTTATTAACGTCTTGCAATGTGAATTTCGGAAAGGTATAGGATGTTTGATGACCTATTTTATGTTTCTGCGCGAATGTGTGAGATTTTCTCATGAAAACAACAATTCACTTTTTACTTGTTTCTTAGATGTTTTTATTCTTATTACGTGTCTAATACTTTAAAAAGACATTTCAGCTGCTTATAGCTCATAATTATATGGACTAGCCATAAATGTAAAATGTCAACCGCCGGCCGCCAGATTATCTAAGAATATTTTTGTTATGCGGGAGTTGACTCAATGAACGTAAAATGATTAATAAATACAGTTTCAAAGAACCTATGGGGAAAAATGTCTCAATTTACCACAATTAATCAATATAGAGGTTTTCTGTAATAAATCACCTCCACCCATTAATTGTACTACAACAACTCTACATAGATTATTGAATGGTTAACTGTGCTGCATTATATCTTAAACCGCTGATTTTATCGATAATGACTGGGAATGCATAGCTGAAACATTTAGGTTAAGTCATTATACTTCCAAAGATTCTATTGTTTGTGTTTTGGAGGTTATTTAGTCGACATCAGTTACAGGGTATGTCCCTTTAAAAAGAAAATGTTTTAATGAACGAAAGATTGCTGTGACGACGAACAACCGGCAGATATAATAATTTGTAATATATTTTATGAAACAAAAGAATGTTACTGGAAAATAAATGAATTTCCTCTTTCGTGTTTACATGCTTGGAAACATTTTCTATGGACTAAAGTACTTACATTGATATTTGTTTGACGAAGAATCTCGATCATCATCCGTCCTCCACTTTTCGGAAAATCCTGTAAGGTCTGTTTCACTTTAGTTTATACTAATTTATTTACTCTCGATTGCGAAACAAGTTCTTACAACTTATGTTAATCGCTTTCGAGACTCATTCCAGATAGAATCAACTTTGAAGAGAGAGAACCAATGTGGAATTATCTGTTTAACTGTAACAGTAAGCGCCTCGTCGCTTATATCTGTGAATTGTACTTTCTTGAATTCAAACACTCGCATACGTCTGTACATGGTACTTTCAGAAATACTGAGTAACTGAGCAATTTGAATTATTCTAAATCCTATACATTTTGTACTAATAAGAGTTTCGAGACTTTTCTTTAGTATCTGATATGAAGGTGCCCCTCCAAAACTGCTTTTTTCAAAGATGGGATTTGCTGATCCGTATAAAACACATGTTGTTCTTAATTTCATAATTTCAGTTCTATCATTAAGTCCTACGCAACGCATATCATTCAAATACATTTTGCCCACAATACCCGGTTTTTTTAACACTTCAACAAGGCGTTCAAACCCAACTTTTTTCTAACAGACTCCATTTTTAAATGCAGTTACACGCCACTAAAAGTTAACAAAAACGTAACGGAAATTGAACAGGTTATCACAACTGCTTTAAAAGATGGTACAACCAGAGGACACCATTGTCTTTCAACAAGATAGAATGGCTGTTTGACATAATACCATATTACTTGGACAAGATAACACACCACTTTAAGAAGATAGCTTGACTGTTTGACAAAATAACACGTCACTTAAAGCAGATAGCATGAGTAATTGACATAATAACACGTCACTTAGACAAGATAACACATCATTTTAAGAAGAAAGCATGGGTGTTTGACAAAATGACACGTCACTTTAAGAAGATAGCATGGGTGTTTGACAAAATATCACGTCACTTTAAGAAGATAGCATGGGTGTTTGACAAAATAACACGTCACTTTAAGAAGATAGCATGGGTGTTTGACAAAATAACACGTCACTTTAAGAAGATAGCATGGGTGTTTGACAAAATAACACGTCACTTTAAGAAGATAGCATGGGTGTTTGACAAGATAACACACCATTTTAAGAAGATAGCATGGGTGTTTGACAAAATAACACGTCACTTTAAGAAGATATCATGACTGTTTAGCAAGATAATACACCATTCTAAGAAGATAGCATGACTAATTGACAAAATGGTACGTCACTTTAAGAAGATAGCATGACTGTTTGACCTAATGAAACGTCACTTTGACAAGTTGAAACACCACTCTAAGAAGATATCATGACTATTTGACATAATGACATGCTACTTAGACAAGATAACACGCGACTTTAAGAAGAAAGCATGGCTGTTTCATAAAATAACACGTTACTTTAAGAAGATAGCATGGCTGTTTCATATAATAACACGTCACTTTAAGAAGATAGCATGGCTGTTTCATATAATAACACGTCACTTTAAGAAGATAACATGGCTGTTTCATATAATAACACGTCACTTTAAGAAGATAGCATGAGTGCTTGACATAATAACACGTCATTTAGACAAGATAACACACCATTTAAAGAAGATAGCAGGGGTGTTTGACAAAATTACACGTCAATTTAAGAAGATAGCATGGGTTTTGACATAAATGTTCACCACCATGAGACGGAATGTCGTGCACAAGAACCAGGTCCCTAGGTCTAAGGTCAAGGTCACACTTAGAGGTTAAAGGTCAATTTCAAGAATATTTATGTCCGGAGAATTTCTTCTTCATTCATGTAGGAATTTTGAAGTTACTTGGCACAAATGTTCACCACCATGAGCCATCCGTGTTTTTAGAATTACTTTCATTTGTTGTTACTATAAATAGCTTAAAATGTAACTTTTTTATTACTGGCTGTAGAGAAAAATCGAGACCACTTTTCTGTATACAACATGCATGTTACATGCAATATTTAAGTGTATTTTGACCTATCTCTACTTGGTTAGGAGTTAGTTCTTCTGACAGCTGGTGGGCTCGACATGTTGCACATGGGCATCTAGTATAAATATCCAATAGTTCCAGCTTTAAAACTGAATTCTTTTCTCTTTATGATTGATCGAAATCAAAAGAAGAGAAAACGTTTGACAAAGACGATTTAATGTTATTGCACTAGTATTTTCGTTTGAGCAGGCAGTATTTTCATATCAACGTACGCTTGTTTAAAATAAAGTTTCCCTCATAAACTATTCAGTACAAGACAAATACAGTGTTGACTCTATGAACAAAATCTAAATATTCTTCGATATAAACAAAGTTATATTTGATATGGTCATTTGAGCATTCACATATTTATTATTAAACAGGTTAAAATATGATATTTATCAAAATTAAGCCAGAATTTTGATGAGGAGTTTCGTCACTATTAAGTACGTATTTCAATTGCTGTTGTGTAATGTTTCCTTATTTACTTTAATTTATTTTACAGGTTCATGAGTCATTTAATACTACCCTAAGGCCATTGATGAAAGCGAGCTCGGTTTTGATAGACAAACACCAAAATTACAATGTATATGAGAATTAGATACATTGATATAAATCGATGACAAATGCTTTGTACTACTATTGTTTAAGGCATTTTCGATTGTTATAATCAGGTGATCCAGTAGTACACAGAGTTTAAGAAATGTGCATCATTATGTTCTGCCAATAAGTGTTGACAAGTATCCACACCACAACGCACGACTTACTGTAACTGCCATTTTCATTTTATCCAATTTAAAATTCTCCTGGATTTATGTGCTATCTAGACTTTCAATTATCGATAAATGCAACAAAGTTTTATAACATTTTAGTATAATTTCGCTTTAATAAAGCACAGTTAAATGTCATATCCTTTATAATTATTTTATTTAACTGATGATTTATACTTTTGTTTGTACAGAAAATGGTGATAATGACTATAACATGTCACTAAAGTCAGCTCTGATGTAAAAAAAACGTAACTTGATTACTAAAATGTAAATTGTCTGTGTATTGTATTTCAACTGTATGGTTTGTCGTGAAGCGAGTGATATGAAGTAGCACATAATATTCCGAATTGTTTCGTCAAGGTTGTACACTCTAGGGGCAACCATTTTAGGGAGAACTACTAGACAATGCTATATGCCCAATACTGAAGTTCTATACATTGTAATTATGGAGAAGAAGATTTTTAAACATTTTGCTATTTAAGTCTATGTTTTTTCAATAAGATCCAAAACAATATTTAAACTGTATTTGAGTTTTTTGTTCTAGCTATATATATGTATATTAAATTATATATAAGCTCTGCTTCAGCAAAAAAAAGTCTATGTTAAATAATTACTGGCGGGATGTGTCAGGTTTTGAACCTAGGTGCATGATTTGAACAATTTTGTTTGAGGATCTCTACTCAATGCTTCACAACAACTATCGAAACTCTGGGCCATAGAAGGAATTTTTAGAGCATTTTCTAATATAAATCTATATAACACAAGTAAGTCATGTTGCAGGTCAACTTGTAATAATGGTAATAATTGGAATTTAAGTAGAGGATCACTAGGTGATGTTACATATGGTCAGAGCTCTAGACCTTATTGTATTAAACAAAAGTATTTCATAGTACTTTCTTAAACAAGTCTATATAAAAACAAGTGGCCCAAGGGGTATGGCCAATTATGACTTCACGGGCATATTTGGAAAAACACATTGATAGAGGACACACTGCTACACATCAAATATCTAAGGTCTGTGTCTTACAGCATCTGACGATAAGACTTTTTAATGTTTTATTATATACATGTATTTCTATGTAAAACACTTCTTCCCCCGGGGCAGGTCCAGTTAGATCTATGGACATGATCTAAATAGACATGTTTCATCGGATGACCGAAGTGAGCGTGGACAACGGATTAGCAGTATTTTGGAGTAGCATCTAAAAATCATTTAACATTTAGTCTCTATAATACAGTACGTGACGATAGCGAGTTTTTTGTGGTAAAATAATTGGAAAATGTCACAGCAAACCAGGTTATTGACAATAATTCCTAACAGTTTTAAGTACTTTTGGATGCTACACGTGCGTGGTTCTAACTCTTGTCATCGGTATTGTGTGGTCTTGATTATCTTAATAACCGCATGCTGTACTGATGTACATTTGGCTACCATGCAGAGCTGCATTGATGTCAGTCGGAGAGATGTAAATCAGATTTAAAAAGTGTTTTATGAATATTGAAGAAATTGTAAAAACCTGTAACTTTTGTACCATTTCTAAATGTTATTTTCTGAAAAGTAGTAAATTCCCCAGAAAAGTAGCAAATATAATTATAGTCATTTAAAGTCAGAAACATAAATAATATGCAAACATGAGGCAATGGAATATTTTGACCTCTGTGTTATTTTTTAAAAGTTATTTGAAGTAAGAATAGAGAGTAGTGTTTACCTACGTGTGCTTGAACATTTGAATCATTGAATGTCTGAACATTTTGGAACAAACCTTTTTGTGGAGATAAGCGGAGTGAAAACGATAACATACCCACCATCAAATCATTTTAGAATATCTATTACAAAGTCACTGTTCACACGGCTTGCTTTAGTACACATGTTAAAGCAAGCATACTCAAACGCACACATTTTGTTGCCGTTCACACGGCATGTCTATTAGAAGAAATGTTTCAGCATGTTTGAGCTAGTTTTTTTTCCAAAGAAAACCTGTTTATTAAAATATGTCGGGCGGGTGGGAAGACGGGTAGTTTCCGCTCAATAACTTGGTATGTTGATAAATTGCGTTATGATAAAGCTTAAGATAGCATTTTGGGTCACTAGGGTCAACGTCAATGTCACTGTTACTGAAAAATAGAAAAAATGGTTTCCGCTCAATAACTCGATTTAAGAGTGACAAATGGCAATACAACTTGGTTTGTAGGTAGCTTGCGTAGAGAGAGAATTATTCCTGTATGCATCCACTTATTTTCAGCCAATCAGCAATCAAATGCATGTGTAGGTCCGCATGTGCCCAGTCAAAATAGCCTGCTTCCGGTCCTCACCTATTTAGTATACTTATACCTTAGATAAGAGGACAGTCTAGCGGAAAATGCTTAATGTACGGTAAATTACTGACTGTTTTACACACAGAAATAGAGCAAGCTTTACATATGTGCTTGCACTTTACATAGTTCACACATGTTTTGGCACATGTGCTCGAAACACGCTTGCTATAACACGCCGTGTAAATTCCTCTTGTGAAACCGATTCTTCTTGGAAAGGCCGTTTACTGATGTTGCTATAACTCGTGGCCCAATCCATTTGTCAAATGTATTTAAATTGTTTCTAACCAAATGTTATACGTGTACTTGTACATAGAACAATAAAATAGTATTAAACTAAATTCTTAAGAAATTAGAAGCATAAAAAAATGAAACTTCATTATTTTGAATGCAAACAGCTTAAAAACTAGTATAGTTGGGATCTGGTTGTAATTGACACACATCTATAATAACACTTAGTATCAGTCGAAAGTACAATTTAGTCAACGAAAGCAGCAGTCGTATTTGACAAGCCTGGGTAAATAAGAACTTACACGAGTTGTCATTTCGAAAGTATTTATAAAAGTTAACTGTTAATAAACTACAAGTAGTGTATGAAAAAAGTTAATTCACCAATACTGTTATTATAGTAATAGTTAAGGTAGATTCAATAATACGTGTATGATAAATGCTTCAAACCAGATGTTTATCCAATGCATTTTGACTGCTTAACAGATCGGATTTTGAACACAAAACTTTAATGTACTACAGAAAACAGTGATTATAGACGAGTTATTTTTCACGATTTTTTCATGCTAAGCAAACAGATAGAAATCTAACTAAACTAAGACTGTCTCATTGTGTACCATTTTAAGCACAGAAAGCTTTACATTATAATGACTCAGACATTATTTCTGAAATAAATAAAGAAGGCATTTTACAACCTTTTTGAGACGACCCCCAAACATATTGCCGAATCCGTTCTCAACGTTCACATCGGACCCAGTTGAAGGATGTCTAATAATCTCGATAGAGGCCATTAGACAGTGACACAAACCAAATATCTAAGCTCTATGCCTTGCAGTTTTGGAGAATACGGTTTTAGAAGTTTTTCATATTTGTTGCCATAGCAACGATAGGTCTACATGGAATGGAATTCTTTGAACAACAGATTTTTTGAAAATTTTACCGAGTCTGTACTTCCAGATTTCGGCAATAGACCCAAGGTACATGTATCAAACATTGCTAAATATGCCTAGCAAATCACATCATTGTAAAATATTGGAAAAAAACAGTTTCACCGTTTGGTACTAAACTAATTCCCTAACAAACCAAACAACAAACCAATTATCTCTACATGTCAATAAAATTGATGGTCTGTTTATTAAATTTAAATGTCCAGTCTAAAGACACATAATCAGACAGTATCTTATCTGATAAGGGGTCATAGAACAGTTAAGGGATTAGACTTCTTTAGGGTAGGTGGTCACTTGTGAATGAGGTTTTAATTGTCTTGAAGACTTACAGCTAATCCAAAAACCGGATAACTGGGCAGAAATTAAAACAAAGGCTTAATCAAAGCGTTGGTGTGGATTCTTTCATCAGAAAACACTTGTAAAACAGAAGTAAAAACGCAGCTGAAGATGCCAAAGATAGATTAAAATTGGTAAAAGATGTTTTGATAGAAGCAAGTATCCAAGACTTTTATAACTACCATATCAGTTATTATTTATAAATACACGAACTTTCTAGAGTTTAGAGAATTTTGTGACAGTTGAAAAGCTTTATCAAATATAAATGTTTTGTTTAAGAACAAATATGACATAGATTGCATAATTTTTTTTTTAAGTTTTATTTTGAACAAACCATTAGTCTATAAAACTCGCTTCAACAACAACAAAATGTTTTTCTTTTTTCGAATGAACTGACATATGTCTCTTTGCCTAGAATGAATAAATATTTTGGTGTAGAGAAATATTGTACACTTTTATTAGACTGTCGCAAAAGAAACTTGAATGAGTAATTTACTAACATAACTCATCACTTTACCGAATTTGAAAGAGAAAGTGCATACCTCTATGGTATTACATTGACAATGTACTAACCACCGTCTAATTATGTTACATATACGTAGATTCCATTATGACACAGGTAAAATATGTCTACATTTGTTTTAAAATAATAAGTTCTTACACTTTGATAAGGTACATCATAATTTATAACCTTTAACCTACTGTAATAGTACCTATGCAGTAGCTGATTTTGAAAAAAAACAGAAGCTTGTCTATCATTGACTTATACCCCTACTGTGAATACACAGGTCTGCCTGGCACCATGTGGCCACATATGTCACATTCCCGTTCAATTGTCGGTAAAAGAAGTTGTGTATCAATACATCAGTGGAATGAACACTAGAATGAAACCGCTTTGACACGCTGCTTATTTTTGCTACTCCGGTCCGGTCAATTTTAACGCGTATTTTTATTCACCATTCGACCATTAAAAACCGTACACACTGTCGCAATTGTCAAAATCACTAAAGGGTTAACCCTTTTCTAACGCACAATGCTCTAAAATGCGATCATTACTTGCGACTATTATTTACCTTACTTAATAGTCGCATTTAAACGACGCAACCAGTCAGAAACGACGGTACGTTGATAGTGCGTTAGAGTGCTTTTTCATCGTAAGATCAATATAACAAAACGCTAAAATATGTATTTAAAGCAAAGAATTAAAATATTGATTGAAAATGGTCATCTCTCCAAATTGTATATATTTGAAGTACCAGAAACATATGTACATATTTCCATTGCTGGTCTAGTAATTACCGGACTATGAATTCATTTGTCTTCTGCACTTTATCGATGTTGAATAGAGCTAGATTTCTTTGAACAATATTGTCATTGAATAACTAAAAGCTCGTTTTTCTGAAAAGTTACATTGAACGAAGTTGGATATATGGTGGGATATGAATATCAAACAACAAGATAAAGACGGACAGTGTTTAATATCACAGTGAGGGAAACAGTTAATATTGGGACACTTTCAAATTAAACATGTCTAAATAACATCGCGCTTCAATTAAATTTACAGGAACTGACTTAACAAACATCACTATATATACACATATTTTTATCCTCCATTTATGAAGAGTTCATAACGAATATAGCATCAATACACATATAAATGCCTACAAATGACAATAAAAAGAAAGTAAGCATTCACTATTAAAATGATATGTAGGCATCAAGAAGAACACATCCTTAAAGCATGCTTTTTGTGTATTATTTTTCATCATTTGGCCTATGAGGCAAGATTATATTGAATACATCTATGGTCAATATAGACTTAAACAAAATAAAACATCTCAGTTGTGATCATATATTGAATTCGCAGTCCAAATACGAAGTGAAATTAACACATACACCCGAAACAAATAACACCCAATATGACGCTGGTGTATGCATTTGAACTGTAGTCTGTTTGTTTTGTAGTCCCAACGGTAAACGCACTACTGTTTTTCCCGTTAAACAACATTTAGGTATCCGCCCTTTGTCAATTTTCTAAACCATCTTGTTAACTGTTTTAGCATAAATAGTTTTTTTCCAATACTTGTCATTCCGACAAATCTGATCGAATGTGAGCAATACTCAACATGTCACCAATGAATGTATGAACTCATTACATTACTCAAACATGTACACTTACCAACTATTTTTTTCGCAATATAGCATAAGAAAGACATACAAAACACTACTGGTCAGAACAATTTCTTAAACCAGACCAATTCACTAAGAATCGTCTCGGTATCTATATGTTGTGAACTTCCATAAAACATATCAACCAAATTTGGCCTCTGCCTTAAAAGTTAGTGCCCCTGACAAATCTTTTGACATAACATTTTTCGAACAGCTTTTCTCAAAACGTTGTACCTATATACCATTATTGTTGTTTTTAAAGAGACGGTTAGATAAACCAGTGTAAAAGCGAATGATCTGATAGTTATGATGAGCGAAGAATCAACAATCATTCCGACGACACAAATAGCCATGAACAAAAGGGGAAAAACTGCGTCCATGACTAGTGTAATCCCCATTTCCCTTAGCGCTCGTTGTTTAGTTGCAGTTACAAAGAGGGATGGTGTCGCCTTTGTTGGCCTCGTTACGTTGCCTTTACCAGTGGAACATTTGCAGATGTTTCTGTTATTGGCTGAAGACCGATCGTGAATTGTAAGGTCTGTTTTCCCTTTTTCATCTGCTCTGCGTTTAACTTGAGCAACTTGGATGTTGTTTTCAGAATTTACAACGTTTACTGCAGGTAAATTTACGTTGCTGTCCTGACCATAACATGCATGATGTGATTGAGAATGTTCTTTGTCTGATGAATGAGGAATTTCTGTGTCTGTTTTTTCTGTTTTATTGTCCGTTTCACTCTGTGGCATAACAGTTAAAGGAATGATAGATAGTCTTATTCGTTTCGAAAGTTGATATCGTAGTATTCCATAGAGAATTCCGTTAACAAGGTACGGTAAATTCAGTACTGTTGAAATAATTAGAAATAATCGATGATGGTAACTGTAAACCAGGAGGGTACAGTATTGAAGTTGGGCTTCATTGTCCTTGTTCTGTGCACTGGCATACAACACGACAGACGTTCCGCATGCAATAAAAATACCAGCATTAAAACCAAATATTATTCGTTTTTGCTTAACACTGTACTGTCTATACAAATTTTGTGGTGTTCTCATAAAAACAAGAGATCTTTGTATACATATGAACATTGCCTGAAATGAACTTTGAAGCAGAGTTATGACAAATATATCTAAAAATATAACACACGTGTTAATGTCAGGTTCATGTTGCAGGTCTGCAAGAGAGACCGCTAAGATAATTGTCATCGAAAACCCCATTACGCACATATTATACGCCATACACTGTAAATTGAATGCGTGCTGCGACCATATGTTATTGCCATTCAAGATAAAGCAAATTGCTATGGCACCACTACTGATAAAGTTCCAACACGAAAATGCCAGAAGTACGACAATAATAATCGCCCCACCTATCTCCATTCTTTCGTCAAAATAAATACAAAACACAGCGATAAAACGTTATTCATATAAATACTAGTTGCGCTTAGTTTTTACTTAGTTCTGAGCTCGACTGAAATTGTAAAACAATTCGACCTTAAACATGCGCGCGCACTTATTTACATATTTCATATACAGCTTAACAGCCATAGGTCTACGTTTGTATTAAATATCGGAATTTCTAACTGACCAAATCCTACATAATTATTTTTAGTATTCGGTTTAGAATCAGCTCTTAAAATAGTTGTAGACGTGTTGTGTGAAGTTCAAAGCATTAGTAGACACAAGTATTTGTACAAATCGTTTTATTTTAAGATGTTCCTGCCTCTTTTATTGACTTATATTGAAGACTTTTTATAAAGATGTATATAAACCGCTTAAGGCATTCGTTTCAAAGATTTATGACATATATTCCTTTTAAGGTTTACTTCGTTGGAACATGAATTGCTCGTGAAGATGGATGTTGTCAGTCCGCACCTAATAAATCAAGCCAGTAGATGTTATTGCCGCGATGTATAAAATGCTTTATTGTACTTTGTACCGTTTTTGACACTCTTCAAGTTAACTTTATTTTTCCTCAGTTTGCCATATATGAAAATGTCTAAATGTCTGACCGTGAGTAAGCTCGTCTTTAGATGAAAAGGTTGATAATGCTCAGATTGTTGTTGGTTTCTGAAGGAAGAATGGCCCTAAAACAATATTGCTTTAAGTGTATATATTTTTAAAGATTTTATCACGTTTACTGTCTTGTGTACGACCAAGAAAACTATATGTGATATACTTCTTAGAAGTTTTTTGCAATTTTTATAAGTCACAAATCCAAGTCCCAGGACCACATTGACAAGTACATGTAGCTCTAATTCTACCAAGAAAGATGTCTTACCGGCGGAAATGACCTTTATTTTAACCAAAACCTTCATAACTTAACTTTTTAAATCGATGTACATGTGAGAAATATAGAGCAGCATTTTTCAATGATATTACACAAAATAAAAAAGATTTCCTGGCAACTCTTTTTCGTGAAAAAGAGACTTAAATAGAAAAGAAATTAATATGTCAACATTGTTTTAGAGTGAGTAGAACGTAGTTCTATCATTTTTTATCAGTTAATTTATTTAACAATATCAGTTAATTCAAATATGCATTTTACAACATTATACAATGTAAATTAAAATTGTTCAGGTTTCTTTTAAATGATTTCATTGAATTTGACATTTTGACAGTACATGTATATAGTTATGCTTTTTATGGTCCAAAGCAAATGCACCAACTAACGCCGTATCCATTAGAAAGTATAACGAGGTAGCGAATTATTACATCGTTATAACCAAAACATTGTATCGAAATATTATTCCGAGATATAACGAATTAGTTTTCGTTAAAATTAATTATTATTTCGATATTATATCCAAAATATAGTTACATTTTGTTATCATGGCCATAGTAATCGCATCAAAACAACTATTACTGTCGATTGCTCGCATTGACTTAGGGAGCGATTTTAGCAGGGGATGTGAAAAAGACACACAGAAAGAAAGATTAGCGCTAGATGGTTGTCTATGTTCCAATAGAGGAAAACGCTGGTTAGAGGTACTGCATGTCGTTTGGTCTAAGTCAATTAAGCACTGCAATTATTAATCATCATCACACATTCCGATGAAGATGTGCGCTCAAGTTAAAGTGTTAAAAACTTTTAAGATCAGGCTGTACATAGAACATGAACCATTCTTATCAGAGGAAATACGCTACAACAAACAGATTATTTTATGAAAATGATTTTAATGTTATTCGTGGAGATCCACTACAACAATGCTGCATATTGAATATATAAGTTTTGGGCCTTCTGATTTTACTTAAAAACATATTGGTAAAGGTCTACGTGGCAATGCTTCATAAAATATATCTAAGTGTTAGGCCCCGTGGTTACAGAAAATATTTTTAAACATTAGCCTATACATGCCTCTACCCGGGCGGGGCTTATTTTGACCCAGATTCATGATTTGAAAATCTTTGTAGAGGTCCGCATGGCAATGTTTCATGCCAGATATATAAGCATTTGGACTTGAGGTTTCTGAGAAGAAATATTTTAAACATTTTCCTATATAAGCCTATGTAAAATCAAATGAACCACGAGCGGGGCTAATTTTGACCCAGGGGTCATGAATTGAATAATCTTGGTAGAAGTCTACAATGCTACATGTTAAATATCTTAGCTCTAGGCCTTGCGGTTTCAGTGAAGAAGTTTTTGAAGTTTTTCCTATTGTTACCATAGCAATCAGAGTTCTGCGTGGAATGGAATTCTTGGAACAATTTTGATAAAGCTTCCGAGTTTCATCAAATTGGCCCAGTGGTTTCAGAGGAGATGTCGTTAAAAGAAAATGGTGGACTGACGGACGGACGGACGGCTACGTACGACGGACGGTGAGGCCGTTAGTTTTCCACAGTATACTCTGATCACTTCACTTCAAGACGAAGTTGTTCAAACTTTTCATCACACTTACACTTAAAGGTCCAATACTAACGAAAGCAAAAATTCAAATATACTTTAAAAAACACAAAAATAAGTTATTTTTAATATAAAATGAAAGTTGGTATGTAGAAATTCTAATTAAACCACAGTACATGTACACTTATTTTTCTATGCATTATGAAGAAAGTTAAAAAGACCTGGGTAGTCATTTTGTCGAATCACTGAGATTTCAACATAATACACATACTTTTCTTCGTGTTCCAAACACTTTCTGTAAATTTTAACCTGACAATCTTCATTATTTAGTGTCTTGCATAAGGTAATGTACTTGCCATTGAAATAACTGTCACTTAATTTTCGCTTAGTAGTGGACCTTTAAGGGTTTGTGTTTAGTCTTACTTTTCTCGACAATGTAAAGCATAGTGCTAGACCACTTTATTAAAACCAGATACTGTATGTAGAAAATCATTATAGGCTGAAATTATTTCTTTCCATTTTTAGAAATACATTTCCGCAAATCTCCTCGTTGCATAGAGACGTGCTCATAAAACAGAAGAACCTTACTAGCTTTCAAATGAAAATGTGAGAAGTTATAATTTGATGTTCAATATACTCAAGTGGTTAAACGAAGTACCCCGAAGATAATATACAGCAGCGCCTATCGGTCAAAGTTCGTAGCTTAATATATAAAGACAAAATATTAGAGTCGCCGACTTTGGTCATTTGTAAGGCCAGAAAAATACTTTTCGAATTCTGAACCTTTTTAAGTCAAACGTCCTTTCTTATTACATATTCTTAGTCGTTTGATCATTTTCAATTCAATCAGAAAGAATTATGAATGCACGGACGGACAGAATGATAAAAAACTGAATTCTTTTTACTCTAAAAGAATGTTGAAGAATTTCTATTTTCGGATTTCTTGTCTTTTACGAAAACGAGTTGACAGTGACGTTTGCATTTTTTCTCCTTTATTGTACAAATAACAATCAGCTGAATCGGTAAGATATCTTTCATAATAATAATACTTAATAAAATGTACCACCCAGAGATAACGTGTCTGTCCGGTCATATTGTAAAAGTATAAAAAGCTCAGTGAATGGAAAGTTTCTAAATTTTACATTTGCATGCTTAGATATGTCTGTCTGCAAATCTTCAGGTTCGAGGAAAGCGTTTATTTTACATATTTTGCACTGCATGTCTGTTTGACTTCTCTTGTGAATTTGCAACGCGATAAACTAGACAATCCATTCATATGAAGTCAGGTTATACGATCAAATCCTATGGCAAACTTTTCTATTTCAAATTGTAACTCTAGTCCTACAAAGTTGTCTAAATTGTCTATTTTCTCTATCAAATTCTTATTAGAAGGTTAATGATAGCATGAAATTATAATAACGATGTATGTTCAGGGTTACAGATAATGTCTTGAGATGGGTTCCTGCAGTATCATATTACCAGACGTATTGCAGAGTCTAATAAACTGTACACACATCATTATGTGAAATCAGATCTATTTTTGTCTCAGAATTACGTTTGAAATGACTCCCGAAGAAGAAGGTTCTCAAGTTTTATGAGATATTCTAAGTTATCCATGATAGTCATGCTGATAAATCATTCATTTTTTAAATATCATAAAAATCAGTTGTCGCCGTATCACTAGTACATGGGAATGTTTTCCTACAGTTTTATTCTAAAATTTGTTTAATCTCTAATTTAAAATCTTATTATAATTACATGTTAGTTTGTATACTTTTCTCTTAATTAATATGTTTTGGTATAACATGAATACATGCCCAACTGAAAAAATAACAAAAGGCACTTTCACAGTCAATCAAATCAAATCCATTTGTAAAGCGGCAGTAATTTGCCTTTGACAATACATGTAACATGGAAAACATGCATAGATGTATAGTTCCTACTAACTTGACTAAGTGTTTACCTAACCATAACACAACTACTTTCAAATCAGTCAAATCAAATCAACCAAATTCATTTGTAAATAGATAGATATGCTGATAAGACATCCTTCTTGGTAAGATAAGATCTAAAAGTAATTTAACATCCGTCGCAATCATGGAACTTTAACTAGTATAATGTTACGCCATAATCCAGTACGGCTAAAATTAATTCAATAATACATAATTACAATCAACAATTGATCAGTCACCTTTTAAACATCAAAATAAAATTATAAGATGTCTCCATTAGGTGCAGTTGTTTTAATTTAATTTGTTTTCAACTACTCATGTATTTGCTAAATCTAAATGATAACGAACTGCCAATTTCATTGCTCTTTCAAAATAATATGTCATTGTATAAAATGAATGTATTTTCGACTTAAACATCAGAAAACTTATTTTTCATTCAGTCAAGTAACTCAATCGAGTTAATTTGTAAATATTCTGTAATCTGTATTAGGGACTACTTACAACATTATAGTTAATATAATAAATGTATACAACAAACTTATATTTTTTATCATTTTAGAATTTTAAAAGTTCATGAAAAATATCAGTTTACAAATAAAATATCATAATTACAAATCAAGATGACAAGAATCATGTTAATTGTCTTTTAACATTACATCTTTAAGACAGAAAGGATACTTTGTACAGGTATTTAAATGTATGCATTTCTTTGAGCTTGACATATTCACAGCATTTGGAAAAGAATTTAGTTCATTTTACATTCTATATCTTTATCTTTTTCTTCAGCCACAGTGACAAGAAGAAATGAGTTTTATGTTAATACAACAACACAGGATTCAGTCATCTATATGAATCTTGATACGCTTGTCAACGACTTCAAGAAACGCAGACAAATTTGTCATCGTCTGTCGAGCTTGCTATTCTACATAAAAGGGTATTCAGACCTTTTAACATTATCACACCTTTTGTTACCAATATTCATTGTAAAACTTTACATAGATAGGCATTCGTTTCATATATGAAAAGTTGTAAATCATACTTTTAACGCCTCCCGTTTTGTCCACATTTTGTTCAGTGTGTTACACTTTAGAATTCGTATCGACTAGAAAAAAAAAAAAAACAGGGAAGCCACGACAAAAGCAGCCTCCCAAAACAGCCCCACAGCACCCAGAAGGCACACCACCAACACACAACACACACACACACAGCACACACGGCACACACACACATAACACTACCAACACACACTAGAACAAAGCAAACACACGAGGAAAAACGAACAATAAAAGGAACACAGGGGGACCGCCTTGGAACGGTCGGGCAAAAACACCACGGGACTAAACCGGTTTTGGTGCGCACCCAACCTCACTCTTACCCCACCATGTTCCAAAGTCACAGGACAGGTAAAAAAAGAACCCTGCTAGGTGAATCTCTAACAACACGCAAGGAAACAAAAGGCAGGAGAAAACACAAAAAGCTCGGAAAAAAAAAAAGCAAACCTTGAGAACCAAAAAAGTAGTACCAATGCCTTTGCAGAAGGCAGAGCACCAAGAGAAACACCCTTAAGGGCCCGACGAAACAGGCCAGAGGACAGAAACAAAACAGTTTCGTCCCAGGGGTAAACGCCCATCACAGAGCCTCCCCTCTTCCGTCAGACACAACAAAGAGGGAAGCATAGCGTCCAACTGTAAACGGGTTGAACACCAAACATGCGGGGTCTCAAAAGTGGGTCGTAACCTCTTTTAACAAAACGTTTATAATTTAGCAAATACAGTGGAAAAGCCATGACCCAAAACACGAAGTTTGTAAACCACATCCCCATAAAATCGGTTTTGAAATACCTTCTCGCAGAAGAGTCTTTAGATTACTATGAATTTCAAAACCAAACAGAATTACGATAGTAAAATTTAGCAAAATACTTACGCAATTTGTAATAACGGAGCCCTGTTGAAGAAGTTTAGTAATATATTGATTACGTTCATTGAAATCCTCAACATAACTACACGCTCTGGCAAACCGAATTAACTGAAAAGTATACCCCGAAGAGTAGCACGAGGTACATCCCCATCCAAATGGAATTCAAACTAAAATTAAAACACCCTCTTGTCATAAATTTTGGATGATAATATTGTTATAAATAGAGAGAGTAAACTAAAAATGAAGCACCAGTACCAAATTGTAGTTTTAATTAACTGGAGTTCCCGGGGATAAATAGTGTCCACCAATTGACCAAAAAACGGGTTATCTATATTAAGAATATCATCCAGATAGAAGCCGCGCCTTAACACATAATATATAACTACCTCTTTTCACCCATAGAACACAATCAGTTGCCATAGTAAAACTCTTTCAGGAAAATGCTTTTCAGCGTTTCTTCCAGCTTTTTAAATAGCTTCAGAACCAAGATGCATCGTATATCAGACACTTTTATGACAACAATTTATACAGTTAATGCTTTATCTGACACTATAGTATATCGAGTTTCAGAAGGTGATACTTCAAAATAATTGTTAATGTCGTCATCATATTTTATGAAACATTTTGTGAATTGCTGTTCTCAAAATTTTATATTTGTGCACCATTATTGTAGTTCTTAAACAGGTTGTCAAATATACCAGATTGAAGGTGATGGATCTTAGAGGTGTAATGAACAGCGTGTCAACATACTACGGCGCTTTTAAGTGGACACCGGAAAGGTTCACTTAATGTAGTCCTAGTGCACATGTTTTACGTCTACTTGTTTACATAGAACTTAACAAGTCGTCTAACTCATGTCGACTTGATGTCTAGTAATGCGACATGTCGGTCAACTTTGAGACAACAAAACACTGTTACATGTTATTGTGCGACAATATTTACCTGGCACTCATTAATCTTCGGTTACGTTCGGGTATGTTCGATTATCGTACCTAACCATGTTGTCTAATTTGTAACCGACATGTCGCAATAATAGACAGCAAGTGGACATAATTTAGACGACTTGTTTAGTTGTATTTCAACAAGTTGACGTAAAAAAAGTGTATATTGACTACATAAAATGAACATTCCGGTGTCCACTTAATGCTTCCATATCATACAGTCATGTGACACATGTTGTCAGGAACAAAACGTGAAAAACTCATAATGCCATTAAGAAACATAAGACTTGCTATATTATGAATACATTTACATATGAAAGTAGCTATATTTGGAATGTTCTACCTTAGAATATTAGACAGATTAATTCCTTAAATACAAGTATAATTGACGCAAGTGTATACTGAATATGCAATTTTCATAAATGAATTATATAGAGTTTTCGTATGAATGTTTTTATTGTATTTAAAGTTTACAAAAACTTGACAAAGTTCAGATTATTGTTATGCATGTATGTTGAAGTGAAGAATGCGTTTATTTTGAAATGTTGCAATTGTACTGGTTTTTCTCAATCAATGAATGTTTGTCGGGTACGTCTGCTATAGTTAATATTGCTTTAGAAAATGTTTATTAATTAATTCTGCATTCTTTCTTTCTCTATTCATTCATTCATTCATTCATTCATTCATTCATTCATTCATTCATCCATCCATCCATCCATCCATCCATCCATCCATCCATCCATCCATCCATCCATCCATCCATTCATTCATTCATTCATTCATTCATTCATTTTTGTTGTTAAAATGTTATTTCTTTTCAAAAGGCCACATTGTAAATAACTCTAATGTTATGTGTTTACCTTACATAAATAAAAATGTATTATTATTATGTATTCTTTTATTATTATTATATACTAAGACAAAGATGTAAAAATAATGGCACAAGTAAACATCTACATACTATTTGCGAAAACTTGTTTAAAATGTTTGTTAGCTTGTACGTTTGACAGCACCGCTACACTATAATATGTTTATACTGGAATTATACCTTGATGTGTCACCATCTTGAAATAATTTACTACTTTCAAGCATTCAATATTATTTTAAGGACGTCTGCTACAATTTCCTATATGTAATTTGGGCCAACATTATTTCTACAAACTTGGCATGTTCACTGAAAATCAAGTTTGACAGAAATCTGAAATAAAACCGTAGGTCACCGGCCTTGATTATCTGCCTTTGAATATCAGAAAATATAACAAAATGCTGTGTTCGAAGTTTGCAGAAATTCTATGTAAGGGACACTTATGGCCCTTTATGCGTATGGGAAACTGCAGCAAATGGCCTTAAAATAATATTGAAAGTTTGAAAGTATAAATATGGATATCTACAAAGTCAACTGACAATAACACATTTATGTCATCCTGTATAAACTTGATATGCCACCTTCTCTAAATAAGGAATTTATTGTTATTATATTTGTCTTGTCATTTGCACAATTTTTAACAACATTTCTGTATTTTTCTTCGCATGATCTCTAGTTGCTATGAGACGTGACGTCATCAAAAAGAATAATACTGATTGTAATCAAAAGTAAGGAAAATAAATGGAAGTTGAATAGGGTGTCAAATTATTTTATAGCCTAGACGGTTGTTTGATCTGCGTCTTAGAAAGGAAATAACAGCCGCTGCGATAATTACTCCAGTCGATGTGTCGGGCTAAAAATACCGACAAAAATCATTGACAATCCGCCTGGAAGCCTGAATATTTTAACTTACACACTTTTGAAGTCGGGTTCTATTATATTTTGTATCTAAAAATGTCTACGTTTTGTGAATATTGAGTCCGTTTTTAATGAACACGCTTGCTCATATAATTAATTAAGTCTTGTAGTCAAGTTTGAGAGACAGTACTTTTAGACTGTCGGCGCATGCGCCGATTTTCTTTCCTACGCCGGACTAATTTCGTTATATCCAGTTAACCCTCCACTGCCATTGTAGTAGCGTGTATTGTGCGGTCTAGTTGTGATTCAAACTTGGGCGCCAAATCAAATATAAAGCTCTAAATATTTATTCACCTAACAATGTAACAGATAAAACGTTACACAGGGGAGTGCAGGTTTTCAGTCTATTGATGGTACAGAAAATACTTGTATCCAGTTCTACGCACAAAAATGCTATAAAGATAAAACCTAAGTCTTGTTGAACAACATACATATCCATATGCTATGCTAAATCATGAAACATTTTGTAACATTCCTATCTATATCTATTTCTTAGTACTACCCGAATGGAAAATTTTGATTTTTTTAGTACTACCCCACACATTGCGAATATTAAAAATCATTATTGGCAGGGTGCACTCCGGGTATTAATGGTAGTAAGAATAAAGTAACTGCAAGATAGATCATCTAGTTAAGAAAAGCATTATTGTTAAAAAGTGCTGTATGATTAGTAACTGCGATTGTCCCCTGCTTGCTTGAATGATTCAATATCAGACAGGGCTACCATATGCGGTGTTACCTATTACACGTGGTATGGGGGAAAGGGAAGTTCGAGTAAGCATGGAATCGACTAAGGAGGTAAAGCTGTTTAGGACTTGTAGATAACTGAGTAGGGAGATTGCTACAAGATTGTGATACATTTTGTAGAGCATAATAAGTTTGGAGACTAAATGTCTGTTGTCAATGGGCTGTGTTCCAGACATCATTCATATAGACGACTATGCTACATATCTTTAAAAATATAATAAAATACTAATGTCTGTTGTGTTTTGTTGTATTTTGCTACTTTTCTATATCGTATCGTCGAAAGAGAATCACTTGGGAAGCCAAAAGATAAATTGTCAGCCCATAATATAAACAATCAAAAAGTCTATTTATATCAACCTCGAGACAGAGAGAACAGCCAGATAAGGTAGCAATAATAGAGATGTACACGCCTTTAGTAACTGATGTGAATGTGCATAACGGATAAGCGTTAAATACGGGGAAGTTTCTGAAGTAAATACTGACATTCATATCGATTGTACAATTGTTTTTTAACTACATGTATTTTATTGAGCCTTACGGTTCACAAAGGCAGACAATATTTTTGAGCTGACAGATAGGTAATGTGTAAGTCAGTCCTCACTCAGTTATATGATCATATTTGACCAACTGAATGTCCAACGGATACTCTGTACTTACTATGGTACATGTAGGTATTGCATCTAAATGATTGCGCCTTTTATATCAATAATTTTGCAATGTTATGCAACATAGCAAAATTCAACATAGCAATTTAAGAACAATATTGGATAGATTTGCGAGTTTGGTTAAACGTTAGCGCACCACTATATTGTTATAGTATACAGTTTTCAAAAGCGTTTCCTACACATTAAATAATTTAGTAGCGTATCATTTCAAAAGTATAGAAATACTTAAAGGAATGTATATGGAAACCTTTTACTTAATGTAACCATTACCCTTGAGGTAATGAGTTTATTTCTTTATTGATATTCTATCCACTTTTACTAAGCATGGATAGTGCACCTACTTAAATCAGGTGGTGACTACTATATTGCATACGTTGAGTATCACGCAGCCTACACATTAAATTA
The DNA here is from genome assembly GCA_022818135.1 of Saxidomus purpurata. Classification (NCBI taxonomy): domain Eukaryota; kingdom Metazoa; phylum Mollusca; class Bivalvia; order Venerida; family Veneridae; genus Saxidomus; species Saxidomus purpurata. Next base: position 1,904,526 of record JAFMSR010000017.1, read on the forward strand.
GCAGTTTAACTATTTTTCACTTCTCATTTCATTGTTTGGCCGTATATTTTTCTATTGCTGTTGATGCTATTTACGGAACATTTGACCAAATACACCGACCTAGTGTTCATCAGCATCATTTCTTTTCTAGTCATTGACAACGCCATGTAATTCACACCAAGTTATTGTAGATGATGGAATTATTTGATATAATATATCCGAGTGACAACACCATGTAATTTAAACTAATTTATTGTAGATAATGATGGAATTATTTGATATATTGACTCCGGGTAGCTAGGTCGTTTAAATTATGTACAACAGCTAGTAATTGGGAGACCACGTCTATCATTTCCCGATGGATGTTGTTTTTATTTTCCATTAAAATTAACCCAACCAGTACCCATTGGCAACCCCATTTAAAGCTCCTCAAATGAGAATTTTAGCTCCACGGCTCAGACGAAAGTATAATTTTTTTTACAGAATTATTACAAGATGTAGGGTTTTAGTGAACACATAGTAACTCAGCTAAAATGTTATCGTGCTGTAGGTTCTGTTGGTATACAAAATATTATTTTTGTTGTTGCTGATATTGCTGGCGATACCGGAAGTGTAAAAAAGCTTTACTACGATTTGTTTTACATCACGTGAATTCCTTCACAACAGTATTAGCGCATGCACACTCATAGATGTTGTGTGAAAATTACGCGGGAGGGAATTTCAGCAGTAAAATATTATTCCGGACGCCTTGAGTGATATACAAATGTATTTGGTAGGTATATTAAGTTCAAATCCTTCTTTGCCTATATACTAGGAGAAAGTTTCTGTATTAGAATCAGAGTTTAAACGCATTGTATTTGTATTGAGAGTTGATCAATGAAACTTTTCAATCATTTTTAAATTTTGCGACAAAATTACTTTGAGAATACCTTTTTCAAATACACCAAATACTTATTACGGATTACGTATTACTGATTACAGACCTGTAGGGGGTTAGGTCTAACAGAAGGGAACAACATTTAAACTTGAGCAGATGTAGATGGTATCGCTGATTTAGCAGATATTTCTGGTTGCCCACAGATTTGTTCAAAATCATCCTACCGGAGGTTCTGGGAAAGTTTAAATTAACCTTTGCAACCATTGGTGAGAAAGTACATTTAGATACTGAGGGAAAAAAGGAAAACCATTAACCATTTTGTTTGCTTTCGTATGTAAAATTCAACTAGTAAAACAAACAATAACTTATATTAAATGAACACTTCTAACAGAGGATTACTAAGTGAAGAATGCTAACTGTAAATAGTGCTCACTGAATAAAACTAACTCTGAGGAGAACTAATAGAACAATGCTTATTGTGAGTAACACTCACTGAACAGTATTCACTGTAAATAGTGCTCACTTAACAATACTTACCGTGAGTAGTGCTCATTACAATAGGCACTGTAAGGAGTGCTGACTGAACAATGCTCACTGTTAGAAGAGCTCAATGAACAGTACACACTGTGAGTAATGCTTAAATAACACTACTCATTATGAGGAGTGCTCATTGTGCTTAATGAATAATACTCACGGTGAGGGGTGGTAACTGAACAATACTCACTGAACAATACTCACTGAACAATACTCACGATGAGAAGTGCTCACTTAAAAATACTCACTGTGAGGAGTGCTCACTGAACAATACTAACTGTGAGGGGTGGTCACTGAACAATACTCACTGAACAAAACTCACAGTGAGAAGTCCTCACTGAACAATACTCACTGTGAGGAGTGCTCACTGAACAAAACTTACTGAACAATTATCACTGTCAGAAGTGCTCACTGAACAATACTCACTGTGAGAAGTGCTCACTGAGCAATACTCACTGTGAGGAGTGCTCACTGAACAATACTCACTATGAGGAGTGCTCACTTTACGCACTTTTAGCAGTGCTAACTGAAACATATTCACTGTGAGAAGTACTCACTGAACAATATATTCACTGTGATATGTATTCACTGAACAACGCTTATTAAACATTACTCATTAAAAGTAAAAATGGTGTATTGAAATAGAGGGAATTCATAAAGAGAAATTGAATAAAAAATATGTAATGTTTCGAGAAATTCTTTTTAGAACGTTTAGGCAGTTATGCGACCACATACACGCATCACAATGGAAACTCCAGCTTTCCATCGAAAACCGTAAACAATTGCTGACTTAATAACCTGGCAATCCTCGGTAGGGATTTGCAATATGGTTTACAAGTTTACTTTTACATATGTACCGTCGAAACTTTTACTACAGTGTATATATCAGATTTTAGTAACATTTTAAGCAGAAATAAATTTCAAAATATCAACAGATGGAAGTAAGCATTAAATTTGATTATTATTATTTAATAAAACTAAGATATCTAAATTTCAAAATGTGAGACAAAAAGTGTTTTGATAGATTCATAGCGTTTTCGTTGAGCTTGTATGTATCGTGTACGTATTAACTAGCAAATCACACCTTACATTTCTTTGTATACAAATGACAATATACATGTTATACAGAAACAATTCAAAAGTACAACTTATGTGAAAGACATGTGATAATTGAATAAATACTATTGTTTTGTCAATATAATTTTTCCCCTGAACATTTCTAATTTAAGAGATAGCAATACAAGTTGGCCATGCTAAATAGGTAAGCTTAGCCTACTAGAGACACAAGATAGTTGTGGTTTTCCTTTCGAGTCTCATATTTGGTTTCCATATTGATTTAACTATACTCAGTGGAATGGTGTAACGTTGTCAGTTTTCGTGTTTCCCGAAGTGACGCTTGTATACAATTACCACATCGTCTGTCTGTGTCTTCGTACGTCTGTGAGCATATTTCGAAAGCAATGTCAGGCATTGATTTCAAAGTCTTATGACGACGGAAAGAGCAAGGACGGTACTGACGACTGAAGGCCGTTTGATGCTGACAGGAGCCCCACTGGTCGTTACTGGAAGTTCATATTATAAGACTTCTGTATTTCCCACTGTCTGGTATGTAACTACGAAATGTGTCATTTGAAAAGATGAGTCCAGAAAATTCAATTCCGTATTTAGTGTAAAAATATGAAATCTGCTTTATTATAAAATATATGTTTATGATAATTGAAAAGATCCATGGACTATTATATAAAATATGAAATATATATGTGATCGACTGTACTTAAATGCTGATAGTCGTAAACTTGGTATTAATATTATTTTACGCGAGTTGCAACGTATTGTCATAAGGGGAGCAAGTATGAAAAATATTTATTTTCATTCTAACGTAGTTATTTCCCTTAGATCAAAGAGCTATATACGCCCATTGCTGGAAGTAATCGTTTATTCGACGTAGTCGTATACTTTTGATTTGAACTTCCGTTGGTATGGACGCGTTGCTAACCAACTTCGTTATAATGTGACCAATCAGGATCTGCAAATTATTGGCTAGCGTTTCGGTACCGGAATTAGCAGTGTACTGCCCGGGAGCCTTCTGAAACACAAAATGTGTATATTTTTGTATATTATAGTTATTTATAATAAATCATGTTGCAAAAAAAGAAAAAACAGAACACGTTATGTCAAGGTTTCTGGACAGTACGAAGATCAACTTTTGTATTCAACGAGGTGTTGTCCGGGGCCGGACATCTAACGTCATTGATTATTGAATCTGCAAATTATTGGCTAGCGTTTCGGTACCGGAATAAGCAGTGTACTGCCCGGGAGCCTTCTGAAACACAAAATGTGTTTATTACGTCACCTACGTCGACCATCTTTTTTTTTAAAGATATTACTTGTTTTTTAAATGTTTATTACTACACGGTGGGGAATCACATGATCAAAATAATCTCTAAACAAAAGCACATCTATGAAAAATGTTAGAAAATAATGAAAGCCGTTTAGCTGTAAGTTAAAAATAAAGCCTATCTTGTGGCATCATAAAAGTATTAAGAACTACACAGGTCTCAATCACAGTCACCTTCTAATTGTGTTGAACACTTCAACAATACATTATGTTAGTTTCTCGAAGTGTTCAGCATAATCGGAAGGTGACTATGATTAAGACCTGTGTAGTTCTATAATACTTTTATGTTGCCATAAGATAGACTACAGTTTACATTTACAGCTTAACGGCTTTTATTATTTTCTTACTTTTTTCTGAGATCTACTTTTGTTTTGAGATTATTTTGATCACGTGATTCCCCACCGTGTACTAAGGGGCCCTCTACTAGATCATCCCATCACTCCATTTTGGTAAACTGCCTCGAGATAGTTACGAAAAGGCGTAATAAAACATGCACATTTTGTTTGTCTGAACTCTAGTCATATCATTACAAGCATTTTACAACTATATCGATAAAACGTGTATCCATAAATAACAAGCCCCTGCTTTGATGTAACAAATATAATTTAAAGTCCCAGGAGCACTATTGCAAGTAGCCCTAATTTTACAAAGAAATATGTCTTACCGACGGAAACGACTTTTACTTGTACATTCCTTACTTTGCTTTTTAAATCGAACAGTACATGTTAGAAATAAAGCGCATTATATTTTTAATAATATTGCAGAAAAAAAGTTCTCTTTTAACTCTTTTTCGTAAAGAAACGATTTGAATACGAAGGAAAGGCACATGTCAACATTGTTTAAGAGTCTTTGGACTTTAATGTACAAAATAGCTCAAAGGAAAATTGTGCACAAGTGTGGGACCGTGACGGTAGAATGTGAAACCATGACGGTAGAATGTAAGACCGTGACGGTAGAATGTGAGACGACCGTGACGGTAGAATGTGAAACCGTGACGGTCTTGTGTGGGAACGTGACGGTAGAATTTGAGACCGTGACTGCCTAGTGTGGGACTTTGACGATATAACATAACGAAGTGAGAAAATATGAAATTAGCAGAGAGGTAGATTTCTGTACATTTCATATTTTTCTATCTGAAAACAACCTCGCTTTTCCGTTCCTTGATTTGTCTTTGCAAATTTCCCAGGTAAGACACAGTACGAAAGTGCACTTAAACATTCTTTTCGTCGAAGACATAAAGATGTATTTAACAAGCAAAACGTTTGCAAATGGTGTTGCAACATTGTGGACGGTAAAAGTTTGATTTTCTTATATTCATCCGATTTCGAAAATTCTTTCAACCGTGTGTTTGAGCTCTTCAATTTCATGCCCTCTTTTATTATGACTTTCGTTCATCTTTAATGTTACCATAATAAAACTAACGGTACCTTTAATATTCAGACAAAAATTGTGATTGCTATGGCTACATAAATAGTAAAAACAAAATACAACCTGGAGCCTGTGATATCTCAAACGTATTCAAAGAAGCATCTTGAGCATTGGCATGTTGATAGAGGATGCTATCAGGATTACGCATTTTGTTAGATAACAGTTGTGATTACTATGGCAACAGAGATAGTACAACGCACAACAACCTGGATCCTGTTATTTGTTTTATACGGGGCAGAACTCGATAAGCATGGTAAGGAATTTTATCACTCTGCTTTGCCGAGTTTTGAATTAACCCCCTGTATCCACCCCGAGAGTATAACCGCAAAAGTGAAGTGAATGAAAAAGACAGAGAACATTGAGTGGATGTGTGATATTAAAGAACTATAACTGTTCATTGCCATTTCTTTTAATCACCTCCCTTTATATAAACAATCTTACATTGTAAATAGCAGTGTTATAATAGAAAGGTATATTATTCAAACTTAAATTATAATACTAAATTTTTAATTATCTCCCGTTATTAACTGTTCTTGTTCAATGTAAATTTTCTAAGAGTATTCAAGCTGCATAGGGGGCTTTAAGGGAAGTGCCGTAAGCTGGTAGGATACAATATATAACATGTACTACATTGCAATCTGTCATTAATTTGTTTTACACTGTAGCATTCACATTTCTGGAGCAATCGTATTCAGACTCGGATGCTTCGTATATCTTGTGCTCAGGTCAAAGAATATGACCATCATTGCCCACTTGTTACTTTTCAGATCTGTGTACATACGGGAATTCATCATATTGTAAAACGGAGAGTTTCAGTGCCTTCAGCACTTTGATTAAAAACTGTAACACTACCTCATATCGTCTTTCTATGTACCTAGTGTAGTTAGCTGAGGTTTACAAACGGATTACACTCGTACATGTAGTATGCTAAACCGTTATCACTTGCAAATGATACGCTTACCTTTATTTCAGTTTTGTGTGGATCATAATTCAGATCGGAGTTAAATTTGTTCTTCTTCCTTCAGGTAAATCATCCAGCTGCACGTTAGATCAGAAACATGTCGATGAAAGAAGTCAACGTGGATTTACAGAAGGAGAGAAATTCGGCAACCTTTGAGACAGAAAAATTAACAGAAGTATTGTATCATGGCAAAGAAATGGTCAGGCGTCGGCGATATCTACGTGAGTATCATTATAATGTTACTTTATACATATTGTTTTCTTTACACTGGGTCAGAAAATAGAACGGATATCTGATTCCTTATGAAATGTGTACACGTACGTTGTGACTATAATCTTTAGTTTAAACTAATTCATTTCAGCTCGATTGTGATTAAAGCTTGAATTATAGAGTCACTCTCAAGTCCGCTGTCTGGAAAAAACCAGTACTGTTGTCATATGAGGAGGTATGGCCGTGACCCCTCTGGGGCTCGAACCCGCAATTTTTAACTCTTAACGCGTACATATAAGTTTTGCACCTTGAAAAAAGACTATGGAACATCGAGATGGCAGTAGGTCTGGTTACCGGATAGGTCTAGTTACTGGATAGGTCTGGTGACTGGATAGGTCTGGGTACTGGATAGGTCTAATTAATGGAAAGGTCTAGATACTGGATAGGTGTAGTTACTTGATAGGTCTAGTTAACACTGCTTTTCATTTATGAAAATATAGCTCTTTGACTCCTTAATGCGGGTTACTTGGTACACACGTCTGCGCATGCGCGGTATTAATGAATATCGATCATATTATCATGAGGGAGCAGTTATTAAAGCGATATATTGATCGCCGATCGATAAGAGTACGCAAGATAATATTTACAATATATTAAGGCAGGAGTCTGAAAAAATTCTGTGCATGCAATTATTACACCTTCACCTATGTGTATTTTAAAACACTTTTTTTCTTTACAGAGATTATTATAATTTCTAAATCATACTCCTATTTAGACAAAAAAGGACAACTTAAAATAGATTTAAGTAAACTTTTTTTAAAACAGTTGACGAAGCATTAAAAGAACATTTTTACTTTTTTCATCGATCGTTCTAAGTATTAACTTTAAAAATATTTAATAATTTCAAAAGAATATCACATTATTAAACAGATGTAAATGGCTTTTAACAATCTCGTCAATGTATTTTATGAAACAAATAAAAACCAAAGATCAATATAGTCGCTTATACAATGGAGTGTAACTGTCCCCTCAGATGATAAAACGACTGATAGTGATAAATACCGGCCATGCGCAGAAGTGTGTAAATCCCCGTATAAGATTTAAAAAGAGAAACACTCTATTCAAGAAAGCCTGCAACAAACGTTTGAGGTAACACACTATTCAAGAAAGCCTGTAACACCCGTTTGAGGTTTCTTTTCGTATTTTACACAGAATGCTTCGTTTTGTAGAAAGTTATATCTTTAAAGACAAGTACCTAAATTCGTTCACTCCATCTTGGAATCGGACACGGGAAGAACATTACGATATAAGCATCAAGAAAAACGCCTATATTGGAAAGCTAATGCAAGACCATAACATCACCAGCTGGGAGGAGAGCTCGTTTGTACGAGAGTGGGTATTGACACTTCATGCACGAGGGAAACCATAACGCGTACATTGAAAACATTTTGAGACAAATGAAACCATAGTTCTACTTAGTAATAAAAAGTTGTAGAATAGTTATACAGACATATACATTTAAACGAAGATTCAACAGTTATAAAGAAAGCTTTCAGTCACATTATCAAACAAAACTTAATTGTTCCTTTAATTGTTCGTTTTGTCCTCGTGTGTTTGCTTTGTATGCTTGTGTGTGTTGGTAGTGTATGTTTGTGTGTGTACATGATTGTGTGTGTGTGTGTGTGTGTGTGTGTGTGTGCGTGTGTGTGTGTGTGTGTGTGTTGGTGGTGTGCACTTCTGGGTGCTGTGGGGCTCGTTTTGGGGAGGCTGCGTTTTTGGTACGTGGCATTTCCTGTTTGATATTATTTTTGTTTTTAAGTGAAATGTCACTTTTAGTTAAGAAATATCAGACAAAAAAACAAAGATTTCAAGAAGCAGAAATTTTACCTAGACTTGCCTTATGCACCGCATGGCATAAACAAAGATTTCAGCTGTAAAAAACCTTCCGGTCAGGAATGTTATACTAAAACTCCTATATTTTAGGCTTTATTTCATAAGAGTTCGTTATAGATGTTTTGATACATATATTTTCTACAGGGCGGCAGATTGTGGTGAGGGCAAGAACTCGCTAGGATTACACTTTGGAATGTTCATACCAACCATAGAAAAGCTTGGAACCAAGGAACAAATAGCCATGTACGTGGAACCAGCCAAACAGTACAAACTTATAGGAACATACGCCCAGACTGAGATCGGACATGGTAAGGATCATTCAGGGCTTTGTTGTCCTGTTTGATTTAAATTTCAAAACGTAATTTAATTTATTTATTTAATATTTCGTTCATTCGTTCGTTTATTTTTTCACTCTTTGATCCATTGTCGGCCCTGAAGGAATGTACGAGGATATTTATTGTTTTAACGAACCTCGTGGACAGAATAATATGAAAGCACATTAGTTTACGTATACTCACGTCAAGGAGGTTTTGTAATATACTTTCAGGAACATTTGTTCGAGGTTTGGAGACAACATCTACGTATGACCCAAAGACAGAAGAATTCATTATCAACAGTCCTACAATATCATCGGTGAAATACTGGCCTGGTGGATGTAAGTTATTGTCATTCTGTTTGAAAGTCCTGCTATATTAAGATGCATCTTTTGATATACCTTTTACAATAAGAATTGCAAATATATTTGTTTCATTTAAACCCTTTTAAAAATCTTAATGATGACGTACAAGCACATATCACTCTTGAATAAATAATTTAAGAGTTGTCTCTCTTATAGGGAGAGAGTTTTAAATAAGCTTGCAGCTTTCTACTCGATCCAAAATTTCTATTATAAATGTAACATATTGTACATGTTATGTTTTGAATAAAATATTGTTTAAACCAACAGTTTTCAGCTTTATCTCGTCAGGCAGTGTAGAATTGTTATCAGAGTCTGGTGGAAGTAATCCTCTGTCTACCTGAGAAATAGCAAAGAACGATAGCTGCACATTTTGTTTTGACATTTTAGTGGGAAAGACGTCTAATTATGCGGTAGTCATGGCTCAGCTATACTCACTGGGCAAGTGTCATGGTATGCATGCCTTTATTGTACAGCTCCGAAGTATGCATGACCACACACCATTACCAGGTAATCAAAGAGTTTCAGATTGTATTCTCTGTAGACAAAGTGCAGAAAAAATCTTTTAAAAGTGCTTTCATAGTTCTACAAAGTTGTCCACACAAGCTGCTGGAATTTAGCAAGTGCTTTATCAGCAAGCATATCATGGATAACTTAGAACATCTAATAAAACTTGAGAACCTTCTTCCAAACGTGACAAAAGTAGATCTGGTTTCACAAAATGCTGTGTGTACAGTTTATTAGACTCTACATTACGTCTGGTAATATGATACTGCAGGAATCCATCTCAAGACATTATCTGTAACCCCTAACATACATTGTTATTATAATTTCATGCTATCATTAACCTTTTGATAAGAATCTGATAGGGAAAATAGACAATTTAGACAACTTTGTAGGACTATTCAGTTGACACGTTAATGTATTTCATCACCCATATTTCTAAAATAAAACTGATACATTGATAAGCGATTTGCAAAAATATCTTTGCCGGCTTTAGTCAAATAACATATTTCATAGCAATACAAACCTCGCGGTAGTAAACGGATATAATATAAGTCAATGTGTTGACTTTTGACAATCGACAATGTGCAGAAATGTTTTAGCAAGGCATTGTTATCTACCACGTTAGTTTAGTTCACCGCTGATAGGCGGCATACGGTAAACTACTTTGCAAAAAAAACATTGCCGGTTTTGAGCCGAGCGCGGACAAGCGGCAATCCGTTTCATGTCGTTGATATCGAACTAGTTTGAGGAAGGCAAAGTTACTTTTTTACATTTAATCAATTGTTGCTTAGAGCAGAAAGTTTAAATCATCCTTCGAGCCCCTTTTGCATAAGTCTTAGTAGCAAGTGCTTTTCATATGAACATCTGAAGGCGGTGTCTTGTGCAATGGTATCTAAATTAGTATTCCTTTCTCGTATCAGAGTCAATTGAAAGACATGAGAAAATATGATATCGAACTAGTTTGTGGAAGGCAAAATTACTTTTTTTACTTTCAATCAATTGTCACTGAGAGCCTAAGTTGCAAGTGTTTTTCATATGAACATCTTGTGTAATGGTATATAAATTATATTATTATTAAGTAAAAGACTTAACACAAAAAGTATATAAATGTTTGAACGGTTTTGTCAAGATATTTTTTTATGAAAATAACTCTAAAGATGTGAACTATTTTGTCAGTTGTAATGTAACAGGAGTGTCAGTGGGTGACATTGGAAACAAGATTGGATTTGATGCAATTGACAACGGATATCTAAAATTTGATAATTACCGGGTTCCAAGAACTGCTTTATTGATGAGATACTCCAAGGTGAGGTTCTTTAAAGTCCCAGGACCTCTTTGAATTTATTGATATAGTAACATAAATTTAGTGATAGGATAATGACAGAACCATGTTCTATTCACTCTAAAACAATGTTGACATATGCCTTTCTTTCGTATTCAAGTTGTTTCTTCAAGAAAAAGAGGTGCCAAAAAGCCTTTCTTATTTTTTGCCATATCATGGAAAAAAATACTGCACTATCTTTCTAATATGTACTTACCTGTATCCATTCAAAAAGCAAAGTAAGGAATGTGTTTGGTACAAATAAAAGTCATTTCTGTCAGTAAAACATTTTTCTTGATAAAATGAGAGCTATTTGTAAATATGATCCTGGTACCATAATATTTCTACATGGATTGTTAAATAACATACATGTCTATGCAAGGGAATAATTAATCTTTACCACTTGAATATAAAGAAAATGACAAATGTTTATTTGATTTAATTGATAAATACTTGTATAACAAGATGTAATATATATGATTGTATTTTTAAGGTCATGTAATTACTTTTTTTTTTTTTTTTTTTTTTTTTTTTGGGGGGGGGGGGGGTTTTTTTTTTTTTTTTTTTTCTACAGACAGCTGGTATATGTGACTATAGGCATAGTTCGGACATAGGCACTGTTTGACAATGTGATGTTACTAGAGTAGGATTCATCTGCTTTTTTTCTTATTTAAAGGTAAATAAAGACGGCACATATGTTCCAGCCCAAAATACAAAAGTATCATACGGGACCATGGTTTTAGTTCGTGCCTTTATAGTCGGGAATTGTGCAAAGTTTCTAGCTCAAGCCAGTGTGATAGCAACAAGATATAGCGCTGTAAGGCGACAGACGGAAATTAGACCAGGGTATGATTCAAGTGTTTTTGTTGATTTATATCTAATCTGCATATTTGCCTTGGTCTTGCAACCGACTCCCTTAGTTTAGTGGTTTAGGCATCCGCCTTTGGAGCGGGAGGTCGAAGGTTTGAATCCCAGTAGGGTCCGTTCTGATAATAGCCGGTTGGTGAGACGCCAGCTAGTTAAATAATGGTTACCGTATGCCTACCTGCCTGGTGCCTGGCATTGAAAAAGAATAGGATTCGGGAGGTAAATGTGCTCAGAAAGAAGGTGTCTCGTAAGTCAGATATGACTGGCCCTTTAAGTAGGGGTGACACTACTATAAACAAACACTTTACCTTTTTTACCTTTTTGCAATAAATGTAGATTATAAGCTAACTTATTTTCTGATGTCTTTTGTACTTCGTAAACGATACAGAATTGGAATGAGTCAGTAACATAATCATGGAAACAAACAGTGGCGATAGCGCTTAGCTCTACAATGATATTAAGTGTTTGCTGAAAAAAAAAATTATTTTTTTTTTTTTGGGGGGGGGGGGGGTTTTTTTTTGTGGTTTTTTTTTTTTTTTTTTTTTTTTTTTTTTTTTTTTTTTTTTTTTAAAAAAAATTTTTTTTTTGGAATATAATTTGTTTGGTGTGGGTGGTGGCGTCTTAAGGGTATATGAATTATGTGTTATTCAAAATTGTTGTGCATCAGCTTTGGCCTCTATGGAAAGTTTATTACTGTCAAGCTTGTACGAGAAATGATAAAAAAAATGCTTACTGATCTTGAATTATTCATTTTGAGTTTCGAAGTATCTATGTAAAATGTAAAAGCTGTATTATTTTCTATTCAAATTTTATCTAAAACCACCTATTTTTATCACATTTTACATAAACTATTAAACAGTTATGATAATAATGAATATTGTTAGCAACTAGAAAAATAATAAATGTATGTCGATACAATACAAGACAGCACGACTTGATTACGACGTTTTAATATTAATATTAATTAATTATAAATTATTGATATTTATTAATTATTAATTAATATTAATTTCAGTGGTGAAGAGCCTCAGGTGATAGACTATCAGACTCAACAAGAGAAGATATTTCCTTTGTTGGCTGCAACTTATGCCTTCCTCTTCACTGGGGAAGTGATGATAAAAGAATATGAAAGAATTAATGCCGACATGGAGAAAGGTCACTTTGATGAGATGCAAACAGTAAGATATATATCTATCGAAATCGGTTTTATTTAATTGCTTTTTAAGACACTAGACAAATTAGAACAAGGTTAATAAAAACCAGTATTAAAGGGACATACCCTATAACTGATATCAAACTAGACAACCTCAAAAACATAAACAGTAAAATATTCGGAAGTACTATAACTTAATCTAAAAGTTTAAGCTATGCATTTAAGTCATAAAATCAGCGGTTTAAAATACGTTGCAGTACCGTTAACCATTCATAATCTATGTAGAGTTGTTGTTGTGCAATATATGGGTGGATAGAGATGTATTACAGAAGGCTTCCATATTGAATAATTGTGGTAAAATGATTGAACACATTATCTATGTTTCGAGAATATAATCCGCTATATGTAGGGTATGTCCTTTAAATGTTAAAATAGACCGCTATGACAAAACTAATCATGTTACTTATATTAGCGTCTATGGGTTTGGTGCGTAGTATGAAAAAAAAAAGACAAGGTACTTTCACATCATTGACTAAATAAAATTCAGATGCTGTAATTTTGACAATCGGCGTTACACGAATTACAAAATCCTCAGATGACGTATTTTAACGAGAAAATGGTTAAGCATACCATTCAGAGTAAAAAACATCTTACCACCACGTTTATATTTCAATTCACTGTAGCTCCATGCTTTGTCTTCGGGATTAAAAGCACTTTCCGCAGAAATAACAAGTAATGGTATAGACAAACTTCGTATGGCGTGTGGAGGTCATGGATACACACAGGCCAGTGGTATCCCGAAACTCTGGATCAACATTACGCCTGCATGTACCTATGAAGGGGAAAATACCGTATTATACTTACAGTGTGCACGGTATGTATAATCTGGAAACTGGTCGTTTTTAGAAAATGCAAATATCTTTATGAAGTCAAAAGTGCAGTAAGTTATTTTTTTTTTACTTCATCAGGTATGTTTTCTTTTTCCTGTTTTTTGCTTTTAATGGTTGCTTTCGATCTCGCACTATAAGTGCGTCATGCACGGAACCATATTTGAATTTAACAAACATAAATGAGATTTACATATTATACTTCACATTAGTATTGATATTAATTACTGCTTAGATTTGAAACTTTTTAGACATTTCACCTAATGCAATAGCGCCATAATTTCGCGCCATAAACCTAAAATTCTGATTGGCAGATAACTTAAATTAGACCACTCTAACTATACTTTTTTTTTTTTTTTTTTTAATTTTTTGCTTTTGGGGGAGAATTTTTTGGGGGAAAATTTTTGTTTGGGTTTTTTTGGGGGGGGTTTGTTTGATAAACCTAGACTGGTACTCTTGTAACTGTCATTATTTTTGTTTAACTGCTTAGTACTTCCAGGCACTTAAAAAGCATTTTTAATACAGGTACCTTATCAAACAGTATGCACAGGCGGCAACAGGCCAGAAACTTACAGGATTTATGTCCTATCTGAACAACCCTATCAAACAAAGAAGTGCGTTAGATGATTGCCTCAACCTTAAAGATTTACTTGACGCGTATGAACACACAGCTGCAAGGTATATATTATTATATAAGGTTAAGGGTCTCATCGTAGTTAATGAATACTTTTGAGTGATAGCACTCGATAATGCTTACCAATAAGAAAGTCACTGTAGATCAGTTAGACTCAAAAGACACGTTTCTGATTCAAATAGTTTGGTTTGAAGCTTCATTAACAAAATGTGTAACTTTAAATATTACTGTACAATTTATATAGGTTGATCAAGATAGCAGCTACGAGAATGCAGTCACTTATGAAAGGTGGAATGGCGATGGAGGAAGCTAGAAATATGTGTTCTGTCCAAATGGTTAACGCAGCAAAGGTAAGTACTTCATGTAAAAATAAGTTTCCAATTTTCGTTTTGGAAAGATCTGGAATGTCTGTCAAAGGATTCTATCAGCAGATTGGTGAGGATCTTTGGGGCCTTCCATCTGATAAAACATTATTGAAACCTATCGACAGGCGTGTTGTAATGCTAATGCATTAACAATGTATTTCTGTCTTAAAGTAATACCAAGTAATGATTAATGCCACAATTGTTGCATTAGACAAATGCTGATTTAATGCCATCGTTGCTAATGCTATATGTTCATCATGTTTTAGACCTTGATTGTCATCCTACCAATAATTGTTAAGCATTAACTGCACATTATTTTCAGAAATATTAAAGCATACAGACAGCAAGCTCGTTACAAAAAAACAAAAATAATATCAAACAGGGAATGCCACGTACCAAAAACGCAGCCTCCCCAAAACGAGCCCCACAGCACCCAGAAGTGCACACCACCAACACACACACACACGCACACACACACACACACAACACACACACACAACACACACACACAATCATGTACACACACAAACATACACTACCAACACACACAAGCATACAAAGCAAACACACGAGGACAAAACGAACAATTAACGGAACACAGTGGGGCACCGCCTTGGAACGGTCAGTGAACAAACCTTTTTTCGTGTACACCTAAATAATCAAACTTTCCAACAGCTTATGCTCAGCAAGTACACTGATGACAAATATTCATAAAGAATGGACAAAAGATAATGGTATAAGCATGTGCAACAGTGGAAACTTTTCATGTAGTACTATAAAATTCAGTGCACTTTTGAATGTCACTGGTTTTTTTTTTCATGATGTTTGAACATTATCTATTAAAATTAGTTCAGGTAACATCGAGCATTTCAACTTAAATATATCTTATATGAATGTATACCTTGATCATATGAATCACCCACAAATAATAACAATGCTAATGCTTATGTATCATACTTAGTGCTAATTTAATGCATTACTTTTGTAGAAATGAGTAATGATAGTGCTAATGTTATGCCCCATTTGACCAGTTAATGATAATTTAATGCATTACTTCTACAAGTAACTGACAGCAAGCCAGGTGGAGAGCAGGGTGTCCTTTTGACCGAAGTTTGTCCACACTTCGCTCTCAGCGATCATTTAGCATTTTTAATTAACAGATGCATGCATTTTGTATTTCAGGCTCACTGTCAAGCATACGTAGTGAAGATGTTTAAGACAATGGTGGACAGACCCGACCTGGACCCTCCAGTTGCGAGTGTTCTCCGGACTTTATGCAAGTTGTATGCTGTATATGGAATCAACCAGAGGCTCGGTGACTTTATTCAGGTTTACTATTACTTAATCACGGACTCATATCTTAACACAGTATGCTGTTTTCTCATGTTTTATTCTCAACTAGGGTAAAATCTGGTTATTTCCACTTAATTGTTTACGAATTTAAGACGAATAAACCTTGACGATTACACAGTTTACTAAAAACAAACTTTTGGTTTTTAAATTTAAGGACAGCTACCTAAATGCACAGCAATCTGATATGATCCTGAACAAGACTCTTGCCCTATTTGCTGAAGTTCGACCAAATGCTGTTGCCCTTGTTGATGCCTTTGACTACCCAGATGAAGTCCTACAAAGTTGCATTGGCCGTTATGACGGAAGAGTGTACGAAGCTCTCTATGAATATGCCAAAAGCTCACCACTCAACAAGAAAGATGTAAGTATAACTAGGAAAGTGAACTGTAACAGATTAAAAGCCAGTATTAAACTATCAAAGAAACTACAAAATGGTATAAAGTTCTAGCACATTTTATCATGAAAAGACTATATGACGGCTATATATATATTTGATTGCTATGTTCAAAATCTGATTTGTATTTCAGGTTCACGATTCTTACCATTCTACTTTGAAGCCATTGATGGAGGGGAAACTCAGATTTGAGACACCTACTGCACGACTGTAGGCACTTTAATGCCTATTGATATCGATGTGTACAGATGTCTACGGGAACGAAATTGTACAGGGACTGAACTTTGAGACGTTTAACTTGCATATAACAAAGCTACATGAACATTTTGCGAATACACCCAACTGTATTGTTCATCAACAAACGTTATTCTTCCTTCCTAACTTTATATATAAACAGCGCCCCTTTAACAAAATCGATTTCTGTCAACTGTTTGTAACAGTAAGCTTTTATACAAGTTTTTGTAAAATCTACACTAATAGAGGAAAAGGACTGAAATCGTTGCAAAAAGTCATGACAAAAACTTAAAAGAATAGGTGTTACTGTTTTTTTGTGTTGACAAAGATATACATTATATACAGTTAAAATACAACACGGAGACAATTTACATTTAACTGTTCAAGTTACGTGTAAATTGTCTCTGTGTTGTATTTTAACTGTATGGTTTGTAATGTCGTGCAGCGAGTGTTATGGAGCATCACATATTGTTCCGAACTGTTTCGTCAAGGTTGTACTATTCAGGGGCAACGTAAGCCCTTTTTAGGGAGAGAACTACTGGACAATGCTATATACCCAGTACTGAAGTTCTAGACATTGTAATTATGGAGAAGAAGATTTTCAAACATTTGCTATTTAAGTCTATGTAAAAAGATTACTCTCGGGGTGTGTCCGGTTTTGAGCCCAGATGCATAATTTGAACAATTTTGGTTGAGGATCTCTAAGCGATGATACACAACAACTATCGAAACTCTGGGCATAAGAAAGAATTGTTTAAGTATTTTCTAATATAAATCTATATTAAATAGGTAAGTCCTGAGGCTGGTCAAATTTTAACCTTATGGTCATAATTTGAATTTTAGAAGAGGATCACTATGTGACATTACATACGGTCTGAGCTTTAACCTTAGGATGTTAAACAAAAAGATTTTATAGTATTTTTCTTATACAAGTCTATATGAAAACAATTGACCCAAGGGGCATGGCCAATCATGACTCCATGGGCATATTTTGAAAAACATTGATAGCGGACCACGAAACACTGCTAAACATCAAATATCTAAGCTCTGTGTCTTACAGCATCTAACGAGAAGACTTTGTAATGTTTTATTAAATGTTTCTATGTAAAACACATTATCCCCGGGGCAGGTCCAATTAGATTCATGGACATGATTTGAATAATTTCGAAAGAGGCCCACTGGACAATGACACAAACCAAATATCTAAGTTCTAGGCCTTGCAGTTTTGGAGATTAAGATTTTTGAAGTTTTTCCTATTTGTTGCTATAGCAACAGTTACCATAGGTCTGCATAGAATGGAATTCTTTGAACAACAGCTTTTTGGAAAATTGGACCGAGCCTGTACTATAAGATTTCGGCAATATATTCTAACTCTTCTAACTGAACCTTGGTAGCATTCAAATCTTGAAAATATCGATTGTTTCTTCGTTATGTAAAGATGAAATCAATTTATTGATAAAGACAATTGAACGGGAATGTGAGATATCTGGACACAGGGGTCAAGACAGACATGTGTATTCACAGTAGGGGTCTTAGCCAAGATAGACTAGCTTCTCTTTTTCAAAATCAGCTACTTCATTGCTACTTTTGCATTAGGTAAAAGTTGATAAATGATAGCATCCACGCACATTTAACATAGTATGGTGGTTAGTACATTACCAATGTAATACAATGAAGGTATGAATTTTCTCTTTCAACGTGTTGAGTTATAAAAAGTTTGCTCCGTATATACTTTTTTAAGTAATTTAAGGTCTGAGAAAATTGCCTTTTCTTTTATATATTTCTTAAACAAAACATTTAATTTTGATAAAACTTTTGAACTTTCACATAATTTCCTAAAATGAGAATAAGTTTTCTGCATATAAAATGTGTTCAAGGTATCAAACATTGCTAAATATGCCTAAGAAGTCAAATAAAATATCACGTAAATAAAAGAGATGTTCTGTTCTGTAAAATATTGAAATAAATGCTTTTTCTTATAAAAAACATTTTCACCGTTTGGTATTAAATTAATTTCTTAAAATAACAAACAACAAACCAATTATCTCTACATGTCAATGAAATTAATTGTCTGTTTATTGGACTAAATGTCCAGTCTAAAGACACCTAATCAGACAGTATCTTATCTGATAAGGGTTCATAAAACAATTAAGGGGTAAGACCTCCTGCGGTTGGGGGGTGGGGGGCGGGGGTCATTTATGAAGGAGGTTTCAATTGTCTTTAAGAATTACAGCTAATTAAAAAACCGGATAACTGGGTTTCATAAATTAATACAAAGGCTAAATCAAAGGGTTGGTGTGGATTCTTTCATCACAAAACTCGTGTGAAACAGAAGTTAAAACGCAGCTGAAGATGCCAAAGATAGATTGAAATTGGTAATAAATGTTTCGCCAAGCTTTTATAACTACGTTTACTAATTAGTTATACATTATATTTTCATACATTCTAGAGTTTAGAAAATTTTGTGACAGTTGAAATGCTTTCATATTTTCTTTAATGTTTTATCTTTAACAAACTATTACTGGTAGTCTATAAAACTCGCTTCAACAACAACAACAACAAAATGTTTTTCTTTTCTTTCGAATGAAGTCAAATATACCTCTATGCCTAACATGAACACATTCTTCGTGGTAGAGAAATAGTGTACACTTTTATCACACTGTCACAAAAGAAACTTAAATGAGTAATTTACTTACATAACTCAACACTTTACCCACTTTGAAAGAGAAAGTGCATACCTCCGTGGTATTACATTGACAATGTACTAACCACCATCTAATTATGTTACATATTCGTAGATTCCGTTAACACACAGGTAAAATATTTCTTCATTTGTTTTAAAATAATAAGTTCTTAACTCTTTAATTAGGATTATCATTATTTATAAATTTTACCTACTGTAAGAGTAGCTATGCAGTAGTTGATTTTGAAAACCAAAGCTTGTCTATCATTGACTAAAATCCCTACTATGAATAAACAGGTCTGTCTGGCCCCACGTGGCCACATATTTCACATTCCCGTTCAATTGTCTGTAAAAGACGTTGTGTATCAATACATCAGTGGAGTGAACACTAAGATGAAACCGCTTAAAATTGCTGCTGGTTATATTAAAATATTGATTGAAAATGGTCATCCTTCCAAATTGTATAAAATGTGAAGTACCAGAGACGTATGTACATATTTCCATTGCTGGTCCAGTGCTTAACGGACTATGAATCCATTTGTCTTCTGCACTTAATAGATGACCTAAATGTCTTTGAAATATATGATTATTTAGTTCACTAAAAACTTATTTTTCTTAAAAGTTACATTGAAAGAAGTTGGGTATATGGTGGGATATGAATATCAAACAAGGAAATAAAGACGGACAGTTAAATTAAATCCACTTTCATATTAAACATTTCTGTCTTAATAACATCGCGCTTCAATTAAGTTTCCATGAACTGACATAACAAACATCACTATATATACACACTTTATTTTCCTCCAATTATGAAGAGCACATAACGAATATATAGTCAATACACATATAATGTTTTACAAATGACAAGAAAAAGAAAGCAATCACTCACTATTAAAAATAATATGTAGGCGTCAAGAAGAACACATATTTAAAGCATGCTTTTTGTATATTTTTTTATCAATTGGCCTATGAGGCACGATTATATTGAATACAAATATGGTTAATATAGACTTAAACAAAACAAGATATCTCATTTGCGATCATATATTGAATTCGCCGCCCTAATACGTAGAGAAAAACAAAATAATAATATCAAACAGAGAATGCCACGTACCAAAAACGCAGCCTCCCCAAAACGAGCCCCACAGCACCCAGAAGTGCACACCACCAACACACACACACACACACACACACACACACACACACACACACACACACACACACACACACACACACACACACAAAACACACACACACACACACAATCATGTACACACACAAACATACACTACCAACACACACTAGCATACAAAGCAAACACACGAGGACAAAACGAACAATTAAAGGAACACAGTGGGGCACCGCCTTGGAACGGTCAGTGGCAAAAACACCACTGGGGAGCTTAAACCGTATACACCTGAGTTTCTTTTGTGAAAAGAAATTAAAAACACCCTAAGTGACGCTTGTGTATGCATTAGAATGGAACTATTATTGTTTTGTAGTCCCAGCAGTAAACACACTTCTGATTTTTCCCCCTAAACAGCATTTAGGTATCCGCCCTTTGTCAATTCTCTAAACCAACCTGTAAACTGTTTAAGTACATATAGTTTTATTTTCAATACTTGTCATTCCTACAAATCTGATTGAATGTGAACAATACTGCAGAATGTCACCAATGATTGTATGAACTCTTGACATTAATGAAACATTTATATCTATTTCCGACCAACTATTTTTTCACAATATAGCATAAGAAAGACATACAAAACACTACTGGTCAAAACAATTACTGAAACCAGACCAATTAACTAAGAACCGTCTCAGTATCTATATGTTCTACACGTCCATAAAACTTCTCAACCAATTTGACATCTGCCTTAAAAGTTAGTGCCCCTGACAAATCATTTGACATAACATTTTCCGAATTGCTTTTCTCAAAACGTTGTACCTGTACACCATTGTTGTTGTTTTTAAACAGATTGTCAGATAAACCAGTGTAAAAACGAAAGATCTGGTAGTTATGATGAGCGAAGAATCAATAAGCATTCCGACGATGCAAATAGCCATGAACAAAAGGGGAATAACCGCATCCATGACTAGTGTAACTCCCATTTCCCTGAGCGCTCGTTGTTTAGTTGCAGTTACAAAGAGGGATGGTGTCGCCTTTGTTGGCCTCGTTACGTTGCCTTTACCAGCAGATCTATTGCAAATGTTTCTGTTATTGGCTGATGACTGTCCATGAATTTGAAGGTCTGTATTCCCTTTATCATCTGCTCTGCGTTTAACTTGAGCAACTTGGATATTGTTTTCAGAATTTACAACGTTTACTGCAGGTAAATTTACTTTACTGTCTCGGTCATAACACACATGATTTGATTGAGTAGGTTCTTTGTTTGATGAATGAGAAATTTCATGGTCTGTTCTTTCTGTTTTATTGTCCGTTTCACTCTGTGGCATAAAAGTTAAAGGAATGACAGATAGTCTTATTCGTTTTGAAAGTTGGTATCGTAGTATTCCATAAAGAATTACGTTAACAAGGTACGGTAAAATCAGCACTGTTGCAATAATTAAAAATAGTCGATGGTGGTAACTGTAAATCAGGAGAGTACAGTATTGAAATTGGGCTTCATTGTCCTTGTTCTGTCCGCTGGCGTACAACACGACAGACGTTCCACATGCAATAAAAATACTAGCATTAAATCCAAATATTATTCTTTTTTGCTTAACACTGTACTGTCTGTACAAATTTTGTGGTGATCTCATAAAAACAAGAGATCTTTGTATACATATGAACATTGACTGGAATGAACTTTGAAGCAGAGTTATGACAAATATAACACACGTGTTAATGTCAGGTTCATGTTGCAGGTCTGCAAGAGAGAACGCTAAAATAATTGTCATAGAAAACCCCATTATGCACATATACGCCATACACTGTAAAATGAATGCGTGCCGCGACCATATGTTATTGCCATTGAGGATAAAGCAAATTGCTATGACACCACTGCTGATAAAGTTCCAACACGAAAATGCCAGAAGTACGACAATAATAATCGCCCACCTATCTCCACCTATCTCCATTCTGTCGTCAACAAAAATACAAAGATACAACGATAAAGCGTTTACATATGTACTACTTGCACTTAGTTTTTACTTAGTTCTGAGCTCGACTGAAATTGTAAAACAACTCGATCTCAAACATGCGCGCGCACTCATTTACATATTTCATATAGTACTGAACAGCCATAGGTCTACGTTTATATTGAAATCGGAATTTCTAACTGACAACATCCTTCATAATTCTTTTTAGAATTTAGTTTAGAATCAGTTCTTAAGATAGTTGTATACGTGTTGTGTGAAGTTTAAAGCAGTAGTAGACACAAGTATTTGTACAAATCGTTTTATTTTAAGATGTTCCTGCCTCTTTTATTGACTTATATTGAAAACGGTTTATATACATGTATATAAATCACTTAAGGCATTCGTTTCAAATATTTATGACATATACTTCCTTTTAAGGTTTACTTCGTTGAAACATGAATTGCTCGTGACGAAGTCATAGACCAGATGGATGTTGTCTGTCCGCACCTAATAAATCAAGCCAGTAGATGTTATGGCCGCGATGTATAAGATGCTATATTGTACTTTGTACCGTTTTTCACACTCTTCAATTTCGCTTTGATCTTTCTCAGTTTGCCATAAATGAAAATGTCTAAATGTCTGACCGCGAGTAAGCTCGTCGTTAGATGAAAAGGTTGATAATGCTCAAATTGTTGTTGGTTTCTGAAGGAAGAATGGCCCTAAAACAATATTGCTTTAAGTGTATATATTTTTAAAGATTATAACACGTTTACTGTCTTGTGTGCGACCAAGAAACTATATGTTAACTCACCCTGTAGTCAACGCAAAATAATTGCAAATGTATTTGTTTCATTTAAACCCTTTTAAAAATGTTAATGATGACGTACAAGCACATATCACTCTTGAATAAATAATTTAAGAGTTGTCTCTCTTATAGCGAGAGAGTTTTAAATAAGCTTGCAGCTTTCTACTCGATCCTAAATTTCTATTATAAATGTAACATATTGTACATGTTATGTTTTGAATAAAATATTGTTTAAACCAACAGTTTTCAGCTTAATCTCGTCAGGCAGTGTAGAATTGTTATCAGAGTCTGGTGGAAGTAATCCTCTGTCTACCTGAGAAATTGCAAAGAACGATAGCTGCACATTTTGTTTTGACATTTTAGTGGGAAAGACGTCTAATTATGCGGTAGTCATGGCTCAGCTATACTCACTGGGCAAGTGTCATGGTATGCATGCCTTTATTGTACAGCTCCGAAGTATGCATGACCACACACCATTACCAGGTACTCAAACAGTTTCAGATTGTATTCTCTGTAGACAAAGTGCTGAAAAAATCTTTTAAAAGTGCTTTCATAGTTCTACAAAGTTGTCCACACAAGCTGCTGGAATTTAGCAAGTGCTTTATCAGCAAGCATATCATGGATAACTTAGAATATCTAATAAAACTTGAGAACCTTCTTCTTCGGTAGTCATTTCAAACGTGACAAAAGTAGATCTGGTTTCACAAAATGCTGTGTGTACAGTTTATTAGACTCTACATTACGTCTGGTAATATGATACTGCAGGAATCCATCTCAAGACATTATCTGTAACCCCTAACATACATTGTTATTATAATTTCATGCTATCATTAACCATTTGATAAGAATCTGATAGGGAAAATAGACAATTTAGACAACTTTGTAGGACTATTCAGTTGCCACGTTAATGTATTTCATCACCCGATGAGATGTATATTTTCTAAAATAAAACTGATACATTGATAAGCGATTTGCAAAAACATCTTTGCCGGCTTTAGTCAAATAACATATTTCATAGCATAACAAACCTCGCGGTAGTAAACGGATATAATATAAGTCAATGTGTTGACTTTTGACAATCGACAATGTGCAGAAATGTTTTAGCAAGGCATTGTTATCTACCACGTTAGTTTAGTTCACCGCTGATAGGCGGCATACGGTAAACTACTTTGCAAAAAAAAAATTGCCGGTTTTGTGTTGAGCGCGGACAAGCAGGCAATCTCGTTTCATGTCGTTGATATCGAACTAGTTTGAGGAAGGCAAAGTTACTTTTTTACATTTAATCAATTGTTGCTTAGAGCAGAAAGTTTATATTATCCTTCGAGCCCCTTTTGCATAAGTCTTAGTAGCAAGTGCTTTTCATATGAACATCTGAAGGGGGTGTCTTGTGCAATGGTATCTAAATTAGTATTCCTTTCTCGTATCAGAGTCAATTGAAAGATATGATATCGAACTAGTTTGTGGAAGGCAAAATTACTTTTTTACATTCAATCAATAGTCACTGAGAGCCTAAGTTGCAAGTGTTTTTCATATGAACATCTTGTGTAATGGTATATAAATTAGTATTATTATTAAGTAAAATGACTTAACACAAAAGTATATAAATGTTTGAACGGTTTTGTCAAGATAATTTTTTTTTATGAAAATAACTCTAAAGATGTGAACTATTTGTCAGTTGTAATGTAACAGGAGTGTCAGTGGGTGACATTGGAAACAAGATTGGATTTGATGCAATTGACAACGGATATCTAAAATTTGATAATTACCGGGTTCCCAGAACCGCTTTATTGATGAGATACTCCAAGGTGAGATTCTTTAAAGTCCCAGGACCTTTTTGAATTTATTGATATAGTAACATAAATTTAGTGATAGGATAATGACAGAACCATGTTCTATTCACTCTAAAACAATGTTGACATATGCCTTTCTTTCGTATTCAAGTTGTTTCTTCAAGAAAAAGAGGTGCCAAAAAGCCTTTCTTATTTTTTGCCATATCATGGAAAAAAATACTGCACTATGTTTCTAATATGTACTTACCTGTATCTATTCAAAAAGCAAAGTAAGGAATGTGTTTGGTACAAATAAAAGACATTTCTGTCAGTAAAACATTTTTCTTGATAAAATGAGAGCTACTTGTAAATATGATCCTGGTACCATAATATTTCTACATGGATTGTTAAATAACATACATGTCTATGCAAGGGAATAATTAATCTTTACCACTTGAATATAACGAAAATGACAAATGTTTATTTGATTTAATTGATAAATACTTGTATAACAAGATGTAATATATATGATTGTATTTTAAGGTCATGTAATACTGTATATGTGACTATTAACTACAATATGTTACGAACTACTTATTAAGCTTCTGTCCCGACTTGTACTATGTAACAAGTTAATATGTGAGCTGTAAGGTTTGTGTTTGCCGTTATTTCTGAACTACAAGGACAACTGTAGTATGTTATATAAAGGCATAGTTCGGACATAGACACTATTTGACAATGTGATGTTACTAGAGTAGGATTCATCTGCATTTTTTCTTATTTAAAGGTAAATAAAGACGGCACATATGTTCCAGCCCAAAATACAAAAGTATCATACGGGACCATGGTTTTAGTTCGTGCCTTTATAGTCGGAAATTGTGCAAAGTTTCTAGCTCAAGCCAGTGTGATAGCAACAAGATATAGCGCTGTAAGGCGACAGACGGAAATTAGACCAGGGTATGATTCAAGTGTTTTGTTGATTTATATCTAAACTGCACATTTGCCTTGGTCTTGCAACCGACTCCCTTAGTCTAGTGGTTTAGGCATCCGCCTTTGGAGCGGGAGGTCGAAGGTTTGAATCCCAGTAGGTCCGTTCTGATAATAGCCGGTTGGTGAGACGCCAGCTAGTTAAATAATGGTTACCGTATGCCTACCTGCCTGGTGCCTGGCATTGAAAAAGAATAGGATTCGGGAGGTAAATGTGCTCAGAAAGAAGGTGTCTCGTAAGTCAGATATGGCTGGCCCTTTAAGTAGGGGTGACACTATTATAAACAAACACTTTACCTTTTTTACCTTTTTGCAATAAATGTAGCTAACTTATTTTCTGATGTCTTTTGTACTTCGTAAACGATACAGAATTGGAATGAGTCAGTAACATAATCATGGAAACAAACAGTGGCGATAGCGCTTAGCTCTACAATGATATTAAGTGTTTGCTGTCTTAAGGGTATATGAAATATGTGTTATTCAAAATTGTTGTGCATCAGCTTTGGCCTCTATGGAAAGTTTATTACTGTCAGGCTTGTACGAGAAATGATAAAAAAATGCTTACTGATCTTGAATTATTCATTTCAAGTTTCGAAGTATCTATGTAAAATGTAAAAGCTGTATTATTTTCTATTCAAATTTTATCTAAAACCACCTATTTTTATCACATTTTACATAAACTATTAAACAGTTATGATAATAATGAATATTGTTAGCAACTAGAAAAATAATAAATGTATGTCGATACAATACAAGACAGCACGACTTGATTACGACGTTTTAATATTAATATTAATTAATTATAAATTATTGATATTAATTAATTATTAATTAATATTAATTTCAGTGGTGAAGAGCCTCAGGTGATAGACTATCAGACTCAACAAGAGAAGATATTTCCTTTGTTGGCTGCAACTTATGCCTTCCTCTTTACTGGGGAAGTGATGATACAAGAATATGAAAGAATTAATGCCGACATGGAGAAAGGTCACTTTGATGAGATGCAAGCAGTAAGATATATATCTATCGAAATCGGTTTTATTTAATTGCTTTTTAAGACACTAGACAAATTAGAACAAGGTTAATAAAAACCAGTATTAAAGGGACATACCCTATAACTGATATCAAACTAGACAACCTCAAAAACATAAACAGTAAAATATTCGGAAGTATTATAACTTAATCTAAAAGTTTAAGCTATGCATTTAAGTCATAAAATCAGCGGTTTAAAATACGTTGCAGTACCGTAAACCATTCATAATCTATGTAGAGTTGTTGTTGTGCAATATATGGGTGGATAGTGATTTATTACAGAAGGCTTCCATATTGATTAATTGTGGTAAAATGATTGAACACATTATCTATGTTTCGAGAATATAATCCGCTATATGTAGGGTATGTCCTTTAAATGTTAAAATACACCGCTATGACAAAACTAATCATGTTACTTATATTAGAGCCTATGGGTTTGGTGCGTAGTATGAAAAAAAAGACAAGGTACTTTCACATCATTGACTAAATAAAATTCAGATGCTGTAAGTTTGACAATCGGCGTTACACGAATTACAAAATCCTCAGATGACGTATTTTAACGAGAAAATGGTTAAGCATACCATTCAGAGTATAAAACATCTTACTACCACGTTTATATTTCAATTCACTGTAGCTCCATGCTTTGTCTTCGGGATTAAAAGCACTTTCCGCAGAAATAACAAGTAATGGTATAGACAAACTGCGTATGGCGTGTGGAGGTCATGGATACACACAGGCCAGTGGTATCCCGAAACTCTGGATCAACATTACGCCTGCATGTACCTATGAAGGGGAAAATACCGTATTATACTTACAGTGTGCACGGTATGTATAATCTGGAAACTGGTCGTTTTTAGAAAATGCAAATATCTTTATGAAAACAAAAAAACAAAAATAATATCAAACAGGGAATGCCACGTACCAAAAACGCAGCCTCCCCAAAACGAACCCCACAGCACCCAGAAGTGCACACCACCAACACACATACACACACACACACACACACGCACACACACACGACACACACACACAATCATGTACACACACACATATACACTACCAACACACACTAGCATACAAAGCAAACACACGAGGACAAAACGAACAATTAAAGGAACACAGTGGGGCACCGCCTTGGAACGGTCAGTGGCAAAAACACCACTGGGGAGCTTAAACCGGTTTATGGTGCGCACCCAACCTCACTCTTACCCCCACCATGTTCCAAAGTCACAGGACAGTGTAAATAAAAGTAATCCCTGCTAAGTCAAAAGTGCAGTAAGTTATTTTTTTTACTTCATCAGGTATGTTTTCTTTTTCCTGTTTTTTGCTTTTAATGGTTGCTTTCGATTTCGCACTATAAGTGCGTCATGCACGGAACCATATTTGAATTTAACAAACATAAATGAGATTTACATATTATACTTCACATTAGTATTGATATTAATTACTGCTTAGATTTGAGACTTTTTAGACATTTCACCTAATGCAATAGCGCCATAATTTCGCGCCACTAACCTACAATTCTGATTGGCAGATAACTTAAATTAGACCACTATAAGTATACTATCTATGTATTTCTAAATCAACTCACTGCACCTATAGGACAAATTCATCAGAGAAAACTATTGCTTAAGATTATTTCAGAAGGGTTTGTTTGATAAACCTAGACTGGTACTCTTGTAACTGTCATTATTTTTGTTTAACTGCTTAGTACTTCTAGGCACTTAAAAAGCATTTTTAACACAGGTACCTTATCAAACAGTATGCACAGGCGGCAACAGGCCAGAAACTTACAGGATTTATGTCCTATCTGAACAACCCTATCAAACAAAGAAGTACGTTAGATGATTCCCTCAACCTTAAAGATTTACTTGACGCGTATGAACACACAGCTGCAAGGTATATATTATTATATAAGGTTAAGGGTCTCATCGTAGTTAATGAATACTTTTGAGTGATAGCACTCGATAATGCTTACCAATAAGAAAGTCACTGTAGATCAGTTAGACTCAAAAGACACGTTTCTGATTCAAATAGTTTGGTTTGAAGCTTCATTAACAAAATGTGTAACTTTAAATATTACTGTGCAATTTATATAGGTTGATCAAGATAGCAGCTACGAGAATGCAGTCACTTATGAAAGGTGGAATGGCGATGGAGGAAGCTAGAAATATGTGTTCTGTCCAAATGGTTAACGCAGCAAAGGTAAGTACTTAATGTAAAAATAAGTTTCCAATTTTTGTTTTGGAAAGATCTGGAATGTCTGTCAAAGGATTCTATCAGCAGATTGGTGAGGATCTTTGGGGCCTTCCATCTGATAAAACATTATTGAAACCTATCGACAGGCGTGTTGTAATGCTAATGCATTAACAATGCATTTCTGTCTTAAAGTAATACCAAGTAATGATTAATGCCACAATTGTTGCATTAGACAAATGCTGATTTAATGCCATCGTTGCTTATGCTATATGTTCATCATGTTTTAGACCTTGATTGTCATCCTACCAATAATTGTTAAGCATAACCTGCACATTATTTTCAGAAATATTAAAGCATACAGACAGCAAGTTCGTTACAAAACGTTTTTCGTGTACACCTAAATAATCAAACTTTCCAACAGCTTATGCTCAGCAAGTACACTGATGACAAATATTCATAAAGAATGGACAAAAGCTAATGGTATAGGCATGTGCAACAGTGGAAACTTTTCATGTAGTACTATAAAATTCAGTGCACTTTTGAATGTCACTGGGTTTTTTCCATGATGTTTGAACATTATCTATTAAAATTAGTTCAGGTAACATCGAGCATTTCAACTTAAATATATCTTATATGAATGTATACCTTGATCATATGAATCACCCACAAATAATAGTAATGCTAATGCTTATGTATCATACTTAGTGCTTATTTAATGCATTACTTTTGTAGAAATGAGTAATGATAGTGCTAATGTTATGCCCCATTTGACCAATTAATGATAATTTAATGCATTACTTCTACAAGTAACTGACAGCAAGCCAGGTGGGGAGCAGGGTGTCCTTTTGACCGAAGTTTGTCCACACTTCGCTCTCAGCGGTCATTTAGCATTTTGAATTAACAGATGCATGCATTTTGTATTTCAGGCTCACTGTCAAGCATACGTAGTGAAGATGTTTAAGACAATGGTGGACAGACCCGACTTTGACCCTCCAGTTGCGAGTGTTCTCCGGACTTTATGCAAGTTGTATGCTGTATATGGAATCAACCAGAGGCTCGGTGACTTTATTCAGGTTTACTATTACTTAATCACGGACTCATATCTTAACACAGTATGCTGTTTTCTCATGTTTTATTCTCAACTAGGGTAAAATCTGGTTATTTCCACTTACTTGTTTACGAATTTAAGACGAATAAACCTTGACGATTACACAGTTTACTAAAAACAAACTTTTGGTTTGTAAATTTAAGGACAGCTACCTAAATGCACAGCAATCTGATATGATCCTGAACAAGACTCTTGCCCTATTTGCTGAAGTTCGACCAAATGCTGTTGCCCTTGTTGATGCCTTTGACTACCCAGATGAAGTTCTACAAAGTTGCATTGGCCGTTATGACGGAAGAGTGTACGAAGCTCTCTATGAATATGCCAAAAGCTCACCACTCAACAAGAAAGATGTAAGTATAACTAGGAAAGTGAACTGTAACAGATTAAAAGTCAGTATTAAACTATCAAAGAAACTACAAAATGGTATAAAGTTCTAGCACATTTTATCATGAAAAGACTATATGACGGCTATATATATATTTGATTGCTATGTTCAAAATCTGATTTGTATTTCAGGTTCACGATTCTTACCATTCTACTTTGAAGCCATTGATGGAGGGGAAACTCAAATTTGAGACACCTACTGCACGACTGTAGGCACTTTAATGTCTATTGATATCGATGTGTTCAGATGTCTACGGGAACGAAATTGTACAGGGACTGAACTTTGAGACGTTTAACTCGCATATAACAAAGCTACATGAACATTTTGCGAATACACCCAACTGTATTGTTCATCAACAAACGTTATTCTTCCTTCCTAACTTTATATATAAACAGCGCCCCTTTAACAAAATCGAGTAAGTACGTGGCATTCCCTGTTTGATATTATTTTTGTTTTTATACAAGTTTTTGTAAAATCTACACTAATAGAGGAAAAGGACTGAAATCGTTGCAAAAAGTCATGACAAAAACTTAAAAGAATAGGTGTTACTGTTTTTTTGTGTTGACAAAGATATACATTATATACAGTTAAAATACAACACGGAGACAATTTACATTTAACTGTTCAAGTTACGTGTAAATTGTCTCTGTGTTGTATTTTAACTGTATGGTTTGTAGTGTCGTGAAGCGAGTGTTATGGAGCATCACATATTGTTCCGAACTGTTTCGTCAAGGTTGTACAATCCAGGGGCAACGTAAGCCCTTTTTAGGGAGAGAACTACTAGACAATGCTATATACCCAATACTGAAGTTCTAGACATTGTAATTATGGAGAAGAAGATTTTCAAACATTTTGCTATTTAAGTCTATGTAAAAAGATTACTCTCGGGGTGTGTCCGGTTTTGAGCCCAGATGCATAATTTGAACAATTTTGGTTGAGGATCTCTAAGCGATGATACAAAACAACTATCGAAACTCTGGGCATAAGAAAGAATTTTTTAAGTATTTTCTAATATAAATCTATATTCAATAGGTAAGTCCTGCGGCTGGTCAGATTTTAACCTTATGGTCGTAATTTGAATTTTAGAAGAGGATCACTAAGTGACATTACATACGGTCTGAGCTTTAACCTTAGGATATTAAACAAAAAGATTTTATAGTATTTTCTTATACAAGTCTATATGAAA
This sequence comes from Saxidomus purpurata, assembly GCA_022818135.1. Taxonomy (NCBI): domain Eukaryota; kingdom Metazoa; phylum Mollusca; class Bivalvia; order Venerida; family Veneridae; genus Saxidomus; species Saxidomus purpurata. Next base: position 1,936,432 of record JAFMSR010000017.1, read on the forward strand.
ACAATTGACCCAAGGGGCATGGCCAATCATGAATCCACGGGCATATTTTGAAAAACATTGATAGCGGACCACGAAACACTGCTAAACATCAAATATCTAAGCTCTGTGTCTTACAGCATCTAACGAGAAGACTTTTTAATGTTTTATTAAATATTTCTATGTAAAACACATTATCCCCGGGGCAGGTCCAATTAGATTCATGGACATGATTTGAATAATTTCGAAAGAGGCCCACTGGACAATGACACAAACCAAATATCTAAGTTCTAGGCCTTGCAGTTTTGGAGATTAAGATTTTTGAAGTTTTTCCTATTTGTTGCTATAGCAACAGTTACCATAGGTCTGCATAGAATGGAATTCTTTGAACAACAGCTTTTTGGAAAATTGGACCGAGCCTGTACTATAAGATTTCGGCAATATATTCTAACTCTTCTAACTGAACCTTGGTAGCATTCAAATCTTGAAAATATCGATTGTTTCTTCGTTATGTAAAGATGAAATCAATTTATTGATAAAGACAATTGAACGGGAATGTGAGATATCTGGACACAGGGGTCAAGACAGACATGTGTATTCACAGTAGGGGTCTTAGCCAAGATAGACTAGCTTCTCTTTTTCAAAATCAGCTACTTCATTGCTACTTTTGCATTAGGTAAAAGTTGATAAATGATGTTGTGCACGTTGTAAAAAGTTAAAAACTTCTTATTTGAAAACAGAGAGATAAAAATAAAGAAAATTATGAAGTTTATGCATGCTTTTCAATAGCATCCACGCACATTTAACATAGTATGGTGGTTAGTACATTACCAATGTAATACAATGAAGGTATGAATTTTCTCTTTCAACGTGTTGAGTTATAAAAAGTTTGCTCCGTATATACTTTTTTAAGTAATTTAAGGTCTGAGAAAATTGCCTTTTCTTTTATATATTTCTTAAACAAAACATTTAATTTTGATAAAACTTTTGAACTTTCACATAATTTCCTAAAATGAGAATAAGTTTTCTGCATATAAAATGTGTTCAAGGTATCAAACATTGCTAAATATGCCTAAGAAGTCAAATAAAATATCACGTAAATAAAAGAGATGTTCTGTTCTGTAAAATATTGAAATAAATGCTTTTTCTTATAAAAAACATTTTCACCGTTTGGTATTAAACTAATTTCTTAAAATAACAAACAACAAATCAATTATCTCTACATGTCAATAAAATTAATTGTCTGTTTATTGGACTAAATGTCCAGTCTAAAGACACCTAATCAGACAGTATCTTATCTGATAAGGGTTCATAAAACAATTAAGGGGTAAGACCTCCTGCGGTTGGGGGGGTGGGGGGGCGGGGGCGGGGGTCATTTATGAAGGAGGTTTCAATTGTCTTTAAGAATTACAGCTAATTAAAAAACCGGATAACTGGGTTTCATAAATTAATACAAAGGCTAAATCAAAGGGTTGGTGTGGATTCTTTCATCACAAAACTCGTGTGAAACAGAAGTTAAAACGCAGCTGAAGATGCCAAAGATAGATTGAAATTGGTAATCAATGTTTCGATAAAAGCAAGTATCCAAGCTTTTATAACTACGTTTACTAATTAGTTATACATTATATTTTCATACATTCTAGAGTTTAGAAAATTTTGTGACGGTTGAAATGCTTTCATATTTTCTTTAATGTTTTATCTTTAACAAACTATTACTGGTAGTCTATAAAACTCGCTTCAACAACAACAACAAAATGTTTTTCTTTTCTTTCGAATCAAGTCAAATATGCCTCTATGCCTAACATGAACAAATTCTTCGTTGTAGAGAAATAGTGTACGCTTTTATCACACTGTCACAAAAGAAACTTAAATGAGTAATTTACTTACATAACTCAACACTTTACCCACTTTGAAAGAGAAAGTGCATACCTCCGTGGTATTACATTGACAATGTACTAACCACCATCTAATTATGTTACATATTCGTAGATTCCGTTAACACACAGGTAAAATATTTCTTCCTTTGTTTTAAAATAATAAGTTCTTAACTCTTTAATTAGGATCATCATTATTTATAAAATTTTACCTACTGTAAGAGTAGCTATGCAGTAGTTGATTTTGAAAACCAAAGCTTGTCTATCATTGACTAAAATCCCTACTATGAATAAACAGGTCTGTCTGACCCCACGTGGCCACATATTTCACATTCCCGTTCAATTGTCTGTAAAAGACGTTGTGTATCAATACATCAGTGCAGTGAACACTAAGATGAAACCGCTTAAAATTGCTGCTGGTTATATTAAAATATTGATTGAAAATGGTCATCCTTCCAAATTGTATAAAATGTGAAGTACCAGAGACGTATGTACATATTTCCATTGCTGGTCCAGTGCTTAACGGATTATGAATCCATTTGTCTTCTGCACTTAATAGATGACCTAAATGTTTTTGAAATATATGATTATTTAGTTCACTAGAAACTTATTTTTCTTAAAAGTTACATTGAAAGAAGTTGGGTATATGGTGGGATATGAATATCAAACAAGGAAATAAAGACGGACAGTTAAATTAAATCCACTTTCATATTAAACATTTCTGTCTTAATAACATCGCGCTTCAATTAAGTTTCCATGAACTGACATAACAAACATCACTATATATACACACTTTATTTTCCTCCAATTATGAAGAGCACATAACGAATATATAGTCAATACACATATAATGTTTTACAAATGACAAGAAAAAGAAAGCAATCACTCACTATTAAAAATAATATGTAGGTGTCAAGAAGAACACATATTTAAAGCATGCTTTTTGTATATTTTTTTATCAATTGGCCTATGAGGCACGATTATATTGAATACAAATATGGTTAATATAGACTTAAACAAAACAAGATATCTCATTTGCGATCATATATTGAATTCGCCGCCCTAATACGTAGAGAAAAACAAAAATATCAAACAGAGAATGCCACGTACCAAAAACGCAGCCTCCCCAAAACGAGCCCCACAGCACCCAGAAGTGCACACCACCAACACACACACACGCACACACACACACACAATCATGTACACACACAAACATACACTACCAACACACACTAGCATACAAAGCAAACGCACGAGGACAAAACGAACAATTAAAGGAACACAGTGGGGGCACCGCCTTGGAACGGTCAGTGGCAAAAACACCACTGGGGAGCTTAAACCGTATACACCTGAGTTTCTTTTGTGAAAAGAAATTAAAAACACCCTAAGTGACGCTTGTGTATGCATTAGAATGGAACTATTATTGTTTTGTAGTCCCAGCAGTAAACACACTTCTGATTTTTCCCCCTAAACAGCATTAAGTTCGCCCTTTGTCAATTCTCTAAACCAACCTGTAAACTGTTTAAGTACATATAGTTTTATTTTCAATACTTGTCATTCCTACAAATCTGATTGAATGTGAACAATACTGCAGAATGTCACCAATGATTGTATGAACTCTTGACATTAATGAAACATTTATATCTATTTCCGACCAACTATTTTTTCACAATATAGCATAAGAAAGACATACAAAACACTACTGGTCAAAACAATTACTGAAACCAGACCAATTAACTAAGAACCGTCTCAGTATCTATATGTTCTACACGTCCATAAAACTTCTCAACCAATTTGACATCTGCCTTAAAAGTTAGTGCCCCTGACAAATCATTTGACATAACATTTTCCGAATTGCTTTTCTCAAAACGTTGTACCTGTACACCATTGTTGTTGTTTTTAAACAGATTGTCAGATAAACCAGTGTAAAAACGAAAGATCTGGTAGTTATGATGAGCGAAGAATCAATAAGCATTCCGACGATGCAAATAGCCATGAACAAAAGGGGAATAACCGCATCCATGACTAGTGTAACTCCCATTTCCCTGAGCGCTCGTTGTTTAGTTGCAGTTACAAAGAGGGATGGTGTCGCCTTTGTTGGCCTCGTTACGTTGCCTTTACCAGCAGATCTATTGCAAATGTTTCTGTTATTGGCTGATGACTGTCCATGAATTTGAAGGTCTGTATTCCCTTTATCATCTGCTCTGCGTTTAACTTGAGCAACTTGGATATTGTTTTCAGAATTTACAACGTTTACTGCAGGTAAATTTACTTTACTGTCTCGGTCATAACACACATGATTTGATTGAGTAGGTTCTTTGTTTGATGAATGAGAAATTTCATGGTCTGTTCTTTCTGTTTTATTGTCCGTTTCACTCTGTGGCATACATAAAGAATTACGTTAACAAGGTACGGTAAAATCAGCATTGTTGCAATAATTAAAAATAGTCGATGGTGGTAACTGTAAATCAGGAGAGTACAGTACTGAAATTGGGCTTCATTGTCCTTGTTCTGTCCGCTGGCGTACAACACGACAGACGTTCCACATGCAATAAAAATACTAGCATTAAATCCAAATATTATTCTTTTTTGCTTAACACTGTACTGTCTGTACAAATTTTGTGGTGATCTCATAAAAACAAGAGATCTTTGTATACATATGAACATTGACTGGAATGAACTTTGAAGCAGAGTTATGACAAATATAACACACGTATTAATGTCAGGTTCATGTTGCAGGTCTGCAAGAGAGAACGCTAAAATAATTGTCATAGAAAACCCCATTATGCACATATTATACGCCATACACTGTAAAATGAATGCGTGCCGCGACCATATGTTATTGCCATTGAGGATAAAGCAAATTGCTATGACACCACTGCTGATAAAGTTCCAACACGAAAATGCCAGAAGTACGACAATAATAATCGCCCACCTATCTCCACCTATCTCCATTCTGTCGTCAACAAAAATACAAAGATACAACGATAAAGCGTTTACATATGTACTACTGTTCTGGCTCGTGGTAACAACCGTCCAAAATGGGCCTCTTTACTATTTCATATAGTACTGAACAGCCATAGGTCCGTTTATGAAATCGGAATTTCTAACGACAACATCCTTCTAATTCTTTTTGAATTTAGTTTAGAATCAGTTCTTAAGATAGTGTATACGTGTTGTGTGAAGTTTAAAAGCAGTAGTAGACACAAGTATTTGTACAAATCGTTTTATTTTAAGAGTTCCTGCCTCTTTTATTGACTTATATTGAAAACGGTTTATATACATGTATATAAACACTTAAGGCATTCGTTTCAAATATTTATGACATATACTTCCTTTTAAGGTTTACTTCGTTGAAACATGAATTGCTCGTGACGAAGTCATAGACCAGATGGATGTTGTCTGTCCGCACCTAATAAATCAAGCCAGTAGATGTTATGGCCGCGATGTATAAGATGCTATATTGTACTTTGTACCGTTTTTCACACTCTTCAATTTCGCTTTGATCTTTCTCAGTTTGCCATAAATGAAAATGTCTAAATGTCTGACCGCGAGTAAGCTCGTCTTTAGATGAAAAGGTTGATAATGCTCAAATTGTTGTTGGTTTCTGAAGGAAGAATGGCCCTAAAACAATATTGCTTTAAGTGTATATATTTTTAAAGATTATAACACGTTTACTGTCTTGTGTGCGACCAAGAAACTATATGTTAACTCACCCTGTAGTCAACGCAAAATAATAGATGTTGCTGAGTCCGTTTTCTTAAGGCTTTGAATAACAAAAGAACGGAACTTATTTTTACACTCCGATGCCCAGTAATAAAACTAATACTCAATTTGTAATAATGTAATCGGCAACAGTACTCACGTGATACTCATATTCTGGAATTTATTTAGAAATATTATTTCGAGATAACGAAATAGTGTTTCGAGATAATGAAATATTATTTCGAGATAGTAAATTATTATTTCGTTATAACGAAAACATTATATCGAAATATTATTCCGAGTTATAATGAATTATTATTTCGATGTAATATCGAAAATATAGCAACATGTCGTTATATGAAGTCAATTTATACGATCAAACCCTATGGCAAACTTTTCTATTACAAACTGTAACTCTAGTCCTACAAAGTTGTCTAAATTGTCTATTTTCCCTATCAGATTCTTATCAGAAGGTTAATGATAGCATGAAATTATAATTACCAATGTATGTGAGGAGTTACAGATAATATCTTGAGATGGGTTCCTGCAGTATCATATTACCATACTGTACATAGAGCATTTTCTGAAACCAGATCTATTTTTGTCTCAGAATCACGTTTGAAATGACTCCCGAAGAAGGTTTTCAAGTTTTATGAGGCATTCTAAGTTATCCATTATAGCCTTGCTGATAAAGCACCTGCTAAATTTCAGCAGCTTCCGTGCACAACTTTGTAGAACTAACTCAGACTTTGTCAATGAAGTTTTTCTTTGACACACTTCATACAGATACTGTATTAAGACTTGTACACAGTACATCGTCTACAACACACAATGTCAACGTGAGAACAAAAAAGTGAAAAGACAAAGTACAAAACATTGCAATTATGATAAGAAAAAAAATATAGATGTAATTATACACGGAGGATGAACATATAATGCAATTAGCGTTCAATAGTTAAAAGTGCATTTCTAATAGCAAGAGCTTAGTTTACATATACAGAGAGTTGAATAAGTTCAGACTTGTTATTTGAATTTAGAAGTTGTATAAACTTATACACTGATGGGTATCTATAGTACTTTAGGTTCAAATATTTCTTCCTTATATTAGTATAACATTTTCAAATGCATACAAAATGGTACTCATCTTCAATGTCTAGGGTGTTACAACATAAACAGTATCTTTCTTGACGAGGAATGCGATGTCTGTTGTATCTGCCAGTCTGTATTCTATAATTAGACCAACAAGAACATTGTAATGTAGCATCTAAAGTGATCATGAAGCTTTGACTAGAATTATGCACTGAACATCATTCATTTCTTAAATAGCATGAAAATCAGTTGTCGCCGTATCACTAGTACATGGGAATGTTTTCCTATAGTTTTATTTTAAAAATTGCTTAATCTCTAATTGTAAAATTTAAATAATAATTGCATGTTAGTTTGCATACTCTTCTCTCAAAATAATATGTTTTGGTATAACATGAATACACGCCTGACTTAAAAATAACAACAGGCACTTTCACAGTCAGTCAAATCAAATCCATTTATAAAGCGGCAGTAATTGCCTTTGACAATACATATAACATGGAAAACATGCATAGATGTATAGTTCCAACTTTCAAATCAAGATCGTTAAGAAAACATCTTTTAAAAGTGAAACATTATAATACACATGTATCAGCATCTTATATATTTCAATGGAATAACGTTAATTGGACCAAAAATGTTTAATGGTATTAATGCATTTAGTTTTTACTCAAACATAACAGAACTACTTTCAATCAGTCAAACAAATCAACCAAATTCATTTTTAAATAGACAGTAACGTGTGACAGTTTTGCCGGTAAGACATCCTTCTTGGTAAGATAAGATCTAAAAATAATTTAACATCCAACGTTGTATCATGAAACTAAACTGAAATTAAGATAGAAGTATGCGATTCTCCTTTTTACTATTAGGTTCAGTTGTTTAAGTTGAATTTGTTTTCAACTACACATGTATTTGCTAAATCTGAATGATAACGAAATGCCAATTACATTTCTCTTTTAAAAAAATATGTCATGGTATAAAATGAATGCTCGTTTTGGGGAGGCTGCGTTTTTGGTACGTGGCATTCCCTGTTTGATATTATTTTTGTTTTAAACACAAGAAAACTTATTTTTTATTCAGTCAAGTAAGTTAATCGAGTTAATTTGTAAATATTCTGTAGTCTGTCTTAGGTACTACTTAGAACATTATAGTAAATATAATAAATGTATACAACAAATCTATATTTTTTAATTTTAAATTTTAAAAGTTCATGAAAAATATCATTTACAAATAAAATATCATAATTACAAATAAAAATGTCAAGAATCATGTTAATTGTCTTTTAACATTACATCTTTAATGCAGATAGCATACTTTGTAAAGGTATTTAAATGTATGCATTTCTTTGAGTTTGATATATTCTCAGCATTTGGAAAAGCATTTAGTTCATTTTGCATTCTATATCTTAAACTTTTTTTTCAGCCAGAGTGACAAGAGAAAATGAGTTTCATGTTAAAACACAGGATTCAGTCGTCTATATGAATCTTGATACGCTTGTCAACGACTTCAAGAAACGCAGACACATTTTTTTCGCCGTCAGTCGAGCTTGCTATCTACATTAAAAGGTATTCAGGCCTTTTAGCAGTACCACACCTTATGTTACACATATTCTTTGTAAACATTTACATGGATAGGCATTCGTTTCATATATGAAAAGTTGTAATTAATACTTTTAACGCCTCCGTTTTGACCACATTTTGTTCAGCGTGTTACACCTAAGAATTCGTTTCAACTAGAAGCATAATAATAACTACTGCTTTTTATCCATATAACACATTCAGTTGCCATAGTACAACTCTATCAGGAAAATGCTTTTATAGTGTTTCTTCCAGATTTCTGAATAGCTTCAGAACCAAATTACGTCGTATATCAGACACGTTGATGACAAAAATTTATACAGTAAATGCTTTATAACATTTTGTGAATTGCTGTTCTGTACACCATCATTGTAGTTCTTGAACAGGTTGTCAAATATACCAGATTGAAGGTGATGGATCCTAGAGGTGTAATGAATAGCGTATCAACATACTATGGCGCTTTTAAGTTTGTCTAACTCATGTCGACTTGATGTCTAGTAATGCGTCATGTCGGTCAACTTTGAGACAACAAAACACTGGTACATGTTACTGGAGAACATGCTTATCAAGCAATGACGACAAACATCATATCGAGGTACGGTTAGGCTTAGGGAACCTTAACCCTGGTTAGGGTTAGGGAACCTTAATCCTAACCATGTTGTCTAATTTTTAACCGACATGTCGCAATAATAGACAGCAAGTGGACATAATTTAGACGACTTGTTTAGTTGTATTTCAACAAATTGACATAAAACAAGTGTATATTGACTACATAAAATGAAAATTCCGGTGTCCACTTAATGCTTCCATAACATACAGTCCTGTGACACATGTTGACAGGAACAAAACGGGAAGAAATCATAATGCCATTTAGAAACATAAGACTTAATACATTATGAATACATTTACATATCAAAGTAGCTATATTTGGAATTTTCTTCCTAAGAATATTAGACAGATTAATTCATTAAATACCTTTAAGTATAATTGACGCTAGTTTATACTGAATAATAATTATGCAATTTTCATAAATGAATTATATAGAATTTTCGTATGAATGTTTTTATTGTATTTAAAGTTTACAAACACTTGACAATGTTCAGATTATCGTTATGCATGTATGTTGAAGTGAATAATGCGTATATTTTGAAATGTTTGAACTGTACTGCTTTTTCTCAATTAATGAGTTTTGTCGGGTACGTCTGCTATAGTTAATATTGCTTTAGAAAATGTTTATTAATTCATTCTCATTCTGCATTCTTTCTTTCTCTATTCATTCATTCATTCATTCATTCATTCATTCATTCATTCATTCATTCTTTCATTCATTCATTCATTTTTGTAGTTAAAATGTTATTTCTTTTCAAAAGGCCACATTGTAAATAACTCTAACGTTATGTGTTTACCTTACATGAATAAAAATGTATTATTATTATGTATTCTTTTATTATTTTTTTATACTAAAACAAAGTTGTAAAAATAATGGCACAAGTAAAACATCTACGAACGATTTGCGAAAACTTGTTTAAAATGTTTGTTAGCTTGTACGTTTGACAGCACCGCTACACTATAATATGTTTATACTGGAATTATACCTTGATGTGTCACCATCTTGAAATAATTTACTACTTTCAAGCATTCAATATTATTTTAAGGACGTCTGCTACAATTTCCTATATGTAATTTGGGCCAACATTATTTCTACAAACTTGGCATGTTCACTGAAAATCAAGTTTGACAGAAATCTGAAATAAAACCATAGGTCACCGGCCTTGATTATCTGCCTTTGAATATCAGAAAATATAACAAAATGCTGTGTTCGAAGTTTGCAGAAATTCTATGTAAGGGACACTTATATCCCTTTTTGCGTATGGGAAACTGCAGCAAATGGCCTTAAAATAATATTGAAAGTTTGAAAGTATAAATATGGATATCTACAAAGTCAACTGACAATAACACATTTATGTCATCCTGTATAAACTTGATATGCCACCTTCTCTAAATAAGGAATTTATTGTTATTATATTTGTCTTGTCATTTGCAAAGTTTTTAACAACATTTCTGTATTTTTCTTCGCATGATCTCTAGTTGCTATGAGACGTGACGTCATCAAAAAGAATAATACTGATTGTAATCAAAAGTAAGAAAAATAAATGGAAGTTGAATAGGGTGTCAAATTATTTTATAGCCTAGACGGTTGTTTGATCTGCGTCTTAGAAAGGAAATAATAGCCGCTGCGATAATTACTCCAGTCGATGTGTCGGGCTAAAAATACCGACAAAAATCATTGACAATCCGCCTGGAAGCCTGAATATTTTAACTTACACACTTTTGAAGTCGGGTTCTATTATATTTTGTATATCTAAAAATGTCTACGTTTTGTGAATATTGAGTCCGTTTTTAATGAACACGCTTGCTCATATAATTAATTAAGTCTTGTAGTCAAGTTTGAGAGACAGTACTTTTAGACTGTCGGCGCATGCGCCGATTTTCTTTCCTACGCCGGACTAATTTCGTTATATCCAGTTAACCCTCCACTGCCATTGTAGTAGCGTGTATTGTGCGGTCTAGTTGTGATTCAAACTTGGGCGCCAAATCAAATATAAAGCTCTAAATATTTATTCACCTAACAATGTAACAGATAAAACGTTACACAGGGGAGTGCAGGTTTTCAGTCTATTGATGGTACAGAAAATACTTGTATCCAGTTCTACGCACAAAAATGCTATAAAGATAAAACCTAAGTCTTGTTGAACAACAACATATATGCCGTATTACGTCCGATATACATATCCATATGCTATGCTAAATCATGAAACATTTTGTAACATTCCTATCTATATCTATTTCTTAGTACTACCCGAATGGAAAATTTTGATTTTTTTAGTACTACCCCACACATTGCGAATATTAAAAATCATTATTGGCAGGGTGCACTCCGGGTATTAATGGTAGTAAGAATAAAGTAACTGCAAGATAGATCATCTAGTTAAGAAAAGCATTATTGTTAAAAAGTGCTGTATGATTAGTAACTGAGATTGTCCCCTGCTTGCTTTATTGATTCAATATCAGACAGGGCTACCATATGCGGTGTTACCTATTACACGTGGTATGGGGGAAAGGGAAGTTCGAGTAAGCATGGAATCGACTAAGGAGGTAAAGCTGTTTAGGACTTGTAGAAAACTGAGTAGGGAGATTGCTACAAGATTGTGATACATTTTGTAGAGCATAATAAGTTTGGAGACTAAATGTCTGTTGTCAATGGGCTGTGTTCCAGACATCATTCATATAGACGACTATGCTACATATCTTTAAAAATATAATAAAATACTAATGTCTGTTGAGTTTTGTTGTATTTTGCTACTTTTCTATATCGTATCGTCGAAAGAGAATCACTTGGGAAGCCAAAAGATAAATTGTCAGCCCATAATATAAACAATCAAAACGTCTATTTATATCAACCTCGAGACAGAGAGAACTGCCAGATAAGGTAGCAATAATAGAGATGTGCGCGCCTTTAGTAACGGATAAGCGTTAAATACGGGGAAGTTTCTCAAAGTAAAAACTGACATTCATATCGATTGTACAATTGTTTTTTAACTACATGTATTTTATTGAGCCTTACGGTTCACAAAGGCAGACAATATTTTGGAGCTGACAGATAGGTAATGTGTAAGTCAGTCCTCACTCAGTTATATGATCATATTTGACCAACTGAATGTCCAACGGATACTCTGTACTTACTATGGTACATGTAGGTATTGCATCTAAATGATTGCGCCTTTTATATCAATAATTTTGCAATGTTATGCAACATAGCAAAATTCAACATAGCAATTTAAGAACAATATTGGATAGATTTGCGAGTTTGGTTAAACGTTAGCGCACCACTATATTGATATAGTATACAGTTTTCAAAAGCGTTTCCTACACATTAAATAATTTAGTAGCGTATCATTTCAAAAGTATAGAAATACTTAAAGGAATGTATATGGAAACCTTTTACTTAATGTAACCATTACCCTTGAGGTAATGAGTTTATTTCTTTATTGATATTCTATCCACTTTTACTAAGCATGGATAGTGCACCTCCTTAAATCAGGTGGTGACTACTATATTGCATACTTTGAGTATCACGCAGCCTACACATCAAATTAGCAGTTTAACTATTTTTCACTTCTCATTTCATTGTTTGGCCGTATATCTTTCTATTGCTGTTGATGCTATTTACGGTACGTTTGACCAAATACACCGACCTCGTGTTCATCAGCATAATTTCTTTTCAAGTCATTGACAACGCCATGTAATTCACACCAAGTTATTGTAGATGATGGAATTATTTGATATATTGACTCCGGGTAGCAAGGTCATTTAAATGATGTACAACAGCTGGTAACTGGGAGACCACGTCTATCATTTCCCGATGGATGTTGTTTTTATTTCCATTAAAATGAACCCAACCAGTACCCATTGGCAACCCCATTTAAAGCTCCTCAAATGAGAATTTTAGCTCCACGGCTCAGACGAAAGTATAAAAATTTTAACAGAATTATTACAAGATTTAGGGTTTTAGTGAACACATAGTAACTCAGCTAAAATGTTATCGTACTGTAGGTTCTGTTGGTATACAAAATATTAGTTTTGTTGTTGCTGATAATATTGCTGGCGATACCGGACGTGTAAAAAACTTTACTACGATTTGTTTTACATCACGTGAATTCATTCACAACAATACAAATCCAAGCGTATTAGCGCATGCACACTCATAGATGTTGTGTGAAAATTACGCAGGAGTAAATTTCAGCAGTAAAAAACTATTCCAGACGCCTTGAGTGATATACTTGGTAGGTATATTAAGCTCAAATCCTTCTTTGCCTATATAGGAGAACTTTTCAGTATTAGAATCAGAGTTTAAACGCATTGTATTTGTATTGAGTGTTGATCAATGAAACTGTTCAATCATTTTTAAATTTTGGATACTTGTTCTCCACAGATTTGTTCAAACTCATCCTACTGAAGGTTCTGGGAAAGTTTAAATTCACATTGGCAACCGTTGGTGAGAAAGTATATTGAGAAAAAAGGAAAACCATTAAGCATTTTGTTTGCTTTCATATGTAAAATTCAAATAGTAAAACAAACTATGGTCATTGAAACTTATATTAAATGAACACGGATTACTAAGTGAACAATGCTAACTGTAAATAGTGCTCACTGAACAATACTAACTCTGAGGAGAACTAATAGAACAGTGCTTATTGTGAGTAGTACTCACTGAACAATATTCACTGTAAATAGTGCTCACTGAACAATGCTTACTGTAAGTAATGCTCATTAAAAAAGTCACTGTGAGGAGTGTTCATTCTGCTTAATGAATAATACTCACTGTGAGGAGTGGTCACGGAACAATAATCACTGTGAGAAATGCTCACTGAACAATGCTTACTGTGAGTAATGCTCATTAAAAAAGTCAATGTGAGGAGTGCTCACTGAACAATACTCAATGTAAGGAGTGCTAACTGAAAAAAGTTCACTGAACAATCATCAATATGTGTAGTACTCACTGAACAATACTCACTGTGAGAAGTACCCACTGATCAATACTCTGTGCCGAATGCTCACTGAACAATATTCACTGAACAATGCTGACTGTGTTGAGTTCTCACTGAACAAAACTCACTGTGTTAAGTATTCATTGAACAACACTCACTGCGAGTAGTGCTTACTGAACAATACTCACTGCGAGGAGTGCTCACTGAACTATACGCACTTTTAGGAGTACTAACTGAAACATATTCACTGTGAGAATTACTCATTGAACAATACTCACTGTGATGTGTACTCACTGAACAACGCTTATTAAGCATTACTCATTAAAAGTAAAAATGGTGTATTGAAATAGTGGAAATTCATAAAAAGAAATTAAATACAAAATATTTAATGTTTCGAGAAATTATTTTTGGAAAGTTTAGGCAGTTATGCGACTACATACACGCATCACAATGGAAACTCCCGCTTTCCAACGAAAACCGTAAACAATTCCTGACTTAATAATCTGGCAATCCTCGGTAGGGATTTACAATCTGGTTAACAAGTTTACTTTTACATATGTAACGTCGAGACTATTACTACAGTGTGTATATCAGATTTTAGTAACATTTTAAGCAGTAAATAAATTTCAAAATATCAACAGATGGAAGTTAACATTAAATTCGATTTTTATGATTTAATGAAACTGAGACATCTAAATTTTAAAATGTGAGACAGATAGATTCTTGATAGATTCATAGCGTTTTCGTTGAGCTTGTAAGTATCGTGTACGTATTAACTAGCAAATAAAACCTTACATTTCATTGTATGCAAATGATAATATACATGTTATACCGAACCAATTCAAAAGTACAACTTATGTGAAAGAAATGTGTTAACTGAATAAATACTATTGTTTTGTCAATATAATTTTTCTCCTGAAAATTTCTAATTTAATAGATAGCAATACAAGTTGGCCATGCTAAATAAGAAAGCTACTAGAGACACAAGATTGTTGTGGTTTTCCTTTGGAGTCTCCTATTTGGTTTCCATATTGATTTAACTATACCCAGTATAATGGTGTAACGTTGTCAGTTTTCATGTTTCCCGAAGTGACGCTTGTATACAATTACCACATCGTCTGTCTGTGTCTTTTTACGACTGTGAGCATAACTCGAAAGCAATGTCAGGCATTGATTTCAATGTCTTCTGACGACGGAAAGAGCAATGGAGATACTGACTGTAGGTCGTTTGATGCTTGCAGGAGCCCGACTAGTCGTAACTGGCAGTTTAAAATATTAGACTTGTGTATGTCCCACTATAACCGAAACAACGTACGTGTCATATGAAAATATGTGTGTAGAAAATTCAATCCCGTATCCAGTGTTAAAATATAAAACCTGTTTTATCATAATATATATGCTTATAATCATTGAAAAGATCCATTAACTATTATATCAAATATGAAATCTAGGATATAAATGTCATCGACTGTACTTAAATGCCGATAGTCGTAAACTTGGTCTTAATATAATTTGACGCAAGTTTCAACGTTTTATGATAAGGGGGACAAGCATGCACACTATTTATTTTCATTTTAACGTAGTTAATCCCCTTAGATTACAGAGCTGTATACATACACTCAACGTTTGGGGCAATCGCTTTTTTGTGCTTGTAAGTTAATTGTTTATTATTCAGAGGTACTCTACTAGATCAGCCCAGCACTACATTTTGGTAAACGGCCTTCTGGTAGTAAAGGCAAAATTAAACATGCACACTGCTTATGTTTGTCTGAACTGTTTCTTAATTTCATCCTTTCGGAAGAGTCATATAATTACAAGCATTTCACAGATTCCTCAATATAACGTGTATCCATACATTACAAGCTCCTGCTTTGATGTAACAAATATACTTTAAAGTCCCAAGAGCACGATTACAAGTAGCTCTAATTTTACAAAGGAATATGACTTTCCCACGGAATGACCTTTACTTGTACCAAAAAACATTCCTTACTTTGCTGTTTAAATCGAATAGTATATGTTAGAAATAAAGCGCATTATATTTTAAATAATATTGCAAAAACACGGTTCTCTTTCACCTCTTTATCGTAAAGAAACGATTTGAATACGAAGGAAAGGTACATGTCAACATTGTTTAAGAGTCCTTGGACTTTAATGTACAATTTAGCTCAGTGGCAAGGTGTGCAAAAGTGTGGGACCGTGACGGTAGAATGTGAGACCGTGACGGTAGAATGTGAGACCGTGACGGTAGAATGTGAGACCGTGATGGTAGAATGTGGGACCGTTACGGTAGAATGTAAGACCGTTACGGAAGAATGTGAGACCGTGACGGTAGAATGTGAGACCGTGACAGTAGAATGTGAGACCGTGACGGTAGAATGTGAGACCGTTACGGTAGAATGTGAGACCGTGACCGTGAGAAAACATGAAATAAGCAGAGAGGTATATTTCTGTACATTTCATATCTTTCAATCTGACAACAGTCTCGCTTTTCTTTCGTCGAAGACATGAAGATGTATTTTGCCAGCAAAAACTTTGCAAATGGGGCTACAACATTTTGGATGGTAAAAGTTTGATTTTCTAATTTCAATCCGATTTCTAAATATTATTTCACCCGTGTGCTTGAGCTCTTCCATTTCATGCCTACTTTTATTCTGACTTCCGTTCATCACTAATGTTACCATGATAAAACTAAGGGACCTTCAATATTCAGACAAAAATAATTCAAATAGTCAGACAAAACTTGTGATTGCTATGGCTACAAAAATAGTAAAAAAAAACACACACACAACCTTGATCCTGTGATATCTCAAAAGTATTCAAAGAAGCATCTTGAGCCTTGGCATGTCGATAGAGGATGCTATCAGGATTACGCTTTTTGTTAGACAACAGTTGTGATTGCTATGGCAACAGAAATAGTAAAACGCACATACAGCCTGGATCCTGTTATTTTTTATACTGGGCAGAACTCGATAAGCATGGTATTGAATTTATTCAAACTGCATACAAAGATAGAAGGCATTAAGATAAATTATACTGGGCAAGACTATAATTACTCTGCCTTGCATAGTTTTGGATTAACTCCCTGTATCTACCCCAAAAGTATAACTGCAAAAGTGAAGTTAATTCAAACTTCGAAAAAAGACAGAGAACATTAAGTGGATTTGTGATATTAAAGAACTCATCTCCATTTATTTAAACAATCTTACATTGTACTGAAAGGAATATTATTCAAATTTCAATTATAATACTACATTTTTAATTATCTCCCTTTCTTAACTGTTCTTGTTCAGTGCAAATTTATTTTCTAAGAGTATTCAAGCTGCATAGGGGGCTTTAAAGGAAGTGTCCTTTAGCTGGTACAGTAGATACTATGAATAACATGCACTACATTAATTTGTTTAACACTGTAGCATTCATATTTCTGAAGCAATCGTATTCAGACTCGGATGCTTCGTATATGTTGTGCTCAGGTCCTCAGTATAGGACCATCATTGCCCTCTTGTTACTTTTTCAGATCTGTGTACATACGGGGAGTGTTCATCATATTGTATAACGGACACCTCCAGTGCCTTCAGCACTTTGATTAAAATCATATCGTCTTTATTTATAAACCCAATGTTTAAAAGGTAGGACTAGCTCGTACATGTAGTATGCTATTACTGCACAAACTTGCGATTGATACGCATATCTTTTTTTCAGTTTTGTGTGGATCATAATTTAGATCGGAGGCTTAAATTTGTTCTTCTTCCTTCAGGTAGATCATCCAGCTGCGCGATAAATCAGAGACATGTCGATGAAAGAAGTCAACGTGGATTTACAGAAGGAGAGAAATTCGGCAACCTTTGAGACAGAAAAATTAACGGAAGTATTGTATCATGGCAAAGAAATGGTCAGACGTCGGCGATATTTACGTGAGTACAGTATCATTATAATGTTACTTTATACATATTGTTTTCTTTACACTGGGTCAGAAAATAGAACGTATATCTGATTCCTTATGAAATGTGTACATTTTATGGCTGAAAACTTTAACTCTTAACTCGTACATTTAAGTTTTGCCCCTTGAGAAGACTAAACAACTCGGACATTAAGACTCTCATGATAAAATATCGAGAGGCACCTTCTAATTGGATAATACAGGATGCATAGAATTACCGAAAACAACCGAAAAGGACAGAATAAGACATAAAAAGGACCGCAAAACAGTTTATGCAGACCGAAAACAACTTTTTTTTTCAACGTATAAATTGTACAATTTGTCATTTAAGTTTTAAATAAATGAAGAAATTTGTAAGTAGTGAATATTTATTTAATCAGTACTTGAGATATGATATTATCTTTAGAAAAGCAAGTTGTTTTCGGTCGGTAGTATTTGTTTTTCGGTCTTTTTTGGTCATTTTATTTTACTTGATTTGTAATACAATATTTTCAAATAGCTTCATTTATATACGGACCTATATAGTGAAAATGAGAACAAACAATAAAATACTTTTGCATGTTCAGTCTTTCTTGAATGGTTTAATAATTTAAGTACGTATATAATTCATATCTATCAACATAATATGTTGTTACCTCAATATTAATGTTAATTATATGTGTAGAGTATTTATATATTTTCTCAGTCAGTGAATTACGGTCAATAATTCGAGTAGCATATTTATACGAAAAACAAGCATTAAGTTTGTTTTCCTGATACACATGTCGCAATAGATATTTAATTATTATTGGAGACAAATTTGACAAATGGCTGGTAAGCTCAGTCGGGAGAGCATCAGCTTTAACAACTTTGCAAGGGAAGGTACGTGCGTTCGAATCCCGGTCAAGGTTCTGTTATTTCCTCACCTTGTCACATTTGACGCCTTCCGACTGAATAAAATTAGTTTTTATATAAAAATCCAGCTAACAATCGCACTACAAATTGCGCCGACTATCTACTTTATAGGTAGTTCTTGGTATCGATCATTCTAAATATTAACTTTAAAAATATTCAAAATTTTATCTTAAAAGAATTATAACATCATTAAACATATGTAAATGGCTTTAACTATATCGTCTACGTATTTTATGCAACAAATATAAATAAAAGATGAATATAGATGCTCATACAATCGTGTGTAACTGTCCCCTCTGATGATAATATGATCGATATTTATTAATACCGGCCATGCTCAGAAGTGTGTGGAAACACCCGTATTAGATTTTAAAAGAGAAACACTTTATTCCAGAAAGCATGCAAAAAACGTTCGAGGTATCTTTTCGTATTCACACAAAATGCTTCGTTTTGCAGAAAGTAATATCTTTCAAGACAAGTACCTAAATTCGTTCACTCCTTCTTGTAATCGGACACGGGAAGAACATTATGATATAAGCATCAAGAAAAACGCCTATATTGGAAAGCTAATGCAAGACTATAACATCACCAGCTGGGCGGAGACCTCATTTGTCAGAGAGTGGGTATTGATACTTCATGCACGAGGGATACAATAATGCATATATCTAAAACATTTTGAGACAAATGAAACCATAGTTCTACATAGTAATAAAAAGTTGTAAAACAAATATACAGACATATACATTTAAACGAAAATTCAAAAGTTATAACGAAAGCTTTCAGTTACGTTATCAAACACAAGTTCAGTCGCTAAATGCCGCTAAATGTCGCTAAACACTTTTAGTTAAGGAATATCAGATAGAAAGACAGAGCTTTCAAGAAGCAAAAGTTTCAGCTGTAAAAAAACACATTCCGGTCAGCAATGTTATACGAAAACTATATTTTAGGCTCTATTTTATAAGAATTCGTTCGAGAAGTTTTTATACATATATTTGCTACAGGGCGGCAGATTGTGGTGAGGGCAAGAACCCGCTAGGAGTACACTTTGGAATGTTCATACCAACCATAGAAAAACTTGGAACCAAGGAACAAATAGCCATGTACGTGGAACCAGCCAAACAGTACAAACTCATAGGAACATACGCCCAGACTGAGATCGGACATGGTAAGGATCATTTAGGGCTTTGTTGTCCTGTTTGATTTAAAGTTCCAGGATCTTTTTTTGAATTTACTGATATTGTTAAATAAATTTACTGATAGGATAATGAAGTTCATTTTAAAACAATGTTGACATATTCATTATTTTTGTATTCAAGTCTCTATTTCACAAAACATAGTTGCCAGGAAGCCTTTTTTTATTTTTTTGCAATATCATTGAAAAATGCTGCTCTATATTTCTCACATGTATATTGGTTTAAAAAGTTATGAATGTTTTGGGTACAAATAAAGGTAATTTCCGCCTGTAAGATATCTTTCTTCGTAAAATAAGAGCTACTTGTTTATGTGGTCCTGGGACTTTAAAGTTCAAAACGTAATATAAATAATGAATTTAGTAAGTTTTTATTTCTTTCATTCATTCGTTTATTCATTCACTCTTTCATCCATTTTTGGCACTGAAGGAATGTACGAGGATATTTGTTGTTTTAACGAACCTCGTGGACAGAATAATATGAAAGCACATTAGTTTCAGTATACTCCCGTCAAGGATGTTTTGAAATATACTTTCAGGAACATTTGTTCGAGGTTTGGAGACAACAGCCACATATGACCCAAAGACAGAAGAATTCATTATCAACAGCCCTACAATATCTTCGGTGAAATTTTGGCCTGCTGCATGTAAGTCAATGTCATTCTGTTTGAAAGTCCTGCTACATTAAGATGCATCTTTTGACACACCTTTTACGACAAGAATTGAAAATGTACTTTTTTAATTTAAACGTACTTTACTAAACCTTTTGGAAACTGTTTATGATGTCGTACTAGCACACGGCAATCTTGAATACTTAGTTTAGGAGATGTCAGCTTTATCTGGTCAGGCAGTGTAGAATATAGCCTTGTATGAATTGTTATCAAAGTCTTGTGGAAGTTATTCTCTTTCTACCTGAGGCTTGGCAAGGAACAATATCTGCACATTTTGTTTTGACATTTTAGTGGGAAAGACGTGTAATTATGCGGTAGTCATGGCTCAGCTATACTCACTGGGCAAGTGTCATGGTATACATGCCTTTATTGTACAGCTCCGGAGTATGCATGACCACACACCATTACCAGGTAATCAAAGAGTTTCTGATTGTATTCTCTGTAGAACATGAGTCTACGTGTTGACCTTTGTACAAAAACGACTGAGACAAGGTGCAGACAAAATTTTTTAAAAGTGCTTTCAGTTGCCACGTTAATGTATTTCACCACCGATGAGATGTATATTTTCTAAAATAAAACTGAAACATTGATTAGCGATTTGCGAAAACATCTTTGCCGACTTTGAAGTAATTAACATATATGTATTTAATAGCATAACATGCCTCGCGGTATTAAAAAGAAATCATATGAGTCAATGTGTTGACTTTTGACAATCGACAATGTGCAGAAATGTTTTAGCAAGTCCTTTTTATCTACCACGTTAGTGTTGTTCACCGCTGATAGGCGGCACATGATAAACAAATTTGCGAATTTAAAAAGTATCATTGCCGGTTTTGTATCGAGTGAGGACAAGCAGGCAATTACTTTTAATGTAGCTGATATCGAACTAGTTTGCGGAAGGCAAAGTTACTCTTTTACATTCATTCAATTGTCGCTCAGAGCAGAACGTTTATATTACCATTCGAGCCCCTTTTGCATACGCCTTAGTAGCAAGTGCTTTTCATATGAATATCTAACGGGGTATTCTTGTGTAATGGTATCTACATTAGTATTCATTCTTATCAGCGTAAATTGAAAGAATGAGAAAATATGATATCGAACTAGAGTGAGGAAGGCAGAATTACATTTTTACATTCAATAAATTGTCACTCGGAGCACTTTTCATGTGAATATCTGAAGGGGGTGACTTGTGCAATGGTATATAAATTAGTATTAGTATTAAGCAGTATGACTTAACACATAAAGATATTAATATTTGAATGGTTTTGTCAAGAGGAAAAAACAAAACTTCATGACAATTACTCTTACGATCTGAACTATTTGTCAGTTGTAATGTAACAGGGGTGTCAGTTGGTGACATTGGAAACAAGATTGGATTTGATGCAGTGGACAACGGATATCTACAATTTGATAATTACCGGGTTCCTAGAACTGCTTTATTGATGAGATACTCCAAGGTGAGATTCTTTAAAGTCCCAGGATCTTTTTGAATTTATAGATATAGTAACATGAATGTATTGATAGGATAATGACAGAACCATGTTCTATTCACTCTAAAACAATGTTGACATATGCCTTTTGTTCGTATTCAAGTTGTTTCTTCAAGAATAAGAGGTGCCAGAAAGCCTTTCTTATTTTTTGCAATATCATTGAAAAAAAGCAAAGTAAGGAATGTTTTTGGTACAAATATGGGCCATTTATGTCAGTAAGACATTTTTCTTGATAAAATGAGAGCTACTTGTAAATATACTCCTGGTAATATTTCTACATGCATTGTTATACAACATGTCTATGCAAGAGTATAATTAATCTTTACCACTTGAATATAAAAAAACGAATTATTATTTGATTTAATTGATAAATACTTGTATAACAAGATGTAATGTATATGATTGCATTTTAAGGTCATATAATTCTGTATTTTTTTTTATGTGACTATTTACTATACTAATTTACGAACTACGTATTTAAGTTTCTGTCCCGACTTGTACCATGTAACAAGTTTAAATGTGTGAGTTGTAAGGTTTGTATTTGCCGTTCTTTCTGAACTACAAGGACAACTGTAGTTTACTGTATAAAGGCATAGTTCGGACATAGACACTGTGTTAGTAGAGTACGATTCTTCTGCATTTTTTTCTTTAAAGGTAAAGAAAGACGGCACATATGTTCCCGCCCAAAATACAAAAGTATCATACGGGACCATGGTTTTAGTTCGTGCCTTTATCGTTGGAAATTGTGCAAAGTTTCTAGCTCAAGCCAGTGTTATAGCAACGAGATATAGCGCTGTAAGGCGACAGACGGAAATTAGACCAGGGTATTATTCAAGTGTTTGTGTTGATTTATATTTAAACTACATATTTGCAATAAATGTAGATTAAAAAGCTTACTTATATTCTGATGTCGTTTGTACTTCGTAAACGATACAGCATTGGAATGTGTCAGTAACATAATCATGGAAACAAACAGTGGCGATAGCGCTTAGCTCTACAATGATATTTAGTGTTTGCTTTCTTAAGGGTATATGAATAAAAACAAAAATAATATCAAACAGGGAAAGCCACGTACCAAAAACGCAGCCTCCCCAAAACGAGCCCCACAGAATTGTTATTCAAAGTTGTTGTGCATCAGCTATGGCCTCTTCTTTATTACTGTCAGGCTTGTACATGTACGAGAAATGATAAAAAAGTGCTAACTGATCTTGAATTATTCATCTTAAGTTTCGAAGTATTTATGTAAAATGTAAAAGCTGTATCATATTCTATTCAAAAGTTATCTAAAAATACACATATTTTAATCACATTTAACATAAACTATCAAACAGTTATGATAACTAGAAAAAATAATAGATGTATGTCGAGATACAAAACAATACAACACGACTTGATTACGACGTTTTAGTATCAATATCAATTAATTATTAATCATTAATATTAATTAATTATTAATTAATATTAATTTCAGTGGTGAAGAGCCTCAGGTGATAGACTATCAGACACAACAAGAGAAGATATTTCCTTTGTTGGCTGCAACTTATGCCTTCCTCTTCACTGGGGAAGTGATGCAAAAAGAATATGAAAGAATTAATGCCGACATGGAGAAAGGTCACTTTGATGAGATGCAAGCAGTGAGATATATTTATCTATCGAAAGTGGTTTTGTCTAATTGCTTTTCAAGTCACTAGTCAAATTAGAACAAGGTTTATGAAAACTGCACTCCAGATGGACAAGTTACGCTAAAAAAAGAAAATTTTCAATTCAAGAAAACAATTGTCATTACTGTATCAGGGGCATGTATTAGATAACGTGACAAGTTTTCAACAAAAGAAACAATAAAAGTGTGTTTGCTTACTTTTATTGTAGAATATTTCACCACGTGACAACGGGGTGGGCTATTTGGGATATCAATATTTTTAACTCGCATCAAATCAGCTGACTCCGTAGTGTAGTAGGTTAAGCCGCTGTAAATTTTTTGTAAGCGCAAAGATCCGAGTTCAAAACCTGGCTCGGGTAAAAAATTTTTTCTACCTTTATTTTTAGCTCTTACACAAAGAAAATAATCTTGATGCTGCCAAATTGAATATATATTGATTTTACCAAAAAATTAAAATTTACTAAGAATTTGGAGTGCAGTCGCTTTAAAGGGACATACCCTATAACTGATATCAAACTAGACAACCTCAAAAACATAAACAGTAAAATATTCGGAAGTATTATAACTTAATCTAAAAATTTAAGCTATGCATTCAAGACACAATGGATAAAATCTGCGGTTTAAAATTCGTTGCAGTACCGTAAACCATTCATAATATATGTAGAGTTGTTGTTGTACAATATATGGGTTTGATAGCGATTTATTACAGAAGGCTTCCATATTGATTAATTGTGGTAAAATGTTTGAACACATTATCTATGTTTCGAGAATATAATCCGCTATATGTAGGGTATGTCCTTTAAATGTTAAAATAGACCGCTATGACAAAACTAATAATGTTACTTATATTAGCGTCTATGGGTTTGGTGCGTAGTATGAAAAAAAAAGACAAGGTACTGACTAAATAAAATTCAAATTTGAGGTTATTGCTGTAATTTTGACAATCGGCGTTACACAAATTACAAAATCCTCAGATGACGTATTTTAACGAGAAAATGGTTAAGCATACCCTTCAGAGTAAATAAACATCTTACCACAACGTTTATATTTCAATTCACTGTAGCTCCATGCTTTGTCTTCGGGATTAAAAGCACTTTCCGCAGAAATAACAAGTAATGGTATAGACAAACTGCGAATGGCTTGTGGAGGCCACGGATACACACATGCCAGTGGTATCCCGAAACTCTGGATCAACATTACGCCTGCATGTACCTATGAAGGGGAAAATACCGTATTATACTTACAGTGTGCACGGTATGTTTAATCTAGAGACTGTTCGTTTTTAGAAAATGCAAATATCTTTATGAAGTCAAAAGTGCAGTAAGGTATTTTTTATTTACTTCATCAGGTATGTTTTCTTTGTCCTGTTTTGTTGTTGCTTTTAATGGCTGCTTCCGAATTCGCACCATAAGTGCGTCATGCGCGGAACGATATTCGAACTTAACAAACATAATGACATCTACATAATGTACTTCACAAAAGTATTATTGCTTAAATTTGAGACTTTTTAGACATTTCACCTAACGAAATACCGCCATAATTTCGCGCCACTAACCTAAAATTCTGATTGGCAGACAACTTAAATTAGACCACTCTAAGTATACTGTCTATGTATTTCTAAATCCACTCACTGCACCTATAGGACAAATTCAATAGAGACAACTATTGTTTAAGAGTATTTCAGAAGGGTTTGTTTGATAAACCTAGACTGGTACTGTTGTTACTGTCATTATTTTTGTGTAACTGCTTAGTACTTCTATGCACTAAAACGCATTTTTTAACACAGGTACCTTATTAAACAGTATGCACAGGCGGCAACAGGCCAGAAACTTACAGGATTTATGTCCTATCTTAACAACCCTACCAAACAAAGAAGTGCGCTTAATGATTCTCTCAACCTCAACGATCTACTTGACGCGTATGAACACACAGCCTCAAGGTATATGTTATTTTATAAGATTAAGGATCTCATTGTTGTTAATGAATACTTACTAATAATGCTTACCGATAAGAAAGTCACTGTAAATTAGTTAGACTCGAAATACACATTTCTGATTCAAATAGTTTGGTTTTATGTTTAATTGACGAAATCTGTAACAATAATAATTACTGTACAATTTATATAGGTTGATCAAGATGGCAGCTACGAGAATGCAGTCACTTATGAAAGGTGGAATGGCGATGGAGGAAGCTAGAAATATGTGTTCTGTCCCAATGGTTAACGCAGCAAAGGTAAATACTTAATGTAAAAAATAAGTTTCCATTTTTTGTTTTGGAAATATCTTGAAAGAATATCTGTTAGAGGGTTCTATTAGCAGATTGGTGAGGATCCTTGGGGCCTTCCATCTGATAAAACATTATTGAAACCAACAATGCATTACTGTGCTAAAGTAATACCAAGTGATGATTTATGCCACAAATGCCATCATTGCTAATGCTATAATTAGTAAGCATTACTTACACATTATTTTCAGAAATATTGAAGCATACAGACAGCAAGTTCGTTACAAAACTTTTTAGTGTACCTTAATAATCAAATTTTCGAACAGCTGATGCTCAGCAAATACAATAATGACAAATATTCATAAAGAATGGACATAATCTGCAACGTGGTATAGGCATGTGCAACCGTTGACACTTTTCATGTAGTACTATAAAATTCAGTGCACTTTTGAATGTCACTGGTTTTTTCATGATGTTTGATCATTATTTATTAAAATTAGTTCAGGTAACATCGAGCATTTCGACTTAAATAAATCTTATATGAATGTATACCTTAACCATATGAATATAAATATGAATATGATATTGCTATTGTAATGCCGCATTTGACCAATTAATGCTAATTTAATGCACTACTTCTACAAGTGACTGATAGCAAGCCTGCTGGGGAGCAGGGTGTCCTTTTGACCGAAGTTTGTCCACACTTTGCTCTCAGTGGTCATTTAGCATTTTGAATTAACAGATGCATGCATTTTGTATTGCAGGCTCACTGTCAAGCATACGTAGTGAATATATTTAAGACAATGGTGGATAGACCCGACCTTGATCCTCCAGTTGCGAGTGTTCTCCGGACTTTATGCAAGTTGTATGCTGTATATGGAATCAACCAGAGGCTCGGTGACTTTATTCAGGTTTACAATTACTTAATCATAGACTCATATCTTAACGCAGTATGCTGTTTTCTCATGTTTTGTTCTCCACTAGGGTATAATCTGGTTATTTTCAATTACTTGTTAACGAATTTAAGACGAATAATTCTTCGATTACACAGTTGACCTAAAACAAACTTTTGGCTTTTCATTCTAAGGACAGCTACCTAAATGCTCTGCAAACCGATTTGATCATGAACAAGACGCTTACACTATTTGCTGAAGTTCGACCCAATGCTGTAGCCCTTGTTGATGCCTTTGACTACCCAGATGAAGTCCTACAGAGTTGTTTAGGACGTTATGATGGGAGAGTGTACGAAGCTCTCTACGAATATGCCAAAACTTCGCCACTCAACAAGAAAGATGTAAGTATAACTAGAAAAGTAAACAGTAACAGGTTGAAATACTTTATTAAACTATCAAAGAAACTGCAAAATGGTATAAAGTTCTAGCGCATTTTATGACGGCTATTTATATTTGATTTGCTATTTTCAAAATATGATATGTATTTTAGGTCCACGATTCTTACCATTCCACTTTGAAGCCATTGATGGAGGGGAAACTCAAATTTGAGACACATGCTGCACGACTGTAGTCACTTTAATGCCTATTGATATCGATGTCTACATATGCCTACGGGAACGAAATTGTACAGGGACTGAACTTTGAGACGTTTAACTCGCATATAACAAAGCTACATTGGACTTTTTGCAAATACACCATACTGTATTTTTTTATCAACAAACATTATTCTTCCTTCCTACCTTCATAAATAAACAGCATCCCTTGGACAAATTTCTCAATTTCTGTCAACTGTTTGTAAAAGCAGCTTTTATACAAGTTTCTGTAAAATCTATACTAATAAAGGAAAAGGTCTGACATCGTCGCCAAAAGACAAAAACTTTGAATGTGTGTTACTGTTTTTTTTTTGTGTTGACAAAGATATACATTATATTTATATATATATATACCAGTGACATATTTAGCCAGGAAAATGCTTTCAAAGTGATTTAGGTGACTTGGTACGAAATAGTTAATTTTGTTATATATATATATATATATTTTACAGTATGCATGTTTTAGATCATTCTGTCACAGTGAAATAATACTGATACTGTGTTTCATAATATAATGTGATCCTATCGAAATGTTTTCCGAAATTGTAATATATGTTTCATCCATATCATCTTTGAATTGTGATAATTTTGTTGAAATAAAATTATGATTTACAAAACTTTAGTTCTATTGCTTCACAATTTGTTATCGATTTGTTGTGTAAAGTTCATTATAACTCTCCGGATAACATTTTCATAAATGAAATGTCTCTTCCAAAATGCTATTTCCAGGAAGCTGACCTTCTTAGTTGCTTTCTATTAAGAAAATGGGAATAAACTTACATTCAGTGTAATTTTTAGACAAGTTAACAGTTACCTAAATGGTCAGCAAGCTACTTGATCATGACCGGAACTCTTACATTATTTGCTGAAGTTCGACAGAATGCTGTTGCCCTTTGATGCATTTGACTACCAAGATGAAATTCTACAAAGTTGTATAGGGCGTTACGAAGGGGGGGGGGGGGGGGGGGGGGGGGGGGGGAGAGAAAAAATATTTTAAAAAAAAAAAACCCCCAAAAAAAAAAAAAAGAAAAAAAAAAAAAAAGGGAGGGATTATATTAAATTTTTTTTTTTTTCTTTTTGTTGCTAATGCGAGAAAGGGGGGGGGGGGGGGGGGGGGGCGGGGGGGGGGGGGGGGTTTTTTTTTACAATTCTGTTTTTAGCATACTATTAAGATAACTAAAAACTCAGATTTCAGCAATAGATTTTTTTTCTCCTGCATGAACCTTTGTGTCATTTAAAGCTTGGATATTTCGATCGTTTCTTCGTTGTGTAGAGATGAAATTATGAGTTTATTGTTAACGAAAATTAGACAGGAATGTGAGATGTGTGGTCATAGGGGTCCAGACAGACCTGTGTATTCACAGTAGGGGTCTTAGCCAATGATAGACTAGCTTTTCTTTTTCGTAATCAGCTACTGCATTCAATTTGCTACTTTTACAATAGGTAAAAGTTGATAAATGATGTTGTACAAGTTAAAGAAAAAAGTTTAAAAACTACCTATTTGAAAAAAAGAAGATAAAAATGAAAAAAAAATATTAAGTTTTTTTCTGCTTTTCAATAGAATCCACTCACATTTAACATAGAATTGTCAATGTCATACCATAAAGGGATGCATTTGTTCTTTCAAAGTGTTTAGTTATGTAAAGTTTGCTGTGTAAATACTTTTTTCAAAAAAGTTAAAGTCTGATAAATTTGAATTTTCACATAAATCTCTTAAATTTTCTGCATGTAAAATGTGTCCAAGGTATCCACATTGTCAAATATGCCTAACAAATCACATGATTGTAAAATATTGAAAAAAATACTTTTTCTGATAAAATAATCTTTCACTGTTGGGTAAGAAACTAATTTTTAAGGAAACTAAACAAATAACAATTGTCCCTACATGTCAATAAAATTGATTATCTGTTTATTGGACTTAATGCCAAGTCTAAAGACACATAACCAGACAGTATCTTATCTGATAAGGGTTCATAAAACAGTTAAAGGATTAGACCTATTGTGGTTTTGATGGTAGGTAGTCACTTGTGAAGGAGGATTTAATTGTCTTTAAGACTTATTGTGGATTCTTTCATCAGAAATCTCGTATAAAACAGAAGTAAAAACACAGCTGAAGATGCCAAAGATATATTAAAATTGGTAAAAGATATTTAGATAGAAGCAAATATCCAAGATTTTTATAACAACCATATCAGTTATTAGTTATCAATATACGAAATATCTAGGGTTTGAAGAATTTTGTGACAGTTGAAAAGCTTTATAAAATATACATGTTTTGTTTATAATTAAATATGACATAAATTGCATATTTTCTTTGAAATATTATTTTGCACAAACCATAAGTCTATAAAACTCCGTTTAACAACAACAAATTTGTTCTTTCTATTTCTTTTTCTTCGAATGAAGTGAAATATGCCTAGAATGAAGAAATTTTTCGTGGAAGAGAAATACTATACACTTTTTTCAGACTGTCGCATAAGAAACTTATATGAGTAATTTACAAACATAACTCACCACTTTATCCAATTTGAAAGAGAAAGTACATACCTCTATGGTATTACATTGACAATGTACTAACCACTATCTAATCATGTTACATATACGTAGATTTCATTAACACACAGGTAAAATATTTCTTTATTCGTTTCAAAATAATAAGTTCTTAAACTTTAATAAGGCAGATCATGATTTATAACCTTTTACCTACTGTAATAGTAGCTATGCAGTAGCTGATTTTGAAAGACAAAAGCTTGTCTATCATTGACGTAGACCCCTACTGTGAATACACAGGTCTGTCTGGCACCATGTGGCTACATATGTCACATTCCCGTTCAATTGTCGGTAAAAGAAGTTGTGTATCAATACATCAGTGGAATGAACACTAGAATGAAACCGTTTTGACACGCTGCTTATTTTGTGCCACTCCGGTCCGTCAAAGTTAACGCGTATTTTACGCACTTCACGAAAACAAAATGTACCTCAAATTGTAGTGTTTGTCCATTTGTTTAAAAGTTAAGGGATTCTATCTTTTCGAGATATCTGGTCAAATGAAGGAAACATTCGCATTTGCAAAGGCATAATTCTTTTTCGTGGCACGTTCAATATCTACAAAAGGCTGAAATATATATGCTAAAGCAAAGATTGGATTGAAAATGGTCATCTCTCAAAATTATACAAAATGTGAACTACCAGAAACGTATGTACATATTTCTCTTGCTGGGCCAACGCTTAATGGACTATGAATCCATTTGAATGTCTTCTCCACTTCAAAGCTGTGGAATAGACCTAGGTTTCCTTGAAATATCTGGTCATTGAAATCACTAAAAGCTCGTTTAACTAAAATTTACATTGAAAGAGGTTGGATATATGGTGGGATATGAATATAAAACAAAGAAACGAAAACGGCCATAGTGAAGAAAACAGTTTATCCACTTTCAAATTAAACATGTTCTAATATCATAGCGCTTCAATTACGTTTCAAGGTACTGACTTAACAAACATCACTATATATACACACTTTATTTTCCTCCAATTATGAATAGCACTTAACGAATATAGAATCCATTAACATATAAATGTTTGCAAATGAGAAAAAAAGTAATCATTCACTATTAAAAATAATATGTTGGTGTCAAGAAGAACAAATCTTTAAAGCATGCTTTTTGTAAAATACATCATTTGGCCTATGGGTCAAGATTATATTGAAAACATCTATGGTCAATGTAAACTTAGACAAAATAAAAATTATCAGTTGTGATCATATATTGAATTCGCCGTTCTAATACGAAGTGAATTTAACACATACACCCGATTTACTTCAGTCAAATTATAACGCCCAGCGTGACGCTTGTTTATGCACTAGAACCGAACTGTTATTGTTTTAGTCCCAGCGGTAAACACACTTATGATTTTTTCCGTTTAGGTATCCACCCTTTGTCAATTCTTTGAACCAACCCGTATAGTGTTTTAGCACATACAGTTTTGTTTTAAATACTTTGCATTCCGACAAATTTGACTGAATGTGAACAATACCCCAAAATGTCATCAATGAATGTATGAACTCATTACATTAAAGAAACATGTATACTTATGTCCGACTAACTATTTTTTTACGATACAGCATAAGAAAGACATACAAAACACTACTGGTCAAAACAATTACTGAACCCACACCAATTGACTAAGAACCGTGTCAGTATCAATATGTTGTTCACTCCTATAAATCTTCTCGGCCAAATTTGACCTCCGCCTTTCAACTTAGTGCCCCTGACAAATCATTTGACGTAACATTTTCCGAACTGCTTTTCTCAAAACGTTGTACCTGTACACCATTGTTGTTGTTTTTAAACAGACTGTTAGATAAACCAGTGTAAAAAAGAATGATCTAATAGATATGATGATCGAAGAATCAACCAGCATTCCGACAATACAAAAAATCATAAACAAAAGGGGGGCAACTGCGTCCATGACTAGTGTTATTCCCATTTCCCTGAGCGCTCGTTGTTTAGTTGAAGTTACAAAGAGGGATGGTGTCGCCTTTGTTGGCCTCGGTACGATGCCTTTACCAGCATATCTATTGCAAATGTTTCTGTTATTGGCTGAAGACTGTTCATGAATTGTAAGGTCTGTGTTCCCTTTATTATCTGCTCTGCATTTAACTTGAGCAACTTGGATGTTGTTCTCAGAATTTACAACGTTTAGTGCAGGTAAATTTACTTTACTGTCTCGGTCATAACACACATGATTTGATTGAGTAGGTTCTTTGTCTGATGAATGAGGAATTTCATGGTGTTTTCTTTCGGTTTTATTGTCCGTTTCTCTCTGTGGCATAACAGTTAAAGGAATGACAGATAGTCTAATTCGTTTTGAAAGTTGATATCGTAGTATTCCATAAAGAATTCCGTTAACAAGGTATGGTAAATTCAGCACTGTTGCAATAATTAGAAATAGTCGATTGTGGTTACTGTAAACTAGGAGGGTACAGTAATGAAGTTGGGTATCATTGCCTTTGTTCTGTCCGCTGGCGTACAACACGACAGACGTTCCACATGCAATAAAAATACTAGCATTAAAACCAAATATTATTCTTTTTTGCTTAACACTGTACTGTCTATACAAATTTTGTGGTGATCTCATAAAAACAAGAGATCTTTGTATACATATGAACATTGCCTGAAATGAACTTTGAAGCAGAGTTATGACAAGTATATCTAAAAGTACAACACACGTGATAATGTCAGGTTCATTTTGCAGGTCCACAAGAGAAAACGCGTAAATAATTGTCATAGAAAACCCCATTACGCACATATTATACGCCATACACTGTAAATTGAATGCGTGCTGCGACCATATGTTATTGCCATTCAAGATAAAGCAAATTGCTACGACACCACTACTGATAAAGTTCCAACACGAAAATGCTAGAAGTATTACAATAATAATCGCCACACTTATCTCCATTCTTTCGTCAAAATAAATACAAAGATACAACAATAAAGCGTTATTCATATAAATACTACTTGCGCTTAGTATTAACTTAGTTCTGAGCTCAACTGAAATTGTGAAACAACTCGATCTCAAACATGCGCGCGCACTCATTTACATATTTCATAAAGAGGTAAACATGCATAGGTCTACGTTCGTATTAAATATCGGAATTTCTTACTGACAACAACCTACAGAATTCTAAAACAGTTGTAGACGTGAAGTTCAAAGCATTATGAACATACACCAAGTCGACCAAAAGTATTTGTACAAATCGTTGCATTTTAAAATGTCCCTGCCTTTTTATTGACCTATATTGAAGACGTTTTATATATAAAAAATCGCTTAAGGCATTCGTTTCAAAGATTGATGACATATACTTCCTGTAAAGCTTTACCTCATTGGAACAGGAATTGCTCTTGACGATGTCATATTGACGATTTTGACTGTCTACAATCTGACAAATCAAGCAAGTAGATGTTATGACCGAGGTGTATTAAAATGCTATACTTTACTTTGTACCGTTTTTACTTTTTTAACAATATTAGTAATTTCAAAAAAGCGTTTTACAATATGATACAATGTAGATTAAAATTGTTCAGAATTCTTTGAACAATTGTGGTAGAGATACCAAGTGTCATCAAATTGGCCCAGTGGTTTTAGAGGACATGTTTTTGTAGATGTGCTTATGGTCCGCCGTCCTTGTTCAAGCCGTAAGTTTTCCACTTCACTTCAAGACGAAATTGTACAACCTTTTCATCACAGTTACAATTAAAGGTTTGGTTTAAGTCTTACTTTTCTCGACAATGAACGGCATAGTTAGACCACCTTATTAAAACCAGATAGTGTATGTTGAAAATCATCATAGGCCTAAATTATTTTCTTTCCTTTTTTTCCTCGAACCCTTGCATAGCGACGTGCTTTCAAAACAGAATAATCTTACTAGATGTTCAATATATTCCAGTGGTTGACCATTAAATCGTTGTTTGTATTCAAACGAAGTATCTCGAACATGATAAAAAAATTTAAACAGCAGCGCCTATCGGTCAAAGTTCGTAGCTAAATATATAAAGACAAACTATTAGAGTCGCCGACCTTGGTCATTTTTAAGCCCAGACATATACCTTTCGATTTCTGAACCTATTTAAGTCCTTTCTTTCCTGTTATATATTCTTAGTTGTTGTTTGTTACATTTGATTTAAGAAGAATCTAACTTGAATTGGCATAGCTAATCAGCATCAACCTTTACCATAGAAACTAATTATAACATGTATGGTCACTTGATTTACATTTGATTAAAGAAGAATCTAATCTCTGTTCTAAAAGCTGAGTTGTCATAGCTAATCAGCATCAACCTTTACCATAGAAAGAATTATTACAGTCGCATGATGACTTCCATCAGAAAGAATTATGCATGCACTGATAGAATGATAAAACTGTATTCATTTTATTCTAACACAATGCTGAAGTATTGTTTTTTTCCGTATGTCTCGTCTTTATGAAAACGAGTTGACAGTAACGTTTGTATTGTTCTCCTTTATTGTACAAGTAACAATCAGCTGAATCGGTAAGACATCTGTCACGGTAATTAAATGTACCACCAAAAGGGATAATGTGTCTGTCAAGTCATTATTGTAAAAGTATAAGAAGCTTGGTGAGTGGAAAGTTTCAAAATTCTACACCTGCGTTGTTACCGCATAAAACAGTTACCCTCGAGCCAGATATTCCCATCTGCACGTGCAACCAGTGAAAGATTCTTATAATATCTATTTAAAATACATATTGTCTATTTAAAATCCATTCAGTTCAAATATTTGATTAGAAAACTAAGGCTAGTGAATGTAACAGAATCCTGTTACAGGTTGGTTTAAACAATATTTATATATGATCAATTTTCATATAATTATATGAATTTACAATATACACATGTAAACATTAGAACATATATATATAACAAACTGAATCAATTATCAGTGTAGTGTTACAGTTTTACCTTTATTTAATATCACTATATTATACAGTTTCCTATTATGTAATTATGCTTAATATTTTCCCTTCCGTAGGATTTCTTCAAACTTGGCATGTCGACTGAGAATCAAGTTTGAAACAGAAATCTGAAATAAAAATCATAGGTCACCGGCCTTGATCTTGAAATATCTGCCTTTAAAAATCAGAAGCTATAGCAAAATGCTGTGTTCGAAGTTTGCAGAAACTCTATGAAAAGGAAATGTTGGCCTTATATGCGTATGTGAAACTGCAGCAAATGTCCTTAAGATAAACTTGAATGCTTGAAAGTATTATAATATTCAAATCTGTATACAAAGTATTTAAGGTCTTAAAGTTTTTTTCCAGTTTTTCATATATACTAATCTATTTAATTTAAATTGCGAAACAAATTCTTACAACTTATATTAATCGCTCTCGAGACTCACTGTAGATGGAATCAACCTCGAATTGTCTGTATATTGTCTAAAAGCACTACCAACACTTACTAGGCACTTTTATAATTTCATTGTTACGGTTTCGTGTGTTAGTTAATATCAGGTCAGGCGTGCACAATTGTGTAGGTGGATATTTAAGAATGTTTGTATAGGAAAACTAGATGCAAACTTTTAATTCATTGAAATGCAGCGATTAATAAATTTGTTCCGAAATGTTATGACAGTATAGCTTGTTGAAAAGGTCTCTGGTTAACTTTTCAACCAAAAGACCATTTCAAGACGGTGACCTTAAATTTAAACTATTTGTCATGTATTTGTACTATACTTTGTGGTGTAATCCCGATATATGTATGTATTGTTTTTTACTTGTTGCACAAAACGAAAACGTTTGCAATGTATAGTAAATATTACAGCTGTCTGCTGCATTTTCCTCTTGTTCAGAGTATTTATCCGTATGTATGCAGGTTTGGGTGCTTGTGGACGCCATGTATGATGGTGATTGGGGACTACTTTTCTCATTTCAAATCTTATATGTATTTGACAATTCGTGTAAATTAAAAGTTTTCTTCTCATAATCAAATTTTCTTTGTGTTGTCTAAACGTTTGGTTAAAGGTTTGAAAATTAAAGCAAGGCGAGAAGAAATGAATATTACATGCATTCTTTTAAATTCTTATGATCAACTGACACTAAAACATTTATTTCATCCTATATAAACTTGATATGTCACCTTGTCGAAATAAAGAACTTTTTAGTATTATAATTATTATCATTATTATTATCATTATCATCATCATTATCATCATCATCATCATTGTCGACTTGATTTGTCTTGTCATTCGCATAATTATTAACAAACTTCCTCTAGTTTTCTTTGATCTATCGCTTGTTGCTATGGGACATGACGTCACCACAAAATATTCAAGCTGTTTGTAATCGAAAGTAAAGAAAATAAATGGAAACTGGATCTGGTGTCAAATTATTTTAAAGCCCAAACGGTTGTTTGATCTGCAACGAAGAAAAGGAAATTACAGCGGTACGTCAAATATAATTACTGCAGCCGATGTATCGCAATCTCCGTTGCAGAGTTACCGTTCCTTACACTCACTATCATGTGAATGTAAAGACAGCCGATAGTGTAAGAGAGTGGATGTATCGGGCGTTGATCGTGCAGCTAAAAATACCGACAAAGATCATTGACAATCGCCTGGCAGTCTGAATGATTGAACTTAAACTCTTTGGAGGTCAGATACTATATTATTTGATATCTAAATATATCTACGTTTTGTGAATCCTTAGTCAGTATTAAAATAACAGATTTTAGCGAACATGCTTGCTAATAGAATTAGTTAAATCCTGTAGTCAGGTTTAAGAGACAGTGCGTCACATAAATCATTTTAGATCTGTTGATAGTTAACAAATATACTGTAGTATGAAATAACACCTACATTTGAGATCAGGTGGGAACAATCGGAGCATCACTCGGCCTTTTCCATAGAAATAACGAAAAGCCTTTGTAAAGGCCAATTTTTCCAGGGGAAATCTCCCAGCGAGACGGCTTTAATAGTTTCACTTTTTTTTTTAAAGGTCGATTACTTATACCAAATATTTTTTTAAATCATGCCTAATCTGAAGGGGGCTTTTTTCCAAAAAAAAAAATTTTTTTTTTTTTTTTTTTTTTTCTTTTTTTTTTTTATTTTTTTTTTTTAAAAAAAAAATAAATAAACGAAAGTAGGTTATCCCAATTTCAAATTCTGTAATTTCCGAAATCTCCCAGAAGGGCTTTACATAGGTTGTACACAAATAAGCATGCCTAATTTGAATTATAATTGAAGAACTTTACTTCCAATGAAGTGCAAAGTATATGTCTGACTGTTAAAAGCGAAAGTAGGACAAAGAGACCACCCAGGTCAATCTAAGGAAATACACAGACATTCACTCGTTTTTCTGCAGCAGCAGTATTTCGAACAGAGGAATACTCCACGGCTTAAGAAGCCAGTTTCAAACTGTATTTCCCTGTTACAATTCCAGATTTAAAAGAAAATTCGATTTGATTTGGTGTTAGTAATGGACCTTTAACAAAGTAACACTGCCCGTAACGCGCACTACTCCAGCAGTGGTTAAGTGAGGAAAAGATTGTGCGACCTTCCGGTGCAAGATCAAGGAAAAACGATGTGAAGGAAGGCATGTGTTTGCTTTTAAATAGAATAGTATCTTTCAAACCTTAATCATATATCAGTTTTATAAGACCTTAATGATGTTTCAGCGTTGCTAAACGAAAACCTAAAACTGTCAAAGTGAGAACAAAAATCCTGCACTCGGGAAAACGCCAAAAGTATACTCGTTTTTTTTTATTTTTAGATGAATATTGAAGAAGATTTTCTGGATTTAATATACCTAACTAGCGAGTTGTTTTGCTGTTCCTTACTGGAATGTTTTTAAAATATATCTGATTTTAAGAAAATTGTATAAACCTTTTCTAAAAAGTAACGGTAATGCATAGCCACGTCATGTCACTTTGTGTCCATATTTCCCGTTGAAAAACTGTGTCAAAATGAGTAAGACATATTCATTTGGTCTTATGGTCACTACTTTTTAACCCGAATATCTGGCATAGACGACAGCAAGGCCTGTAAGTCACGAATATGACAGAGGATCAGGTTTATTCCAAGTTTTATTTGGAAAAGCATGGCCAAACTGTACTGTTCTGTTAAGCTGGGTCAAAACGAAGTAACGTTTGATTGAACAGCATATGCTTTTGTGCTTTGCACCATTTTGTATTTGGACGATATGTACGTACAGTTGACAAGTCTTGATTGTTTTCATTTTTTAGCACACCCGTTGTCGGCAAAGCAAAACCTTCACCCGGTGGTCTGGGCACAATTGTCTTAAAATCAGAAAGGGTGGGGGGGGTCAATTTTCTTAATATGAGAAAAGCTTTCCAAATATACATGAATAGTTAATCCACCAGGTTATGATATATATTCACCCCAACATATCAGAAATAGTAATTTCTGGATGATTCGTCTAGAAATTTATCATGTGACATATTTTTTGGCAATGTTTTGCTATATCAATTTGAAAATGGAATTGAAACCTTGGATTTTTATATAAATCTTTTGTAAGATTTATCTTCCTGAAAAAAACACACACACAAGGAAATATTTTTTTTAAAACCTTTTTCCTTAGATTTGCGCCTTGGCCGGGAATATGTAAGCATTGTCTACATTTTATAGGCGGTGAAGGTTGTTCACGCTTATGGGCCAGATAGCTGCAAAGAGTTTGACATAAACAACTATTTTTTTTCTTTGTACAGTTTTAAACTACAGATATCATCACTGACTGCATTTATTACGTTTGCAAAGAAATAATTTTCTAAAAGTTTGGCAAAAATATACATTTCTGCGATGAACAAAGATTTTAAAACACTATGCAGATTTTTCTGGATAACGAATTGCAGATTACGAAGTCGATTATATTTAGATAAACTACTGACAGCAACAAATGACTTAAAAGTTTCAATGATCTTTAATTTTGTAACGTTAGTTTATCGATAGAGACAACTTCTTTCGTTAGTCCTTTCATTGTAACACTTTATCTTTAATAGATAAAGGTTGTTAATACAGCAGTTGGAATACTTTAAAATTTTCGTTTCGCAGTTTGTCACATATTTTCGTTGCACCGATCGATCCTGATTTAGGTAAAATATCAGTCCTAGTTAAACGATAGTAAGTACAATTCTAACACGATCTGTGCTATTTACTTACATACACAAAGAATTAACGAGGTCATATTTCAACACAGTACTGCACGCGCCTTGAAAAGTGCACTGTAAAAACAGAAAGGAAACTTTACACTGAAATGGGTGGCAGCTGGGTTGCCACCCATTTTGGTGTAAAGTAACCCTATTGTTTTTATGGAAACAATACACCCTGCTATCGGGGAAGCAGGACACCGTTCATGGTGTTACTTAACACGTTTTTCACAAGAAAAACATAACACGTTAGTGTAAGCGTACACTTTCATTACAATAAACCCTTTCTTTTTCACTAAAGGTTCTCATGACGGCAAAATCTTGACTCATATAATCTTGGTCATATCACTCCCATCACATTTCTTGAGAATGTCAAACAGATGGTTTGTGTAAGACCAATATTTAAGAAGATCTTAGTCAGTGGTTTCGTAACTATATTTTCAAATAACTACTTATCTGAACTCTTTACAACATCCTGACGGGTTTCATAACTAAACGTCACGAAAAGACTTTTCGTTCATAATTTCGCGAATAATAGCCAAGTGTTCATGTATGCTACACGGATGTGTCCGTCTTAGCCACGCTACAATTTGAGACCAATAACCATGTGCATGGGATGCGGCATAGAATTAAGGCACATGCAAGTCCTTGGTCAGTTGACTTGTTTACGATACACGAATTTTAGGGCAAAGGTAGACTTCCGTGTTACTATATCTGACCAACTTACACTTGTACGGATTTACAAAACGCCAGATCGGGAGTATCTCTTCACTGATTTTGGAGTAAAATTGCATTTCGGTGATTCTCTACTCGCAAACGGTGTAACTTACACGGTAACACCATTTTACAAGCTGGTTTACACTATATTCAGAGATAATTAACACTTATTTTTTACAGTGTGGTACTCTGGTGAAATTTACTCCGCCGTTTAATGTGCTTAATATGCGTCAAAATTCATTCTGACTGCATGGTAGTAAATGTTAAGAAAAATATGTGAAGCTGTATAGAAAAATAAGGAAAAAGGTTATTGTACATTACTATGTAACATAAATTACTTTTATGCTATCAGTTTAAGTGAAGCGATATCAAACACACTGAGAACGACGTTAATTTATGCGCGTCAGGTGTAACAAAAATATTTGATCCGCATGATTTCTACTTAAAAACGAAATATGAAAATGATGTCAAACTTTCTCATTTTGCGTATAGTATATGTTAAATGTCGCCGAAAGTTGCCATTAAAATATAAAACATTTTTAACGGCTCCTTGAAGCAGACATGTATAAAACTTCTGTTAGGATGAAAGTGTCCCATCTTTGAACAGATGTATTTTCATTTTGTTCAAATGAATGCGAAAATGTCCCCCGACGTCAAATCTATTAAGATGCGACGTTGCACAGCCCCCGAATTACGGTAATGTTGACATTAATTGTCAAATGAAGATACGGAAACGTTATATTTTTCAAAATATTGTCCACATATCAGTATTTTAATGCATATTTATTCATATTCTAAAACGATCTATCGTTTTGAATGTTATAACACTTACTGTGTCAGTAGATTAAGTTATATGTCTTTGTCGGTAATGGTTTAAGCTAAATTCTGCATTTTAAGGATGTCTGCTACGTTGTGTTCAGATTTCAACGATTTTCTGAAAATCAACATATATCAAGGGGAACATATCACCATCAAAATAAAACCTTAAAAAAGGTACCTATCCAGGCTTTTTTTCGCGCTAGGCTTCAACAAACTATGTCACCATATTTGGGAATGCAAAAACATTATTAAGTCATAGTTTACCATCATTATCTCCTGTTTATTCCATTAGGTAAAACCAATCATTTTTTATTACATGAATGTTGAAAATAATGGTACTGTGATTGAAAATCACTAAAAAAATTGACTCGGAACAAATAGTTGCCGAAATGCAAAATGTTAAAATTAAATTACCCCACCCACTTATTTTCAGAATGGCACTTAATTCATGCATATCGATGGCCTTTAAATCAGTGAAGGGATTTCAACGATTTTCTGAAAATCAACATACATCAAGGGGAACATATCACCATCAAAATAAAACCTTAAAAAAAGTACCTATCCAGGCTTTTTTTGGCGCTAGGCTTCAACAAACTATGTCACCATATTTTGGAATGCAAAAACATTATTAAGCCACAGTAAACCATCATTATCTCCTGTTTATTCCATTAGGTAAAACCAAACATTTTTTATTACATGAATGTTGAAAATAATGGTACTGTGATTGAAAATCACTAAAAAAAATTGACTCGGAACAAATAGTTGCCGAAATGCAAAATGTTAAAATTAAATTACCCCACCCACTTATTTTCAGAATGGCACTTAATTCATGCATATCGATGGCCTTTAAATCAGTGAAGGGATTTCAACGATTTTCTGAAAATCAACATACATCAAGGGGAACATATCACCATCAAAATAAAACCTTAAAAAAGGTACCTATCCAGGCTTTTTTTGGCACTAGGCTTCAACAAACTATGTCACCATATTTGGGAATGCAAAAACATTATTAAGTCATTATTAACCATCATTATCTCCTGTTTATTCCATTAGGTAAAACCAAACATTTTTTTATTACATGATTGTTGGAAATAATGGTACTGTGAATGAAAATCACTAAAAAAACAGAACAATCAGTAATACATATAAATGATACATGTTTGCCAAGTTTAAAATGGTTTTCAAGAAATGACTTCCAACTCTGAAAAACACTTTCACAATCTTCTATAAATTTATGGTATATTATGACCATCTAGGGATGAATGTCACACAGTTTCTGTAATTTGTCCCATTTTTTCAGCAATCCCTCCATTTCACTTTATACTAATACTCTCATGTTCACCTGAAATTAAAAACATTCCCCTGTTACATGCAACTGCGATCATATTATTTGCATTTTGATTAAATAAAATAATGCTTTTAATTGATCTTTAATAGAAACAAAGTATAACATTATTCAAATAAAAAAAATGGTTTTGCATAATTGCACTACTCATTTACAACACCCATCTTTAGTTTGACTTTAGTATTGAATGGACTGGCTGGAGTTACATATGAAAATGTATGGTGAAGTTATTGAGAAATAGCAACAGTGTTTGAAGATGTTTGTTAGATAAGATTGTGTAAGATAGCTTACTGGTTAACTTTCAAAATATTTTTTTGAGTCAGTTTGATAAAACTATGTCTTCACTAAAATAAAACTATCGGGTTCATTACATCTAAAAAATTGGTCACTGAGGTATGTGAGCAAGTTAGAACTGCTTACTCTGACAGTCCATGGAGTTTAATCAGTCTACAGTCTGCTATTCAGTTCTCTTTCCATTTTTATCAC
Organism: Saxidomus purpurata; assembly: GCA_022818135.1. NCBI lineage: Eukaryota > Metazoa > Mollusca > Bivalvia > Venerida > Veneridae > Saxidomus > Saxidomus purpurata. The sequence continues at coordinate 1,978,856 of JAFMSR010000017.1, forward strand.
ATTGTCCTAGAATACTAGTTTATACAACCCAAACAAAACATCTTGTTTAATGCAAGAATGTTGGGTACACATTAGGTGTCTGTATAGTTGTTATTCATGAAATGAGGGCACATGAATTGAACATACTAAGCCTGTTTTGTTTGTTTAGAAAGACATGCAATTCTTACCTATTAAATTTAGCCATATTGCATACCAAGCAAACAGATCATTAGTTCAGTCCAGCTGTATTGTCAATATGCATCTAAAAACAAATGTGTAAACAGAAGTAAATATAATCCCATAATTTTAAAATTTTGAAGATGAAACTCTCTGTATGTATCAGATACTGACATTACAAAAGTAAATATCAATTTGTATTCTGAGACCATACACATATGATCAATCATGAGTAATAGTGACACAAAAGTATCTTACAAAGATCTGCTATTGAATCCTGTTTAGGTACTTTTTAACATGTAAGTACTTTCAATCCTTATATATGCATGTATTCATCTGTAAAAGACAATACAGTTTGTGTATGAGAATAACTGCAGTGTACAAAGAAGTAGATGTATATTGCAAAATGTGATATTATGGCATAATAGTGTTATTGTGTCAGCCAATTATCCTTAAAACTCAAAATCTCAAGATATCATACCATGGTATTCAAAAAATTCAATTGTTATATAGAGTTTTATTAGAAAAGCACTGTTGGGAGTATTTGAAACCCTTGCAGACCATAAAAAATAAATACCTGATGTGCATTTTGTGTACATGTATCTTGCATCTACAGGTGGACATTCAGCTGTATTGTGAATTTTAAATGTACACTCTGCTGCTTTCCAAGTACATTGACTTTCCTCTATCAAGTAAAATAGCTGAGTTCCTGTAAAAGAAAAAGATATGAAACTACATACATTTTCCTGCCATTTTATAAAAATATGTAACAGAGTATGTGACTACCTAGCAAGTATTGAGAAACAATTTTGGCAAAAACTATGCAAGTTAGAATTCAAAAGCAGATCTGAATCATAAATTCACTTTTTCATTTGTTATACTTAAATGAAGAAACAAAAAGGACATTAATTATACATGTAGTATTACATTCAGCTCTGTCAACAGTATCTTGTCCTTCAGCACATAAGCAAACAAATGGCATTTCCTTGGTGTCTTAACCAATATTGGCCCAACTTGTTGAGGCTGATGAAGACAATGCACCCATTGTAAGTAGTTGTTTTCAGCATCTGGTCTGCATGGTGGGCTGCCTAAAGCAAAGGAAAAATCTATAAAGATAATGTCACAATTAAAGTATACTTAGTGACTGTGAACTCAATATGATATTAGTTCATTAAGCTGGGAAGCCCAGGGAACAATCACCAGTTCATAAACCAGAATTTATGGCAAGTTTTTGTACTAGACATAGTGTGCACATGCATACATTTTTACTTTAAAGTTTGATTCTTATTAACTAATTCCTCTACAAACAGTGCCATGCATCTTTGGTGCAGGTAGGTCATATGCAATATGTTTACTAGAATCTACAACTTTAGAACAGCAGTTTATATACCATGGTGTTTACTGCAGCCTTTTCAGATTTAGTAACAAAGTATTTTATCATCCTCAAATGCATCTCTTTAGCTTTGAACAAAATCATCATCATCATCATCATCATCATCACTCTGCATCAACAGCAGTATAGTTATAATTATATGTAATAGAATACACACATGATATGTTATTATCATTATGATATTTCCATGGGCTAAAGTAAATAGCTAGTCCAACAGTAAGGCTGTTGAAATTCCTTATCTACCAGGCATCCACTACAGCACAAGGTTGTAAGTCCTCGGCAGGATAAGAAAATGTTTTTGAAATCATTCTTCCTGGCTTATTTCCCCAGGTCTAGAATAAATTATATCTACAGCATATTTGAATTTATGTGATCAATATAACTTGGTTGCTGTTTCATGATTCCTCGGTGTCAGTTTTACTTCCGGGTCTAATTATATCGAAAAAGTGATCTTATTCTCTAATAACAAGTGAGAAATAAATACTTACGTAACTGGAGGGTGAATACAAACACATCCAGCGTCAACATCAACAACATAAATGCGTATCTAACCTTTCAAACCGCTTTATAAAATAAAACTTTTTAGCACTTTCAGTTTGACCTTCGCGGACGTAATACACCGTTTATGACGTCATCGGCACTCCGCAGATTAATCAATAAATTGTGATATTTGAAACATAATAGGTTGTACACCACGAAATGAGACTCATTGGTGATTACTGCATGTAAAACAGTGAAATAAAGTAGCGACCTATACTTTCTGAAAGTTTACAGATCATTTTTTCAGTGGATAGCTATTTTACGACATTTGCTCACTTCCGATAGTTAGCGCATGTGCAGAACAACGTAGCAGACATCCTTAATGTAATAAACGGTAAATATTTTACAAAAATACTGTGGTAATGTACAAAATGAGTATTTCCTATGTTTTAAATGGTATTAATTTTATATTCAATTTAGGACTAAGATAGTATCGTGTGTAAATTACTTTTTTTCACAATAGCAGTAATGTCAGAAATTAAAGTCCGGACAATCTGTGAGCTTAGAGGTTCATAGACACAGGTATTATAGCACTGTAGTGCACAATCTCTGCATTCTAGAACTATCAACTTGAGCGTGTTTTCACATATGAAATGTTTGAAGCAGTACATACACTGAAGTTAATCTTTATTCGCGAGAATAAGGGTAACCATTTTGTGAAGCTATATAAAATGTGGAAGATAAAGACCGGACACGAAATTACGGAAGACGGACGGACGGAAGAGCGCAATCTGACAGTCCCGAACCATTCAAAGTTGACCGGTAGGGAACTAATAATAAGAACAAGAATACCATTGATGCAAAGCATCAAAGGGCGCCGAAAATAGTTTTGTACATGTGTGGCGTTAAATAGCTAAAATTAGCTTTTTGATAAGCAATCATTATTAGTTTGATTTGAATGAAAAATTTTATGAATATTTGCAGAAAACATTTAAAATCATGGTGGTTTTAAAGCTGAAAAAAAAAACGGAAGAAAAATTATTTTAAAAAATTGGGTTTGACCGGGATTTGAACTCCACTCGTAAAATTAGGCGGTCATCAGCTTACCCACTACACCACGGAGACTGACTTTAAAGCACGTGGTAAAAAATAAGCTGATATTATAATTTTGCAAAACCGATAAGGGAGAAGTTGTTTTACGTTTTCGTATTTTTTCTAAAAGATATGAAAAGGAACATTACAATTAAACAATTACGTTTTAATGAAGGAAATGTGTATAATCAATATTTTAATGTCTATTTCGTATTATTTTAGCATACAGTTAAAACCATTTTTCTTCGCATTCTAATAACCGCTCCTACCATGTACTTCCGGAAAAACTATTCCATAATAGGCCGCCGCCGTCATCGGCGGCGCCAATAATTACGAATAAAGTATGTCCCCCCTATCTCCCATATGAAGGCAAGGTGCCTTGCCAAGTGCTTCATTCGTTTTCACAATGTAACCTGGATAATGATAGAACTATCGCATGCAGTACAGTCCTTGCATGAACATAACTATGTATCTCTAAAAATTGACGCCTTGGATGCATAACGGGCAAATACAGATATTAAAAAATTGTCATCGTCAAACAATACGGAAAAGAAATTTAACTCAAAGTGGTTTGTATTTATGTTCAACGGAGATAAGCCTATCATTTGCCTTGTATGGTTATAAGGTTTTTCCGTATATACTTCCTAGAAAGCTACGATACTATAACATAGATATCGGATGTTTACAAAACTTTGGAATACATAATCAATTCTTTCGTATTGTAAACATGTATCACAACTAATACATATATATGTATTATATATTGTACAATAGTATCTAGCAAAACACGTGGCTTTAAGAAAATGTAATTTTTCGGTATACGGAGCAGTATGTCTACAAAGAAACCAAAACCTACTTTTTTCTTTTATATTTTTGTGTCAACTAACGGTACTAGCCAAAGGGGTACATCACATAATGGTTTTGGGTGGTCTGGGGGTATTAATGCCCCTTTATATAGACAAGGGCTCCAGCTGTCAAAATCACAATTTTGGTATATGGTCATTATAAACTGCCGAAGTCACAAATTTTATCCGATTTTTCCAACTGATATACCCTGACACAGCATAAACATTTATCTCTACAGAAAACATTTTCATTTCTTGCTGTTGTTAACCGTTTTTGCACAGCGAGCTCAGAAACTCGTCAAATTTTATCAAAAGCGTTTTTCCGACAAGTTCGCGTTCACCGGAAAATCGTTCAATTTCGCCTGTTAAACACGTGTACGGCACGCGAACAAAGGGAAATGAATTATGCTATTAAAAATATTATCCAAATGTATCTCACAAAAACAAAAATAATATCAAACAGGGAATGCCACGTACCAAAAACGCAGCCCCCCCCAAACGAGCCCCACAGCACCCAGAAGTGCACACCACCAACACACATACACACACACACACACACACACGCACACACACACACACAACACACACACACACACACACACACACAATCATGTACACACACAAACATACACTACCAACACACACAAGCATACAAAGCAAACACACGAGGACAAAACGAACAATTAACGGAACACAGTGGGGCACCGCCTTGGAACGGTCAGTGGCAAAAACACCACTGGGGAGCTTAAACCGGTTTATGGTGCGCACCCAACCTCACTCTTACCCCCACCATGTTCCAAAGTCACAGGACAGTGTAAATAAAAGTAATCCCTGCTAGGTGAATCTCTAACACACGCAACGGAAACAAAAGGCATGGTATGTAAAACACAAAAATGCTCGTGTATAAATATATAAAAAGCAAACCTTGAGAACCAAAAAACGTATGTACTCAATGCATTTGCAGAAGGCAGAGCACCAAGAGAAACACCCTTAAGGGCCCGACGAAACAGGCCAGAGGACAGAAATCAAAACAGTTTCGTCCCAGTGGGATTTAAAAACTGCCCATCACAGAGTCCTCCCCCTCTTCCGTCAGACACAATCAAAGAGGGAAGCATAGCGTCCAACTGCAAACGGGTTGAACACAAACCTCAATTTTTAATCACTAGCAGGTCTATATCTCCTGCAATGCTTTGTTTATTGTCGCACCCGAAGTAAACTTTTCTTCAGCTTCCATTCCAATCACATGACACCCTAGAGACACAGTTAAAATAATTTGTAACCCGAAAAAAGAGACGCACGTTCAAAATTGCAGCAATTTCTTGTTTGACAGATCAGGCTATGACTGGTACAATATACAACTGTATTTTTTTTTTTTTTTTACCAAATTGTTTTATAGAAACAAAGTATGAGACTTTTGATACAACTTTTGTGCTTGGTGTAGATCAAGATCTACTCGTTAGTATCCTGATAATGATGCTAAGATACTCTAGGTGAACCCGGGTATGTTTGTTAACCTGTCATTTGAATAACTTGCAATAAATTCTTCCTTTACCAATAGCAATGGTTCTGAAGCACCATTTCTCTTAAGCAAACTTAAGCGGGAAACATTTTCAGTAAAACAAAGTTTCACTTAAACCTCAAACGTTTTTCTACCAAGCAATTATATATTAAGTAAATAAGCGGTAGTTACAATTATAAGTAGGAAATGTGAATATTTTGATTAGACTGCTATCAAAGTCAAGAGGGTCGTATCATTTCACTGCTAAGTACCCACTCGACTAAACCCTTTCCAGTATCATTTCAAAATCAGTCAGAATTCAATTTCTCTGAACTACTTGAAGTTTTGTATCCTGTATTCTGTTGTAAATTTAAATGTACATGTATTATAATAATAAAATCCCTAGATTCACATATATTTTGCAATACTGTCAGTTTGAAGTACTTCGCACATTTCATGTTTCCAATACCCGTGATGGGAAATTGGTAATGTATTTCCCTGAAGAGCAAGTAATAAAATCTCCTACATTCAGGTTGAACAAAGAAACATATTAATTGTTCTAAAGGATAGCAAAATGAAAGTTTCTTTCATCTTGTTGAGAAAACTTCAAGGTTCGGATCCTTGTTTTAAAACCCCTGAGATTGGAATCGCTGAAATGTGCTTTTCTCCTAAAGGTTAGGGTCTTTTTACACATGAAAATGAGGCAAGTATAATGGAAACAGTTGAAAGTACATAAAGTTTCTGGTCATGAAGCCACATAATATTTGTCACTGTTCAAAATCTATATATATTCCAGATTGTAAGATGTTTGATGAAGAATTTATTTTTTGTGGTAATGGATTTTTGTCACTGGCTAATACATGGACATACAAGGATTCCCTATGCATGAACAAAAAATGTAGTATTTCAGTTGAAGAAGAGATGGGAGTTATTCCGTTACTTTCTAAATTTATATTTTGATGTCATGTTAGGCAGTTGTTAAGGATGCAGTGCAAATTATTATTTCAAAGTCACATTTTATCAAAAGCGTTTTTCCGACAAGTTCGCGTTCACCGGAAAATCGTTGAATTTCGCCTCTAAAACACATGAACGGCACGCGAACAAAGGGAAATGAATTATGCTATTAAAAATATTATCCAAATGTATCTCACAAACCTCAATTTTTAATCACTAGCATGTCTATATCTCCTGCAATGCTTTGTTTATTGTCGCACCCGAAGTAAACTTTTCTTCAGCTTCCATTCCAATCACATGACACCCGCGGGTTACTGATTGGAAAACGCTAAAGAAAAAATCACGTGACCCGTATTTGACACAATGGCGGAATCGACGAGAAAGTTGCGGCTACGAAAGTAAACAAAGCATTGCAGGAGATATAGACCTGCTAGTGATTAAAAACTGAGGTTTGTGAGATACATTTGGATAATATTTTTAATAGCATAATTCATTTCCCTTTGTTCCTTTAGAACAATTAATATGTTTCTTTGTTCAACCTGAATGTAGGAGATTTTATTACTCGCTCTTCAGGGAAATACATTACCAATTTCCCATCACGGGTATTGGAAACATGAAATGTAGGAAGTACTCTAAACTGACAGTATTTCAAAATATATGTGAATCTAGAGATTTTATTTTCATAATACATGTACATTTAAATTTACAACAGAATACAGGATACAAAACTTCAAGTAGTTCAGAGGAATTGAATTCTGACTGATTTTGAAATGATACTGGAAAGGGTTTAGTCGAGTGGGTACTTAGCAGTGAAATGATACGACCCTCTTGACTTTGATAGCAGTCTAATCAAAATATTTACATTTCCTACTTATAATTGTAACTACCGCTTATTTACTTAATATATAATTGCTTGGTAGAAAAACGTTTGAGGTTTAAGTGAAACTTTGTTTTACTGAAAATGTTTCCCGCTTAAGTTTGCTTAAGAGAAATGGTGCTTCAGAACCATTGCTATTGGTAAAGGAAGAATTTATTGCAAGTTATTCAAATGACAGGTTAACAAACATACCCGGGTTCACCTAGAGTATCTTAGCATCATTATCAGGATACTAACGAGTAGATCTTGATCTACACCAAGCACAAAAGTTGTATCAAAAGTCTCATACTTTGTTTCTATAAAACAATTTGGTAAAAAAAATAAAATACAGTTGTATATTGTACCAGTCATAGCCTGATCTGTCAAACAAGAAATTGCTGCAATTTTGAATGTGCGTCTCTTTTTTCGGGTTACAAATTATTTTAACTGTGTCTCTAGTTGAAATATCACACGTGAAAAAAAACTTATTTACTGAAGGGGCTGTGCCGAAAATTGATATTTACAGGGAATATTTGCCGGAAATATTATTGTATTATCAAACACATTATCCAAATCTACATACAAATTGCGTTTTCGTGAAAATAGGTACATCCCAATCGAGCAAATGGCAAAAATGCTATGCCATGTGCGTTGACGTGAACGTGCGTTTTCTAACAATTGATCTGGGCCGGCGTCACAAGAAAAAGAACATACTAAACTGATAAAAGCATTCTGGTCAAAGTCCACTATTCGTTAAATGTATCATAAAATGTGTAATATTATAAATGCGGCTTAATCTGTTGATTTGCACTTTTAAGATGTACATGTACCTTCAATAAACCAACTAAATACCCCGTATTTGTATTCGAATGTGCCTGCACAAATTACAAATAAAAGAGCTCTATTAGATTTAATTAGACCAAAATAAAATTAAAATACATTTACTTGTTTTCTTTGAACTTTCTTGGAACTGTAAAGCCCATAAAGTCCATTATCAAACTTGATCTTTTAAACGTAAACTGCTTCAAAACGAGGCTATCGCAAATATTCATGATGTATTAACGTCCATAAGACTCTAGGGATAGTACGAAGCGTGCAAATGAAAAAGTGACAAAAGCAATACTTGGCCAGGTTTCGTTTTAAAATACGTGTATCAACGATTCTGTTCTAAAAAGAACAATGTATATATAGATCTGCTTGTACATTTCACTTTTGTTCTGAATATATTTCATATTTACTTTCGTATATTATTTCAAATGAATGATTTCACCAGGTTATAACAGTTTACTGTTTAGTTTAAGTGCATCGGAGAACGACATTTAAAAAAAACAACGTGTAAAAGCGTTATGTGTAGTTCAAACCCACTTGTATCAGAAAAAAAACACGTTATACAACTGGTACCAGTTCCTTACGTTGCGTCGATATAAGAATTCACTGAGCGCTTTACAATTCAATCCGTCGTGTAATATTTCGCCCGACAAAGACCTTCAAGAAATGATTTCCGGTAAAGCCTGCAAATACATAGATAATGTTGAATTGTTACACTTAATTATAACCGGTTATTTTATGTTTCCACGAACTTAGTGTGTATCCGTATTGTATCAAGTATTTAGGAAACCTATGGATCGACTGAGCTTATATTGCGAGATTCTTTGGATAAGTTTGTAAGTGTTTTTGTTTACCTAGTTAATTCAAATACCGGCTTTACTTTTTTAAAGCTTAAAGTCAACAATAACTACGATTAGTAAATAGCTAATAAATTAACTAATTAAATAATTAATACATGTAGTTTGCTTTAAAATTAAATGGCTGTTTTAAAATGGCATTGACGTGGTTATGTTGCCACTTCGGTTGAATAATATTCTTGATAAGTAACAACATTATCTTTGCCATCATTACTTCTTACATGACCAAGTTATATATATTTTGTATTTTTGCCTGATATTTGCTTACAGATTGACTGTTCTTTGTTGATGATGGCAGTAAACTTGACGACAGTTGTCTTAGCGGTACTTGCGATCTGTATGAACACTGTTAATTGTGCGCCAAAGCACGATGATAACGTCATTCACTTTGAAAAGAGTGCCCAGACCTCGTTCCAAGGATGTCTCCTATCATGCGTAGACAAAGATATATGCTGCTCATGTAAAGAGTCTGGAAAACTTGCCATGAATGCAGCGATGATAAACGATTTGAGCAAGACATGCGCGGCTAAAGATGTTTTAAATTGTTCAAAGGCGTGGCTGGATTCTTGGATAAATGACGAACGTGCCGTAGCAAGCAACTGTACGTCGCAGAAAAAGGTTGAAAGCCAAATAGGAAGATGCATCAGTCAGTGTAACGGCAGACCCTGGTCAAAACCACTAGATCCATACCACCCAGAGCAATACCCTGGACATCTCACGGAAACATAGGACCTTCTTGAATATATAGAGCCAGATTTCACTGAAGTTTGTAACGATATACGCGCTTGCGGTATGCTGTGTGCAGTTTACTGCGCCGACAGCTATACTGCCGGGAACACATTATGTCGACCCAATAACAAGTGCGGTTACCATGGTTACAAATACTCATGGTGTTATGTCGACTCTAGCAACCACTGGGACTATTGTTGCACGGGTCACTGTGGCTTTGGAGCGGGCAAAGACTATATGTGGTGCAACTCTGGAAATAAGTGGCAGTACTGTGGAAGGGCGGGCAATAGTGATATCTCCGGCAAAAAATGTACGACCGAGTACCCATGCGGAATGCATCAGGAAGTTAAAAAATCTGGCTACTACTGGTGTTATGTGGACCTAAAGAAGAACTGAGGAAGGTGCTGCGCACCGTAGAGTGGGTGCTCACGAAGAGGTGCTTCGACAAGTTGGTGCTACACTGGCTACAAGGAAAGTACAGATCGGAGAGATTGCAAATAGGGAAAAGCAGCTTATGTTACATTGGCTTAACAAAAAAACATACGATATTGAAAGAAAGCAGCTTATATACGACTACCTTTCAGCAGTTTGCAATCAATAGGTCAAATATGTATTTACTTCTCATCCCCTGGACTGTGACGAATGATGATGCACGTTAGTTAAACTGTAAATATCTTTAGTCCATTTAATACATGTATATTCTTGTATATTCTACACAAGTACTGTACGATATGTTATTCGTATGCACACCAGGCGTATTTTTAGATAGTGGTGCTATAGGAAATTCCTCTGTGTTTTTGCAAAACCCATGTTCTCCAAAGCAATATGAAACAATAACAAAATATTAAACATTTAAATATTTAATATTTAAATAACCGATCTGTCTATGTATTGCCTATTTTTATCAACATCCAAACCGTGAATTCTGAAAGTACCTCTTAATATCTGTTTATAGTATTTACACTTTAATGAACATAACTGGTCTCGACAATACTAGGATTGGACTAAAATGAAGAGCTCGCTGGGGTCCTCTCAACTTCACCATTTGTGTTAGATAGCTACAAAAGGTGGCTCGTGTAAAATGTATACAAGAAAAGATGTGATGCGAGGTATCAAAGGTACCGTAAAGTACTCATTTGTGTTTAATTTTTGTATCAGGTAATGTATTGGAATATAGCATTTAGATCTCCCTTAATGTCCTTATACCTAAGTCGAATTGGTTTTTTTTTTATGAAAAGCACATGAAAATGCTAGATGTAATGGTTCATTATGCAGTAAATACCTTCCTTGGATAAAGATTCATACATGTTCTCCAGCTCTTTGCAAAATTGTAGACGTTTTTGTAATGGAATATTTTAAAGTGAACATTTTATAACAGTAGTTTGACGTTTTCGGGAGTCTTTAGGTAGACTCGGAGTGTCTTCGGGTAAATAGTCGGCCCGGAAGGATCAGTTTTGTAGTCTATACAATTTCTGTTTTTCTTGATGCAATTTAACACTTTTCAAAACAGATTTTAATTTCGGTATAGGAATAGGTTTTGAAAACACTCTTTACAAAAACATGTTTCAGCATTTAATAGCCGCTCCTGTCATGGACTTCCGGCAAAATGCATGCACTCCATATAAGACCCTGTCCTCAAGGACGGCGCCAATAAACGATTTATATTACTTTATTATATAGTATATTGATACGTATTTTAAAATGGCGGGAATGTGTGCGTGAAATCGTTTAAACACATCAACATTACCATTCGACTGACGACAAAATAACGAGTTTACAGATAGAATACTGTTAAAAAACGAACTTACTTGCTCTAAAACAATGTTGGAGTATACCATTCTTTCATATTTGTACATTGTATCGCTTCTTTACGAAAAGGTGTTTCTTATTTTTTACAATAACATTGAAAAAAAATACTGCGCTATATATTTTATAGCGTGTACTTTCCATTTAAAAAGAAACGCTGAATAGTGTGTTCAATATATTTTGTATTCGCCAAAACAAGCAGATATTTTTTCAAGAATTTTATTGTGCGATCAGGTGTAAATGTCTTGTCACTCATATGCGTACTTCGTTATTTGACCATTATAATATTATAAAACATATCTACATGTATAATCTATAGGAATCAATAAAGCATGTTGCAAAATGTCTTTTGTTGTTGGACGAGAGTTTTTACAACCATTTACTCCAATTACACAGAGAAAACTTAAGCCTGCATTGTAAAATAAAGCTTTCTTATCTGAAAGGAACTCATTGACACAGTGGTTTGCGCTGTTATCTGATGAGAAGATGTTTGCACAGTGGTTAGCTCTCTTTGATGAGGATAGTCTATTTCGCAGTAGATAGCACATACGTCTAACAAGATGCTGATTGCACAGTGGTTAGCACTTTATTCTGGCCAGAGGTTGATTGCACAGTGGTTAGCACTCTATTCTGACAAGAGTTCAATGACGTAGTGGTTACTCACTGCAATGGTTACCTCTATTACGAGTATATGACCATAGGTCATTTGTGCAGTGGTTAGCAAGCCCGTCTGCCGATCAAAAGTCCGGCAACACAATATATATGTTTCTTTCGACTTCTTTCAGAAATTTAAATGTAAAGTTTCCAGTTTCTTTGATGTCTTCATATATAGAGAGGAAAAACATGATTGAGCTGAGCGCTTAGCCTTGACGTACTCCTGATAATACTTTATAGGTTTGAACATTTCATCGTTGTTCTATAGAAGAGATACGATTGAAACATATATCAGTGACTGCAGCAGTTACAACGTATGCCGCAAACAATTTAACTATGATGTGAAGCATCAAAGGCGCTATAAAGAATTCATTTTTTGTTTGTTTCTTTACTTTTTGAATATCAGGCGTTATATTGAAATAAGACGTTTAGATCACCCATAATGTCCTTTGGAGCAGCCGTGGCGCAGTGGTAGCACGTTCGCCTCAGGATCGAAGGGCCCCGGGTTTGATCCCTACCATCGCCATGTCGGTAGTGTCCTTAGGCAAGACACAAGTAATTCCACATTGCCTCTCCCTCTTCGATGTTGGTCTGGAATTAGTCTCGAGAGCGATTAATATAAGTTACAAGAACTGTTTCGCAATCGAGAGTAAATAAATTAGTATAAACTAATGTCCTTATACCTAGGCCGAATTGGACTTTTTATGAAAAGCACTCGAATGCTAGATGCAACGGTTAAATTACACCGTAGGCCTATACTTGGTTAAAGACAGATGCATGTTCTCCAGTTCTTTGAAACATTGTAGACGTATTTTAATAAAATGTTTCAAATTTGACATCTAAATATTAAAAATGAACATTTTATAACAATAGTTTTTTTGGAGTCTTTAGTAGTTTTGGAGTGTCTTCGGTCAATTAACCGGCCCGGACAGATCAGTTTTGAAGACAATACGTCAAAAAAAAAAAAAAAAAAAAAGGGAAGCCCCCACCCAAAAAGGGGGGCCCCCCAAAACGAGCCCCACAGACGATTTCTGATTTGATGTAATTTTACACTTTTCAAAACAGAGGTTGTTATTTGCGGTAAAGGAATAGGTTTTTATAACAATGTTATACAATGAGTAGTGTAGAGTAATTTCTATCTGTGGACATTTTTAACATAGGGCTCATGTCTCTTTATATATTTCTATAAAGCAAACATAGGGAGCTTTATTCGAATTTGCATATGCTTTGGTTTGAATACAGCTCCTCTATACCAAGGGAGCTGTATTCGTTAATGTGCATCGAATACAGCTCCCCGGGGAGTTTTCGAAAGGAGCTGTATCCAGTGTTACAATGGTATACTCAACAGTTGGACACACTCAGTTGGTCGTTCGAATCGGTCAATAAGTATGTCAGTCTGTCAGTCGATTGGTCAGTCAGTCAGTCGGGCACTATTGATTTAAAAACCGTGCACCGAAAAAAGGTTAAAAATAGCATTTTAATATTAAAGTTGTTAACGTTATGTTCAATAAGTTTATTAATCAGATCGTTTAAAGTATATATGTCAAGTAAACGTGATATCACACAACCGACAAGCCCGGATTTTAACTGTAGTAAGCATACCACGGTTAAAATCAAGGCCGAGGTGTATGTGACATTTCAATTGTTTACCTTTTAAAACAGGATAAATAAATGTTATTATTTGTGTTTTATAAAGTAAGGTTGTAGTCATGTTGAGTTTAAAATGAATTAAAACAGCATTTGGCCGAGAATAATATTTGAGTTAAGTAACGTCGTGTAACTTGCAACTTCTCGCAAAAAGAAAATATTAGAAATTGCTATTACTTTCTTAATCATGCGAAAATGTAGGCTTAAAGTAGCACATAAAACCCCGAAAATAATTCCAATACATGAAAACAACGATGAAAACAAATCAGTTCTTAACAACTCTAAAATGAGTTCCTTAATACATATCTAGACCAAGTTCACATGAAACGAGGAATAAATTATTTCGCCTTATATGTGTGTGATACGAATTGCATTATATAAAAAGGTAACTGCGGGTACTCGGGAGCTCAGTTGCTCGTATCGCACTAAGCATAGAACAACAAGTTGTCATCATGGCCGTCAATCCGGACTTACAGAAGGAAAGAGATTCTGCTACGTTTGACACAGATAAGCTTGGAGAAGTCGTGTACGGTGGTAATAAACTGTTCAGACGTCGGAAATATCTTCGTAAGTATTTTATTTTGCATATTACAATTACATATAATAGAAATAAATTACAGATTATTGTACGTTTTTACCGACGAGACACAATTAACAATATGAAATGAGTGGGGACCGTTGCTAGTTCTATAAGTTTTAAAGCATTCGACAGTTTGAAATGTTTTTTAAAGGTATAGTCCCGTGCTGGTACCGTGTAGAGTCGGATTCATTTATGTCATAGTTAAACATCTGCCTCTGTAAAAAAAAAAATAATTTATTTTTTATCTACAAATCGCTAAAGCAAACTAATCAGTCGCCGATAAGCAAATATTGTACATTTGTACATGTATATAAAAGTTTAACGGTGACTAATGACATTTTATGTAAAGTTGCAGGCATTATGACTATTTTTTAAACACTACATTACAAAATATTATATGAAAGTACACCATAAATAGCGTTGCTTACATCTATTCTGGCCCAGTGAGTCAATTTAAGTGGGTGATTTTTTTCATAACAAATACAAGGTTTTGGTAGAATTTACGCTTCCGTTTGATAGCCATTCATTTTATGATGTATTTTGAATTTTAAATCAACTCACAGAGCACTGTACTATACCTTAAGATATTACATTTGAGCTAAGAATGACGTGACAAGTCAATTCGATGTGACGTACTCGTCACTTTACCCCTTTGACACTTTACCCCTTTGACACTTTACCCCTTGTTCAAAATAATCTCGCCTTTTCTTCCTTTGATGGAATAAACACGTCGAAACTAGATAAGCTTAAAACCTCGAACGAGCTTAAATAAACGAATAATGAACTTTTAATACTTTTTCGTAAGTAGTGTTCCTTTCTTACTTTTTTCTTCTGTTATCGCAATCATCGTAGTGTAACGTAACGTTAAGTACAATGTTGTTTAATATCTTTGCAGAAAATCTTGTTTTCCAAGACAAATACCTGAACTCGTTTACGCCATGGTGGAATCGTGAACGTACGGAGCTTTACGACATAGCTGTCAAGAAAAATGTCTACACAAACAAATTAATACAAGATCTCAATATCACCGACTGGATGGAACAAGCGTGGATAAAACAGTAAGTATATGGTGAATAAATCGATTTCCTCTTTAATAGGTTCTACTAAAAAGACTAATCCATCATTCCGTTATCAGATTTGAGCAAACATAAGATTCAGAGCATCGCAAGTGTACAAGCATCCGTTCTTTGTTTCGTTGTTTTAGATGAACCCTACAAACAAAGTAAAACCTCTAAACCTTATCATATTATCCTACCGATTCCATTTCTATCTGTGGTCTTTACTGTTGCAAAGAAGATCCTCGAAATATCTGCTGCAATGTACGTACAGTTGGACTGTCGGTTCAAAACTTCTTATATTTTCTTACAAATTAAAGTTTATAATTTCTTACAAGTAAAACAATTTCTTACAAGTAAAACAATTTCTTACAAGTAAAATATTATTAAAGAGCAGCCATGAATCACGAGGGCCAACCGCTTGGTGTTCATTCGTCTATGTTCATACCAACGATTGAAAAGCTGGGAACCAAAGAACAAATTGCGAAGTATGCGGTACCAGCTAGACAATTCAAACTAATTGGAACGTATGCTCAGACAGAACTTGGTCACGGTAAGAACACAATCTTTAAACAACTATGGCCGATACGATATCCAGCAATATCCGGGTACTGATAATACCAATTTGATAGGAAACGAGTATATCTCTTGTTTTCAAGTATACTCCATTATGTTTATCACTGAAGGATACAACATGGAAAAAGATGGAAGAAAAAACCACAAAACACTTTTCATTTTTTTTTAAATAAGTTATATTTTACCATAAAATATAATTTTATTGGTCTTATATGAATAAAATATTACCTTCATTAAATGTTAATTCAAGCATTGGATATCAGTTTTCCTTTTGTGTAAAGGAAATATATCGGATAGATCTGATTTAATGGCCAGCATGACATATCTGATTGGTTGAGCTGGCCAGCATGACATATTTGATTGGTTGAGCTGGCCAGCATGACATATCTGATTGTTTGAGCTGGCCAGCATGACATATCTGATTGGTTGAGCTGGCCAACATGACATATCAGATTGGTTGAGCTGGCTAACATGACATATCTGATTGGTTGAGCTGGCCAGCATGACATATCTGATTGGTTGAGCTGGCCAGCATGACATATCTGATTGGTTGAGCTGGCTAACATGACATATCTGATTGGTTGAGCTGGCCAGCATGACATTTCTCACCTATGAGATGCATATTTCCGCATGTTCATGAGTTGTGGATAAGGAAATCCCATCCGAGGGTTGAGATACGTCCAAAAACGAGGCTCTGTCGAGTTTTTTTGGACGTATCTCAACCCGAGGGTGGGATTTCCTTATCCACAACCCAATGGACATGGTAGATTTATTTTCTCACCGTTTAAATCGCATTTTCACACAAGTAAGAAGGAATAACTGCAAATACAGGATGGGGATGAAAAAATGAAAATCAATTTTTTCTCGAATTTACTTCAAAACTGCTATAGATGGATAAAAAATGATTTGACTAAGAAAATGAATATCAACAACCCTATGTTTATTTGAAAAATAACAATTTTACAGTCATTTTTCGATTTTTATGTCTGCTTACAATTAACGTAAAAATAGTCCGGCAGCGATGTGAGATAAGCGATGTGAGATAAGTTTATCTCACATGGGTAAATGCGCGGAAATATGTATCTCATAGGTGAGAAAAGGAAATCCCAACCTCGGGTTGAGATATGTCCAAAAAACTCGGCAGAGCCTCGTGTTTGGACGTTTCTCAACCCTCGGGTGGGATTTCCTTATCTACAACTCATGAACATGTTAGATTCACTTTATCTGATTGGTTGAGCTGGCCAACATGACATATCTGATTGGTTGAGCTGGCCAACATGACATATCTGATTGGTTGAGCTGGCCAGCATGACATAGCTGACTGGTTGAGCTGGCCAACATGACATATCTGATTGGTTGAGCTGGCCAACATGACATATCAGATTGGTTGAGCTGGCTAACATGACATATCTGATTGGTTGAGCTGGCCAGCATGACATATCTGATTGGTTGAGCTGGCCAGTATGACATATCTGATTGGTTGAGCTGGCCAGCATGACATAGCTGATTGGTTGAGCTCACGATAAAGAAAATTGTCTTAACCCTTCTGACGACAACTGTTTCAGCCTTTGCGACCAGTACTGATCAGGATCAGCCTGCATATCCATGTAGTCTGATCATGATCTGTGCTGTTCAGTAACCTATGTTCAGGGAGCAGCCTTCGGAATATCTAGTGGTACTATCCCAGTTCTTTTCGTAAAAAATGAGACATCATGCTCAAGTGTGCATGATTGTCATTAAATAAATTGTAACGCATTTCTTGAATTCTTCCGGAAATATCTGATCTCATTATGTGTATACAGATCAACCTACCTAAAACACCCCGGGTATTCGACTACTTCGAACGCAGATGGGTACTACTGACGACAGATGTATATACATGTACGTCATGACAGGCACGCTGGAATAACCCCGATAGTTTTATTATTTCTCTTTTTAGGTCCGACCTTTTGCTTGATATAGGTAGTAATATGTTTAAACTAAGCATGTGTGAAGTTTTATGATAAACTGACGCCTTTTAAATAAAGAATTTCCCTAAAATGTTGAAAAAACAACGGTAATGTTGCCAAATATGACATTTATTTGCTTGTAATAACAATATATATCAATGACCTTAGACACGTATACAGACAAATGTATAAAGTATCAATACAAACAGCCCTAGACTTTGGAATTAGTGGTATCGTTTTGATATAAGCAAATTTATAGAGGTGGGTGAAGATAAACGGATACGTCTGACGACCGAAGGAGATACGTACGAACGCAGATTGTTATAAAATGAGGATACGTATAACGGCAGATGTGTAACAAGTAGAAAGCATGAATAGGTGTTTTCCAATCAGGATAGAAATTGGTTTTAAACTAATAACATTCAGTATGGCAGTTGTTTAGTCTATGTAGAAGGATCTAGCATGTATATACTGATAATAATTATGTTTCCCACCTCCGTGAGAGACATATTTATTAGTGATACATGTCTGTCACTTTTTTGTCATTAAGTGTCCACGCAGCTCCTCTGACACCACGTGGCGGATTTACACCAAACTTCACATAAGCGTAGTTGTACATATTATCGGCATGTTCCGGTTCAATGATTTTCAGTGGAATAACCGCCCTTGATACATGTAATTTTATGATGTTATGCCTAATTCTCCTATAACATCCGGCAGATTTCCACTTAACCTAGGATAATTGACCTTACGCCAGGAGAGATGTAGCCACGCCCACCGAAATCAAGGGGCACTACTCCTGCGAAGTCCGAGCTCAAACAGATCTCTATTGAACTAAGTCTGAAATCATTAGTTTTATTTCTTTGTTCGATAATATTTAAGTGTACTATGATCCTTTTGATGATTTCAAAAGTAAATCTATAAAAGTGTGAATTTAGTTTTAAAAGGGGGGGTACAAAATTTTCGAAACGCGTGCGGATTAAAGCCAGTTATTTGCATTATGCGTTATTTTAATAAGCATCATTGAATCCGTTATCAAATATTTACGGTAGCATTATTATGTCCGCTGCGCATTAATTATTAAATACTCTTAAATGATGCGTTGACAGTATACTGTTAATTGAAAATCTCTTAAAGATAAAGATATCAATAAGCATTTGTATAAACATGTGTCATCAATAAAAGTAACTGTGTGACCATGGTTTCTAATATTTCGTGGAAGACTTAATTTTTGCAAGCGGTTCTGTGAGCTGGGTCATGCTATGGGGTCTTATGTTTTAGGCAATGTGACACTTCTATAAGTAAAAACAAAACCGATAATATGCAGAACATTTCTAAGCATATATATTTATATCATTTTGATACGACTTCTGACAGATGTTTTTAAACAATTGTATGTCCAGCTAAAAAATCATTTATGTATCTAAATTGTTTTTTAAATCAAATGAAACAGATTCATCGGACTGACTGACAGACAAATTGGAGTCATTTACCCTCGCTACCAGCCGTAGTCATATGACCCAGCGTGGCTTATACTATTATTGTGCACTTATAGTTTATAATGTGCAAGTCCACTAACAATTTTCTAATATATATTCGCACACACACAAACATGATGACACGTTTTGATAAGACACACTTTACAAAACATTTTATTAAATCACTCTAAAATGTATGAAGAGTCACAACACTACGGACCTAAAATAAAATTGGTCCGTGACAAAACTCTTAAAATTTAGAGACTAAACCCGGTAACAAAATATATGACTGTCACGATAAAAAAGATCTATTTCTAAGAAGTACTCTTCCTTACATAGAAAATACCTGAAATTGCATGTCCGTCAACGGATTAATTGTAATGTTTGTCGGACAAAATGGCGGCTAGTAACCATATTCGCCACGTGTTGTAGCAGCTAGCTGTTTGATTGGTCTGATAAGAGATTATTATCTGTCAATCAAGAAACCTGATCATTGTCAAGCGTAGTTGTACATTTCGTCAGCATGTTACACAGTTCAATGAATTTTGCGGAACTATGTCTTTTGATGTCTCATATTCTAATATGCTTGTGCTACTAATCCTGTATCACTGGTCAGAAAACTACAAAACTACACAGAAGTGATTGGTGCGAAGCCTGAACTTGTGTATATCATCGGATTGTTACAGTTTAGTGGTATGCATTTTCAATTCTACTGAATGTTGCTGAATAATAGGAGACATGCTTTTTTCGTGAAAGATAATCTCTAGTTTAGAAAATTAATTGATAATGGGGTATCTAAGTCTACTGTAACGAAGTCTCTAAAATATCGATGTCAAGCTCCCCATACACTAGTAACTAGTCAATGACTAAGAGACAATGTTACAACAAATAATCCACGGGAACAAACATGTTCATTTAACGCCAATGTAAAAATATTATATACATTTGTAATTACATTTTTAGCCCGACTGTTCGAAGAATGAGGAGGGTTGTTGTACTCGCCCCAGCTTTTGCGTTGATCAAAGTCGTGTTATTAATATTAATAACTTCAAATCCGACAAACGTATCCACTTAACACTTGCCATACTTGTTTCTCATGGTAATACATACAAATGCAGTAAGTCACATATATTTTTGCGGAGTAATGCCTCAATTTGTATTATGATTTTGTAACAAAAAGTTAAAAAGTCCGGTACCTCATTAATAAAAAGATAATTTTACAAAAATCATTATGATACTGAAGTTTTCTATTTAGCCTTGACTTATAATTTACTTTTAATACATAGTTTTTCAGTTTAAGACAAAAACTAAAGTTATCAACAGTATTCCCATCGTAAGACTTATGTTTCATCTTTTACGTATCTGCAGTTCGTATGGCGTTTTACGTATCCACCGTCTGCGTTCATACGTACCCTATAATATTTTCATCTGTCGTCATAAGTACCCTCAAAAAGAACCCCATGCTTGTTTAAGTGTTAGTTGCAGCTGCTGTTTCAGTCATAGCGAAACGAAAATATGTTTTTCTGCTACAGAAAATGTGTAGCTTTACGATTTATGCAGTTTTGGACTCTTTCGATTATTAGATTTCTTAAAATTCTGTTAAAAATCCGAAAAATTGCAATTCTGGTCTGATTTCCGCAATTGTAACAACACGTCGATCATTTTTCAGCTAAACAATTGAGCATTGCCTAGTACAAATATATTGAATCTCATATTGAACGAAAACATTGTGAAAATGAATAAAAAAGAGAAGATATTAGGTATTTTCCAGCTTACATGTCAGGACGTTCATGTATATACATCTGTCGTCAGTAGTACCCATCTGCGTTCGAAGTAGTCGAATACCCGGGGTGAAAAGTTAACCTCGTGTTTCAGGAACGTTTATCCGTGGCTTGGAGACAACAGCTACATATGATCCTAAGACAGAAGAATTCATTATCAACAGTCCTACCATTTCTTCTATGAAATACTGGCCCGGATCATGTGAGTAGAAAGAATAGTCAGTTATTTGATAGAATAGTTGTATGAAGTCTTATACAATATTGACGTGTACCTTTCTATCATATACATATAATGTGCTTTCAGAAAGCGTTGCTTATATTAAACAAGAACTCTCTGTAAAAAGATGGTCGTCACGATTTTGAGTATGTGAAAGAGATTGGTAGCTCAATTTCATATCAAAATATTATATTATATTAAATTTTATGTAGTAAGAAGGCGTGCAAGTCAAAAGGTGAGAATTATATGGGCATCCTCACTGGGACACGAACCTTCGCTAATAGAGCAAATGCCCTCCCGACTGAGCTAACTGCCAGCATGTACATTTTCTCCCCAACTGTTTTTTTTATCAAATATGTTACTCGAAATATTGACCGATATTCACGGTCGAGAAAGTTTAATTACTCCACATTCATAATAAGGTAACTACCTTATATGTTGATAGATAAGAACTAATTAAGTACTAAAGTGTAACCATTCGCGAAAGTATTTTATTGACCTTTTACGTCCTGTTTCATCCAATTAAAAGGTGCCTAACAGAATAAATTATTCAATTCAAAAATGGTAAAAATTCTTTATGTCATTTCATTGGCGATTGAAAAGTTACCAACTTCCGGTCAAAAGCGAGCTTAATACGACTGCGCCGAAAAAATCCTTTGCGTACATACAACATCTACCTACGTTGTACAAAGTAACGCTAGGGTTGTTTTTCGTAAATTTCAGTATCGCTAGTAAGACATCTTTTGTTTTTTGTAAAATATAAGACCTGAAAGTAATTTTACATCCACTTTGAGTTTAGCTAATACTTTTGGTACGATGGTAACCTTTGCATATTTCAGTAGGAAAAACAACCAATCATGTAGTACTGATGGCCCAGTTGTACTCACATGGGAAGTGCCACGGAATCCATGCATTTATTATACAGATCCGAAGTGAAAACGACCATTCACCATTACCAGGTAAGTGTCTTTGTGTAGAAAGGCGTACACCTATTCTGGAGGTACAGTTTGAAACAATTTACGAATTCAAAGCAAACAGAGAAACACAAAACAATGTGGGTATACTTTTTTTATGCGCCTTTGTGTAGAAAGGCGGACGTTTATTCCGGAGATAGTTTGTTTGAATTTTGTCGACATCTGCGCATTCTACTTTAAGTGCGAAAGTTGGCCAGAACGCCAGCTAGAAAAAATAGTACACAATCATGTTGCAAGAACTGAATATTACAATCCATGTAAAATACAAAAGTCTTGACTAAACTTAATATTATGACAAAAGAAGCTGAAGTACATATAGGACAATGTGACAGTGACGCGGTGGAGCAGTCCACTTTTATTGTGTAAATCCATTTGGATGTTGTCAGTGGTTAAAATCTTATTTGTACGAATGTTTTATGCAATGTTTGTAATCATTTCTGTACACATGTATCTGCGAAGCTTGTAATGTCACTGTCACATCACCGTTGTTTTTTTTTCTAGGCTTAACGCCCGTTTCAATCGTATTTCAGTCAATTTTACAGGCGTGAAGTTTACCTAGCTATCGTTCCTTGGAAGTACCAGAGATCTAGAACGATATACTCCTATCGTAAAGAAACTGCCAACTTTCTCACATTAAATAGACATGTTCGGTAGCAGAGTTCGAACCCATCTTAAGTTATAAACTACAATGTACCTTAGTCAACGCCGAGTTTTGAAATGTTTTCCAGGAGTGTCTGTCGGAGATATTGGGAACAAGATTGGATTTAATGCCATGGACAATGGATATCTCATGTTCGATAATGTACGGATACCTAGAGAGAATTTACTTATGCGATATACCAAGGTATGGTTAACGTCTACTAGTATAGTATACTATTAGTTTATTCAGTGTGATCTGTAGGCCACCGCCCTATACACAACTTGTGTACAACATTTTCTTCATTTTTCAACGATAACTGAGAGCGAGCAGCTTTAAACTTGTAATGCTTTAGTTGAATTTAAGGTGTACATTTGTAATGTTAAAGCTTTGTTTGCAGTCTACAAGGTTTCGTAGTTTCCAGTTGTGACAAATAAGTCGTGCTGTTGACTTTGACATGCAATTAAAGCTTTCAATTGGATTCAAGACAACCAAACTTAAATCACCTGTAATGATGACTGGTCATATTACAAATATAATATTTCTGCATTTTCTATATAACTTTTCAGGTTGAAAAAGATGGTACATACATTCCAGCTGATAATCCTAGACTGGCGTATGGTACAATGGTTTTTGTTCGGTCCGTAATTGTGGGTAGTTGTGCCTCGTCTTTAGCTCAAGCCTGCGTCATAGCGACAAGATATAGCGCCGTTAGACGGCAGACAGAAATACGACCCGGGTATGGACTACTTCACGGTTCAATGAATACATTTATATTTTGTAAAGCAAGGATAACTTTGATTTCGTGTATAAACTGTCCTTTAAAGACCCATGATCACTTTGGATATTTCAATTACTCGTAGCACGTCTGTAACCAGCAAAGATGTCTGACCGTCGATATTGACTTTACTAGTGTTTTCTAATGGTTTTTTTTAATGAAAGTACATGTTTGTATAGCGTTGTATATTTCAATATACGTGTATCATTATAATTAGAAACGCTTCACGGGAAAATGTGACATAATTACAAAAGAGGGCAAACGTCAAAATTATTGAAGATCAAAGTAAACACAGTTCTACCATTATTCTATAAATAAATCAATTATGTTCTAATCAATCCCGCTCAAAGTAATATAACGTGCATAACACTATTTTCATATTTTAAGAGGTGAGGAGCCTCAGGTGTTAGATTATCAGACACAACAAGAGAAGTTATTTCCGCTGGTGGCTGCAGCTTATGCCTTCAGTTTCGCGGGACAAGTGATGTTTAAAGAATACATCCGGGTTACTGCTGACATGGAGAAAGGACTGCTAGATGAGATGGCAGCGGTAAGATTATTCGTTTGCTATTCTACATTTGAAACCCACCAGTCATCTATCGGCAGACTTTCCTTATTTCTGTATTGCATAACAGATGGCAAGAAATAATAACGGGTTGTTTAAACTGTAACAGGGTCGAAAAATTTAATTTTAAGTTGTTTGAGTTGTGCTATAAACAATCTCTAATAAAAGTCTTACACAATTTGTTTGCAAGAGTTGTTTCCCTTGCAAGAGCTCTATATTTTACCAAAACAACAGTGTCAAACGTTCTAAAGGTACACTGTTCTCATATTTAAGACAAACATATGTATTCAACAGTAGCTGTGGAGTGTCATTGTCTGAGCAAATAATCATAAATCGTTAGCAAGTGCTGTTTTTTCTTTGACAGGATTATATCATTTTTCAGTTATGTTATATTTTCACATAAATGAAAGATACAAATTTACAGCATCGGTACAAGAGAGTAATTTTATACATGTATATGTAATTTGTCTAAATTTGTTACAGCTCCATGCCCTTGCCGCTGGTTTAAAAGCATTTTCCGCAGACACTGCGAGTAATGGTATAGACAAGCTACGAATGGCATGTGGCGGACATGGTTACACACATGCCAGTGGCATACCGAAGATTTGGACATATATAACACCTGCATGTACATATGAAGGCGAGAACACAGTGATGTATTTGCAGTGTGCCAGGTACAAATTATCATAAGCATTCTCCACAGTACAGTGACATAAAATATATATGCGTCCACACGAGTTTAAAACCATTACACAAAATGAAGGCAGACTCTTTAACCCTTATTTCACACAATTTATAAAATGGACTTGTCAGTCTTCAAATTTTGATAGTATCATTATTTGTTCAAAGGGGTGTTCAGGGACATTTGTTGTCTAAATAGCGAACAGTGAATACTATGTACATACAGCATGGGTGCCCGGGCCTGCACTGATCGCAAAGGCAGAATCCCTTGCTGTTACCAGGGTAACGGTTAAGATGACCGCGGGTATGGCAATACCTGCAGCCATAGGCAACAAATTGCTTATATACCATAGTTCAGCTGCAGATATAAATATTTTATCAAATGGCGTTGTTTCGATGGACTGTCTCCGTGGTTTAGTGGTTTGAGTTGCACAGTTGACTAAAGGCCGTAGGTTTGAGCACCTGCTACGACCTTGTATCTTCCGTGAGAAAAAAAGCAGTTTCTTACGCATGATAGGGATCTTGTACTGATCCGTCCCAGGAACAATAGTTACTTGGACTACTTGTCTGTAAATATCCTAAATACTGTTCGAACAACTAAAAACGATCTTTTGCTAGAGGGACCTCGTTGTTAACGTTACAGGTATCTGGTAAAGCAGTATTCGCAAGCCGCTAGAGGTCAGAAATGTGCAGGATTAATGTCATATCTAAACAAGCCAGTGAGGCAGAGAAGTGGGCTGGATGGTTCCCTCAGTTTCACAGACTTAACTGAAGCTTACGAGCACACGGCTGCCAGGTACCATCCGTTTAAAGATTTAACTAAACACCGACTCTTTCGCAGTATCTATTAACATAATCGTCAATTTTATTTCATAAACAGTTACTTTCCATAGTTTTAAACAAAATTAAGTGTAAACATATTCATTCGCCAATTTTTACAAAATATATGTAATTACAAATCATTGTGCAATACAAAAAGCGAGTGGATAGAACCGAAAGCAAACTGCTTGTCAAAAGGTTCGTTCCACCAGGAAACAAAATTTGACACATACAGCTAACACATTTGTTTTAATTTTAGTAGAAGCTCCACGTATTAAAATACATATTTGGAGCTGCGTAAAATAACACTTACCATAAGATTACAACATGTAGTACAAAGCTGAAAAATGTTTTTAAAAAGCCGAATAATGATCAGAAACCGCAGCTCAATATGTATTGTCAATGAGATGTATGAAGCATCTACACACGAAGTTTTATACAACACATGCAGAAACATCTAAGTGCTATTAAGAGTAAAAATATAGTATGTCAGTATATAAAATAGCACATCATGTAAAACTGCTCGATGGCAAAGCATGCTAAACTGTCGTACAGCATTTAAGTCAGATTTAGTGATACAACAAAATATATGCAGGTTGATCAAGGTGGCAGCTACAAGAATGCAGTCACTGATGAAAGGTGGAATGGCGATGGAGGAAGCTAGAAATATGTGTTCTGTACCAATGGTTACTGCTGCAAAGGTAAGAGCCGGAAAAAATGCAATTATTTGTGCAGCTAGAAATATGTGTACTGTACAAGAAGCTATGACGGGATATTGTATGTTAAGTCATTTTTTGTACGGAATAACGTATATATAATATCAAAGAACATGTTTTCCTACAAATATGCTTATACAGGTATACTAGAGTTGGATATGTGCCTGTGTACTAAACATGCCGAACAAACTGTGCTCCGTCATTTTAGACAATTATTATAGATATGAGCTTGTCGTACTGTAAGTAAAATTAGTAGTTGGTTTGCAGTTAGCAGTTCGCGATCCAAACCTCGAACTGCGAACTGGCAACTTGTCAGCAGTGCACAATTCGTAAATCGTATTTCGACATACGAAGTGGCTGCTAGTCTGCAGTTTGGAATTCACAATCAATACAAGCAACTAGACAGCAGTTCGCAATTTGTACAATGTAATTCCAGTCGCAACTGCGAAGTGGCAACTAGTGTGCAGGTCGCAATTTGTACAATGTAATTCCAGTCGCAACTGCGAAGTGGCAACTAGACTGCAGTTCGCAATTTGTACAATGTAATTCCAGTCGCAACTGCGAAGTGGCAACTAGACTGCAGTTCACAATTTGTACAATGTAATTCCAGTCGCAACTGCGAAGTGGCAACTAGTGTGCAGGTCGCAATTTGTACAATGTAATTCCAGTCGCAACTGCGAAGTGGCAACTAGACTGCAGTTCGCAATTTGTACAATGTAATTCCAGTCGCAACTGCGAAGTGGCAACTAGTGTGCAGGTCGCAATTTGTACAATGTAATTCCAGTCGCAACTGCGAAGTGGCAACTAGACTGCAGTTCGCAATTTGTACAAGTAATTCCAGTCGCAACTGCGAAGTGGCAACTAGACTGCAGTTCGCAATTTGTACAAGTAATTCCAGTCGCAACTGCGAAGTGGCAACTAGACTGCAGTTCGCAATTTGTACAATGTAATTCCAGTCGCAACTGCGAAGTGGCAACTAGTGTGCAGGTCGCAATTTGTACAATGTAATTCCAGTCGCAACTGCGAAGTGGCAACTAGACTGCAGTTCGCAATTTGTACAATGTAATTCCAGTCGCAACTGCGAAGTGGCAACTAGACTGCAGTTCGCAATTTGTACAATGTAATTCCAGTCGCAACTGCGAAGTGGCAACTAGTGTGCAGGTCGCAATTCGAATCGCCAACTTCGAACTAGCATCTAGTCTACAATTAACAATTTATAATTAGTGTTTGCATGTGGTCTGCAGTTCGCAATCGCAGTAAACAATTCGAACTGCAAACTGGCATCTAGTCTGCAGTTTGCAATTCACATTTCGGATGTCGAACTTCGAGATGCATTTCATAATTCGAATCTTGAACAGCGAATTGGCAGCTAGTCTGCAATTCGCAATTCACAGTCCATAATTCGAATCACGAACTGGCTACTATAGTCAACAGTGTCCGACAAGCGAATGGTTTAAAATGTCAATTTGAAAAGTGAACTTATTCATGTTCATTCCAACTTTTAAAATATGTATTAATCTAATGTCTAATTGCCATAAAATATTTTTGTATTTGGCCTGGAGTAAGATATGCCTTTTGAATTGTCTAGTCACAATCCTTAAATAAAGATTATCATTATTATTATTGCATGTTCGATGGTCGCGACTCGAATTGCGAATTGCGAACTACAGACTGGTAGTGAACTGTAGACTATAAGTTAAGTATGATAAAAGAAACACTGCGGAACTTACACATTTTCTTAAACTTGAAGTTGGTTTGTAGTCCAAAGTTAACGATTCGAATTGTGAAATGCGCACGTACTGTTTCTCTCTCGTTTTTTTTAAAATATTTATTTAGAGAATAGATATGTTAGATTGAGGGAAATATACCTTTTTAATATCATCTTTGTTAAAAATAAGTTAAATGCATGAGAAGGTATCGGACAAAGAAAACTTAACTTATATAAGGTATTACAGAACATCTTGAACAGAGTTGTCTCCCGTCTCCCTTATCTATACTTCACTTAATCTTGGCTTTCGCTCCATTTCTGAAGGGAAAATTCATTAAGTTAACTAAAACTAAAGAAAATTAGAGAACAAATTCTCTGAGAAAATATTCATTACTTGAAAATTTTACCTTGCCTTTTCGTTTATCTTTTTGGGACGCGTCACAAGTCTCAGTTTGTTATAGTAAATAAGAATTATGTTTAATCTAAAATAAATGTTAACATATATATGTTGCGTACGTGACAGGGCAACTCTGTTGATTTTTTTTTTATATCTGTCGTTTCAGTCGAGATTTCAGCTATAGTATTTATTTCAACTAGTATGAAATTCTCTTTAATTACCTATTAAAGAGAATTGTAAATATCTGTACATAAGATAAACGGGGTTACCCTGATTTAACGGGCCTCAAAAGGACAAATAACTTCAATCTTTTGAAAATGTGTAAGTTCCGCAGTATTTAAAACCATAAATGCTTACTTGTATAAATTTGGCAGATGTCTATGAAAAATCTCATTTTCCAGGCACACTGTCAGACATATGTGGTAAGACTATTCAGTAGTGTAGCCAACGGACCCGGCATGGACCCAGCTGTCGCCAAGGTTCTTCAGACTATGTGCAGACTGTATGCTGTGTATGGAATCAACCAACGACTTGGGGATTTCATTCAGGTATGTCGCTATTTAGTCAAATTAACTAAAACTGCATAATATTGATGTCAATGTATGTTGTCATCTGTATACAGTCACACTTGTGAACAAACTGAAGTTTGTGGCAGGAGGCAGACGTCGGTGCTTTAATAATATAGTGCACCGTTTTCTCTAAAGATCATATTTTCCTTACGTTTGTTTCTAACTGTATTTCTGACATCTAAATTTTTGCACAAAAAGGTAAATCTTGAACATTCGTAGCAGTTTACGATTCCTGTAAAACAGGTGTTTGTTGAGCAGAATTCAGAACTAAACTTTAATATTAAGTTTGTAGAATATCTCTGACCCATTTACAAATCATTGTTTTTTTATTTAAAATTGGGGAAGTCGAGAATAAAACAATATTTATGTTATGATTGTTTCAAACTTACAGGACGGTTACTTGGATGCGCAGCAGGCTAATATGATCCTGAATAAAACTCTTACACTGTTTGCTGAGATCCGACCGAATGCTGTGGCCCTTGTTGATGCCTTTGACTACTCGGACCAGATCCTACAGAGTTGTTTAGGACGGTATGACGGTCGCGTGTACGAAGCCCTATATGAATACGCAAAATCTTCACCTCTGAACAAAGAAGATGTAAGTGAAAACGTTGTTAGTTGAATTTACAAGCTCACTTTTTCTCATTTTGCAATGTTTCGTTATCACTACTTGTTCACCTATCAATCAAAAGAACACAAGACTAGATTTGCTATTCCACTGGTTTTGTACAAATAGACTGTCTAGATTCATGTAGTATATCTATACATCTAGACAAGTTACAAATTTCAAGTTTTATTCAATTTCTTCCAGAGGTTCTTAGACCCATGTGGCATTACAAGCATATATAACTCACAAATATGGCAGAATACCATAAACATTATATTTATGATTCAAACAGAGTGCAACTGATCAAACAATATACCTTCGAAAAGCATTATTTTAAATGACCAAATGTGATAACCGAATGAACATGTTTATGTTTTAGTTGTTTAGACACGTTTTAATAAGACAACATCCTTTTCTTATGTAGACAATATAATTATAGTTTGAACAGTTTTTTGAATAGACATATTTGAGCTGAATTTACAGACAAAATGATCGTCATTTTTGTTACAAGAAAATGAAACAATTTGAAATTAGATTTATCTTGACCATCATCTGTTTCCGAAGCTTGATTAATTGAGTTAATGTGGAGCCACCGTGGGGCAGTGGTAGCGCGTTCGACTCAGGGTTGAAGGACCCCGGGTTGGATCCCTACCATAGCCATGTCAGTAGTGTCCTTAGGCAAGACACAAATAGTTCCACATTGCCTCTCTTTCTACGAGGTTGATTCCATCAGGAATGAGTCTCGAGAGCGATTAATCTAAGTTTTAAGAACTTGTTTCGCAGTATAGAATAAATAAATTAGTATATATGTGTATATTAATTGAGTGATTTACTGTGCTTCCTTTCAGGTCCATGATTCATACTACACCACATTGAGACCACTGATGAAAGGACAGCTCAAGTTCGAGTCTCCGGCAGCTAAACTATAACAATAAGGACATATAAATGTGCCTAGAACAGTTGAGCATATTTGAAAGTGCATAAACTACATGTATGCAAGAATAGTTAACAACGAAAGTTCAGATTCTTTTATACTGTATGTATAAAGAAACCATTGCTTACGGAATGCAAGAACGTTCATCGGTATGCGACAAAATCATTGTTGAAACATTGTTCACAAAAATAGAGAATGTGTCACAAGTAGTTGGAACATTTTGTCCAACGTTTCTCAATGTCTTTAAAGATTAAAACATTAGAACATTTTAGAACCTTTAACAGTAAATATACTTATAAAGGACATATGAGAACACTGTTACGTTACCTTCATTAGAATGTCTGAGAAATTTCACGAATGTAAAATCTTTGACAAGTGTGCAGTGTGTGACATATGAGAGAGTTCACCTATGTAAAATCTGAGATGATGTTATTGTATTGTTAAGACTGTGAGGGATTTGAAGTCTGTGAAACTTTATTAGAGAATATTTACACGTGCAACAGTAAATTTTTTAAAAGTTTAAACTTCCGGATTTTTTGAAATTTTAGAGTTAATTTGGGAGCGTTAAACAGTATATATATAGAAAACTTGGGAACATTCACTGACTTTTAAATTTGTTTTAACAGAAACATTGAGAGCGTTAAACAGTTGAAAACGGAAAATTCACAAAATGTTTTACATCGTCATTATTGTTAGACAGTTCGGCAACAGGGTCATTCAATATTGACTTATATATCATTACACACATTTCAAGTACACGTTTATGTTTGCATTATTAAACAGTTCGTCTAAAACATTGTTTTGTGTTCTTTTCATTGTGTCCAAATATCTACGCTACAACGGTCGTGTATCTTCTTGTTTTACTCCACTTTGATATTACCTTCAGGTACAGGTAACGCGAACTTGCCCGCAATTTAAAAAGAAAAGCAAAGAAATTTGACACATGTAACTCGTAAACTTTAAATGTGCAAGGCCGTTCTCAGTGTAGGATTCGAACCCATGATCCTCACAAATATTGAATAATTACCTACGTAAAGGAAATTTACGAATGAAAAACAGATTTTTCTTCATACTAGTCATTATCGGTAATGTCGGTGTTTTAAAACATGTCGCAACATTCAATACTTTATGTAAAGTTGTTTTTGTACAATAAATTGTAGGATAACGATTTATTACAGAAAGTCTCTATGTTGATTATTTGTGCTAAAATGAGGTATTTTTCGATATATGTTATTCTTTAAAATTGTATTTATTAATAATTTTGCGTTCATATGGCATATTATCTATGTTTGGGGAATAGTAATCTGCTGCATGTAGGGAGTGCTCCTTTATTCAGGCAGTTTATTCAACTATTCACGCCGGGGGAACCCGCATATGAAGTGCAACATGCACTTCGGTAAAAATCTACTGCGGAGCTTCCGGAACTCCATATGCGGATGAGTTTAAAGGAAAAACAAGGTAGGTGATGTTACATTTGTCCATTTTTCATATACATGTACTCAAAGAAGAATTGAAAAAAAACTCGAATGCTATTAGACCCGCACATAAATTCCGCGTCTCTCCATATATGTTGTTTACTTGTACGTTTAGAAATGACAGTGAAAACTTTGAACAAAGTGTCTGACAAATGTGAAAGAAAGTAGTCAACAATTATGAATGATCATGTTTTTGTTGTAAATCGCATTTCTGGCGAGGTATGAACGAAGAATATTAGAAAATATGTACAAGTATATATGCACTTGGAAGAAAAATACATACACACAATGATCTGGGAAAGAATTTCTCGGCTAAAATGTAGATGCACTACATATGCGTAGTGTGCACTCCATATGTGCTATAAGATGTTATGTGGGATTGTTCAAAATTCTTGTGATTCATAACGCGCTGCTTCTTGAGTTATTTTCAAAAAAGTTAGAATGATACACTAATAAAAATCCGTTTATTGTAGCAAATATCACTTGTAAAATTCTAAACAAGCACGGAAAGGTGTGTTTGATACTGATATTATCCGGAAAATTCCTGTCCACTCCAAAACTGATATCTTTATAATAGCTTTACACACATTTATATACATTAGCAGGTTACGAAAAACAATTTATCACAAAAGCTCACTTGACCCCTTCGTGGTTATGTGAGCTCAAACTTCTTGTGCAAAGCAAGCTTTGAGTTTACAAAGCAATAGTTTACTTCTCTGAATAATAGTCTCCCTTGCTCTCTTAGCATCAGCGAGAAGGCGATTGTTCGAATCTCAGCAGGTTTACATTCTGTTATGGCTGGCTTACAAGCCTCCAGTTAGTTTATTCAGCAAGTACATGTACTGAGAAAGAACCTGTCGTATGATGTCAAAAATAATCGGCCCCTTTAAATAGTTGAAGTTGCTGTAAACCCTTTTCATCTCAGGGTAGCTATTATCTGAATTTTCCGTATGATTTTTGACAGATAATGTAAGAATAAAATTCCATTGCGTCGTGTTGATTGTGTGCCAGACGTCTGTAATGCAAACTATAGTTCAGTTGTATCATATAACTACTTCTCTCACAAAAGAAATCTCGCAAACGCAAAATAAACTCTGAACTTGCTCAAGTGACGTATACTGTGGTGGGTTTAAAAAGGAATTCTATAACTGCAACAAGGGATGCATTGTGCTGGTTTATGGGTTAAAAAGTTTAAGTTTTTGTTCAAAACAAGTGTAATTATGTATACATGCTAAACTAATCATGTTGTCTAAGTACATTTTTGAACTAGGCCTTGCTATCTTTGCCTTCGACTGATAGCTGCTTTTTAGAACATCGTGCTTGAACGGAACGAAGTGTTACCTTAACAGGATAGTTGACCTTATATATATAGTTGGATAATTTACGTCGTGTCACTGTTCTACTGCGATTCAACTTGTGGCAACATTATATCTACAACATGAAGATTGTTTTTGTATTCCTTGGATTATGCATTGGTACTTTTCACTTTATTATTTTATGTTTTAATGTTGCTTGCTTACCGCTCTTGTATGTAACCACTTTGGTCTTCACGTCTATCTTCAACCACTTTTCCATTACCTCCTTCTTAAACCATATTTCCGTTATTTTTCTCTTCAACCACCTTTCCGTTACTTTTCTCTTAAAGCATTATTCCGTAACATTCTCTCCAACCACTACTCCTGTTCTCTTCAACAATTATTCCGTTACTTTCCTTTTCAATCATTATTCCTTTTCTCTTCAACCACCTTTCCGTTGCTATTCTCTTCAACCAATTGTCTCACCCATCTTTTCAACTCTCTTTTGTTGTCATTCATTTGAATACACTATTTTCTTGTAAGTTTCCATCTATGATGAGTATTTTGTCCACTGTAATGTAATATATTACAATGAGCCCAGCTATGCCAGAGACAGCGTGTTTGCATTTACAGCTATTGGAATAAAGACAGAGAAGTGTCATTAATGCAAAACATTACTAAACTTTGACTTCAATGCAAAAATGTTAATCAGGAATATGGACAGGTATGGACTCTGAAATTGACTGATGGGTATGCAAGCTGAACTAGAGAGATACTAAATCAAGATCTCGTCGACAATGGCATAGGAGCCTAACGGTAGCTTTCACACAATAAAGTGTGGCCTATATTATTGCATGACCCTGTATATTAAATTACATGTATATTAAAAGTTTGCTTAAGACCGACAGTGTACCTAGATGTACCCGTTCAGCTAACAAATTTGCTGCTTAAAAACACCCAATGAGTTATTCCTAATTAGTGTTATGTAGACAAAGAGTTATGCCCAATAAGTGTTATGTAGACAAAGAGTTATGCCCAATAAGTGTTATGTAGGCAAATAGTTATGCCCAATTAGTGTTACGAAGGCAATTTGTTATGCCTAGTTAATGTTACGTAGGCGACACGAAACTTCTACAACTCTAATGAAAATAATAAAAACATAAGAAGACGATGAGAAATACACTAAGTAAAGACGGCAATACGGCGCTGAGCAAAATAACGTTGGCAACTCGCCAAGTATAACGATGGTAATTGTTAGCACGTGAAGTTACGATGGCAATAACCATTTATTTGCCGTAATAACTGTGTCATCGTTATAACTTTATGAAATACAATCGCTGTCACAATTATTGTATCTTGCTTTCTGATATTTGAGTTTGCAGTGTTTTATTACGTGTAAGGATATGTTTTGTCATATGTCATCAAATTGTTTCTTCCTGTTGATTAATATTATTGTGACAGGTGAGATAAAATAAGCATTCTGTCAATGCAAAGAGGGGCGGAGGGAATCGGTTCTGTTGAGGCTAAGGTGTCTGTCGCTCATCCCGGATGTTGCGGGTTCGACCCCCACTGGGTTAACGACCGTACTTCCTCGTATGACACCAGTACTGATTTTTCAAGGAAGCGGACTCAAGATTGACTAGATAACCTTCAAGCTTTCTTCACAATCGAGCTAAAATAATTTGAATAAACTAAACTATAAACTAAAAACCGAAAGCTTTCCATAGTTGCCTGATATCGAAAGTTTTACGGAAACTACCGAATATTCATCTCAGTAGCGCCTCCTGGTGTAATGATGAAACGTTATATTATGCTTCCTTCGTTGTGCTTTCTGCTAACCTATATACATGAACTGTAGCCTCGTAATGTAATGGACAAGACGTGGATATATTAAGGGTTTGCAGCAAGGAGTAAGCAATTACAGATAATAATTATGTTCTATGAGCTAAATAAAGTTTTAAGTAGAGTTAAGAATGAAGAACTTCAGTTGTGAAACCAAGCATTTAACAAAAGTTATAACCCATTTATTGGATGATGATAAAAAGAAAGCATAGTCCAGCGTGAAGAAATCGTTTTATGGCATACGACATATCATCATCTTACATGTAATAGAAAAACTATACAAGTTAAAATGACAGAAAGCAAGATGCAATTGTGACAGTGAACTTTGCCTATCGCCAACGTTACTTCGCGCATCTCCCAATAAATCATTAGAGGTAGCCAGTGTACGTAAGATACTGCAGAAATAGAAATTTGGTAAAAGAATAAAATTGTCTTACTTTGTTTTTTTATTGCCTTTCTGTAGCTGCATCTTTGATATGTCTCGTCGGATATATCATATACTCGTTTATATTATCACTCAGCATCTAACACTTGTAATCAAAATTTTACAGTAAACTCCGTTTATAACGAACTCCTAGGGACCTTTTAAATGTGTTGCTTATATCCGAACTTTGTTATATTCGTATAACATTTTCATATAAAAAATAACTGAGCCGAGAAAATGTGTTCCTTATATCCGGAGTTTGTTATATCCGGAGTCGTTAAATACGGAGTCTACTGAATTCAATTATGCAACATGTTCAACATTTCTGATCCATAATACAGCTAATGCGATGGGAGAAAGCTGTTCCTCTGTCGGTGATTGTGATTGGGAACACTGTACACCATCAGACTGGGTGGTAGGCTGTCACTCAGGCACCTGTACTTGCGATGATCCAAATTCCGGTAAAATATTTCTTTACAAAAACATCTAAATTCTTGGACGTGTTTTTGTATTTTTAAAGCTGCTCGCTCAGTTGCCGTTGAAAAATAAAATTTTCAAAAATGACATACTGTATTAATACATAAATTTAAAACTAAAGGCTAGAATCAACAATAGAAGTAAAAATCTAGGTAGGAATTTGCACAAATCGATTGAAAATGCTGGTTTTACGGCATCGCTACACTATATGTTTATATTAGAATTTCAAAAGCGTTTGCAACGCTTTATTATTTGGTAACGTATTATTTCAAATCTACAGATATTCTTTACAGATATTTATACTGAAACATTTTTATATGACTATATGTTCTAAAATATGTTATTTTCATACAGTTTGACGAACTTTATTTTTTTTATCAAAATCTGAGAGCGAGCAGCTTTAAAATAGAGTGCACCAGTGTGGATGTACTGGAAACACTGATCGGCATGTTAAAACCTATCATTTAGTACGCAATGCTGACCTATTGGTCAAACATCAATATATTATTATGAAGTGCGAAAGTTGACTGGCACTGAAAACGATTTATTGTAGTGCACTATTCAAGGATGTTGTCATATTCTCTTTAAAAATACGCTAGGTGTGGAGAATTATGTAATATTAAAAGAAACAATTAATTAACATGGACTATTCAATGAATCTGAAAAGATAGTCAAAATACTCACGGCCGAGCAGATACCAGAGATTTTCCGTACTGTAATATATTTCTACCAAGCCTAGAAACACGTTACCATGAAATGATAAAAACATGGAGAGAGGAATAAAGAAAGAAAATAGCCAAATAAAGCACAAGTAGTTAGCCGTAATTACACGATAGATATTTTCTTGTATCAGTTCAATGCGGCCACGAACATACGGGTCCCGATGCTGGGTGTAGCAGTCACTGCGGTAACAACAATCGACTGGCGTTCTGTCTGGCAGGAATATGTCGATGCCATTTAACAGACATCATCGGCGGTGGAGGGTAAGTTTGGTTTAAAAAGATAGGTTTTGAGTGTAAATTCCTGTGTGAATGTGTGGGGACGAAGATCCTAGGTAATGGCAGATGAATTATTTTGGCAAGAAATACGATTTTAACATATTATGGGTGACATCCCCGTACGTTTGAGTGCTAGAATACGCGAGCATTTTGGGAGCGGGGACGGCCGAATTCGCGAGCATGTTGGGAGCGGGGACGGCCGTTTTAACTACCTTTAAAAAAGATAGTCGGCGCAGTCTTTAGTATATGAAAGCGATTGCTAGCTAGATTTTTATAGTAAAAATTATTTTTATTCAGTTGGAAGGCGCCAAGTGTCACAGGGTGAGAAAAAACGAACCTTGCCCGGGATTCGAACCCATGCACTTTCGCTTACAAAGTTGTTAAACCAAATGCTATCCGGACTAAGCTAACCGGCCACTTGTCAAATAGTTATTAAATATCTATCGCGACATGTGCATCAGGAAAACAAACTTAATCCTTGTTTTTTTCTTATCAAATATGTTGTGTACTCGAATTATTGACCGTTATTCACTGGCCGAGGAAGTATAAATACTCTACACCTGTAATTAACAATAACTTGGCGGTAACAACATATTTTGTTGATAGATGTGAACTATTTCTGTACTTAAATTATTAATCCATTCAAGAAAGACTGAAAACGCAAGTATTATATTGTCTATTTTCATTCGGTATTATCCAATTAGAAGGTGACTTACAGCGTAAATTTCTCATTTCAAAAAATGTTGTACATTCTAGGCGTTTGAAGAGTTCCAAACTTCCGGTCAAAAGCGAGCTTAATACGGCTGCGCCGAAAAACACACAACACGTGACTAAGACTATGCAATGCACATGCGCAACAGTCTGTGCTTGAGATATTTCCCGTTGTTACTGCGAACTTTCTGATCTGTACTAGTAAAATGCTATTGTCAAGTATTTGAGGCGTCGTATTGCATGAACACTTATCCAAGAATGCTGTACTAAAATGTACTATAGCGTCATGTATTCTGTATCTAGTACCTACATCTTGTAAACCTAGTTCCGATTCCGGATTACGGGAACAACTTCATTCAGATATAAACAAGCACATAACTGCATGAAAATTCAGAATATTAACAATCAGTTCATTTGTGTTTAAATAAACGGAACCGTTCGTATGTTAATCATGTTTGTTCTGTTTCAGGAAGTAGAGACGGGGCCGGTGTGGGATCTTCAACAGGAGCTAACGTTTTGAAACAGATGTACAGCAAAAAATAAATTATTTAAAACAAAATCTTTTCTTATTTAATGAATTATTACAATGCTGCTCTCACAACATTATCCCCACGTGTAAGCATTCAATGTTAATATTGCCATGTGTCCATCATCACAGTGCGCGGGACATGTTTTCAAGTCAGTCCACTGTATTTGTATTAAAGTCCCAGGATCATTTTGAATTAACTGATATAGTAACATAGATATATTGATAGGATACTTAATTATTTATAAAACCCTTTTCTATTCACTCGAAAACAATGTTGACATAGTCCTTTCTTTCGTATTCAAGTTGTTTCTTCAAGAAAAAGAGTTACCAGCAAGCCTTACTTTTTTTGCAATAGCATTGAAAAAATACTGCGCTATGTTTCTAATATGTACTTATCGATTTAAAAAGCAAAGTTAGGAATTTTTCTGGTACAAAGAAAGGTCATTTCTGTCAGTAAGACATCTTTCTTGATAAAATGAGAGCTACTTGTAAATGTGATCCTGGGACTTTAACGTTACAGAACAGAACAATTATTTCATAAATATTATGAACTGAATATAGGGTCTTCTTCCATAAATGTTTTCACAGTGTTTTCAAGTTCAGAATTTAATTCCAGATCCCTAGTTCCATTATTGTATTTATCGCAGGCGTTTGGCACGAACTGGGCGAAGTAAAATAACATCACACCGCCTTCTCCATTAATAAGTTGTCATATAGAAATTGCCCTGATTATACATGTATGCAAACAAAACAGACATGATTTTATCAAATAAATACTAAATTGTAATCAGGTTTTGTGATTTAATTGTATAAATCCTACTACAACATAAAGGTCCTCAAATACACTGTGTTCATAAGTAACGTCACAGCAGAAAAAACTTGTAATTTTTCCTTGATTCTGATAACGGGGACTCGGATGACTCGAGCATTTTACTCGTCCCCTTACGACCTCGAGTTATCGGAGCTCAACCAGTCAAATCGCTGTGAGGAGTTTGACAAGCGGTGTCGTTAAACCAAACTACCAACATTCTCGACGGATTATTTCAAATTGCTACCTAGATATTTACTTATGTTGTTGATTCAAGCGATTACATTTACATTTTATATTTTAGTATATCACTTTTGAAAAATTCACATTTTTCACCTGGAACTGTGAACGAGCAGCTAAACCCTAACTGTACTAACTGTTTAAAATTGACTTGGTCATCTTTCAATCTGGACGGTACTATTAATTGTATTAATTGTTCAAATGTGAGTTCAGTGTAAATATATTGACTGAATAGCGAACAGTGCAGATCATGATCAGGCTGTACGAATGTTGCACAAATCGCAAAGGCGGAATCCTTGTCGCTATAGCTGGGAAGGGGTTAATTTATTTCTTGGTTGTGACCATTTTGTTGTCATTTATTTAGTAGTATTCACATGCAGCATCGTACGTATCTTCTATACCAAAATATTTTTCAGCATGCTTTCAACGTCTTAGCCTATTTCAACCTCGATATTTGATGCAAAAGGAGACAGCTACTACTCCACAAATAGAAAAAGAAATCAATACTGACAAGAGCTACCGTTAATGGCAAAATGAAGGTGCCAAGGATCATTCGGAATTCCTCGGCAGATTCCGTTACCCTACATCAAACGTTAGATGCGATGCAATATGCCGATGTGTTCCGAATGTGTCCAGGATCAATCACAGAAAATGAAAAGAGCAAATTAAAATGAGTTTAATGATGAATTAAAAAATGCGGTTTATTAATCACAGGCAACATTTTTAACCGGATTTTCGACTGACGCCAATAGCGCTATCCTTGTCAATATGTCAGACAGATACATTATGTTAACAAGGATAGTCAAACTCAGTTTTTAATCTGTCTCTAAATGAAATACAAAATACATTTATATTTTTTATGTCAGTTCAACAATGCAGACGAAAGTTTGCATTCTTCTTGATTACTTTCTTCCGCCAGCAACCGCACGTTCTATGTCTGATCTTAATAAAACGTGGTACCGTAATAATATAGGGTTAAGTGTTTTGTAATTTTCACAGCATCGTTTGCTTGCTACCGCCACTTTTCTTCCACTATTTCATCCGTAAGACTTACCCAGTGAACTGGATCTGTCAAAAATGATCTCCTGTTGCTGTTTCGCAATGAAAACTTATCCCGGCGGAGGTATGGCCAAAAAAAAAGGAACACCAGTCTAGATATTGTTTCATCCGGGGCTTGGTCATTTATAAGCTGGATAGTTTACTTAACCATCGTTAGTAGGGAGGACCAGTACAAGAACGTTATCCTCCGTAAGAAACTAACATCTTTCTCACATAAAGAGACATGGTCGGTAGCACGGCTCGGGCCTATGACCCTCAATCAATGACAGGTTACAGCGATTTCAAGACAGCGTCTCTAACACTGAACAGCGCCTTTAAAAGCAGTACTTCTTAACCTCTGCTTCTAAGAAATCTAAAGCCGTGTGTCCGAAGAAATTGCATGACCTTTCATAATATATCCAAACATTGAGACACTCGCCTAATGCATAGCCTGAAATAGATTATTACAGTCAACCCTGTCTTTATAGTTACATCGAACTGGCAATGAAAGAGAGACTGGTGCTTAACACTGGTGTATGTGAATATATAATGGCCAATAAGGATACAATAGCAGAGGCTGCATAAGGCAGGTGCGCTAATAATCACGTATCTCTTAAACTAAACAAACAAAATATACAAGTTTGTTTCTATAAATTGTCGTTATCAGTATTACAAACAGCGCAGACAGAAATTGCAGGAATGAAGTATCATGCAAACTGATTACTCAATCACCAAAACAGTGCGGCTGAAATACCTTGCAAACAAATAATATAAACTGCAAACACAACTAATCCCAAATATTTAAGGCGTGTCATTTTCCCCGGTGCACGACAGTTCGTCGAAAGACATTTCGCCGACTACGACATATTGCCGAATAAGATAGTTGGTCTAATACGACAGTTCGTCGAAGACAATACTACGACAAGTGGTCGAAAATTAGTTTTAACACTACGACACTTGGTCGAAATCTTTCAAACTGCAAAATAATCCCATTTTAATTCATTTAATTGCGTTGCGCCTCAGCGCAACGTATGTTTGGGGTAATGTAACTGGAAGTCACTGGTGAGGTGGCAATGATCAATTTATCACCGTATCGGTAGTAGTGAATAAATTCGTTTTCGATACTGACAAGACTTCGTTGAAGTTACCGACATTGAACTAAATTCCACTGGTAAACAATGCAGTATTCTAAATTTGCACAAAAACACAGAATAGTTAAAGATAAAAATGATGAATAATCGTGATTAATATGAAACAATTTTTTTTCGGCAAATAACAGTTCATTTCGGTAAATATTTAGGTATGTGCTAAAACCCTGACCAGACCAGACCAGAACACACAAAAGGCCGATCGTACCAGACATTTTCGCCGATATGACTTGCACACAATAGCGTTATTATTTCGGTATTAAAAATATCTGCATTTGGTACATGTGTAACCAAACTAGATTTTTCATTGTTGAAGTAATAATATTGAGCACTAAGAGCAGTATCGAAACATTTTCATCTGTAATAGAAACTAAAAATTCAAGTTAGTTCACCGAATGGATTTATTTGTTTGTATATAGGTCCGCTAATGTTTTACCGAGTTCTGAGTTTTTGTTTATGTTGTTTTGTTCATATCGGCGGAAATTTCCGGTACGTTTCGTGCTTTCCGTGGTGTAGTCTTTTACCCCCAACAATTAAAATTTTCCAAATTGAAAGACCCGCCATTACGATCTTTGCGGGACTGTTTCTTCCCATTATGATGGTCAGGAAAATTGTTTAAAGATTTAAAATTCGCATAGAAAGTACAGTAACAATGCATTGAATATAGCCTATGCTCACTACAGATGACCACTATATACAATTTACATTGTTGCATGTTACTGAATAGCACAAAGCGGGAGCATCCGTTTCCTTTGGAAACTTTCCTTTGCACACATTTCTAGATTTTGCTCTATTACTCTAGGTAGAAAAACTCTGACATATTGTAAAATAAATGATTAAATAGAACACCATCTTATACTTACTACTCTGGGAAATATTACAGTCTGTATGCCACGAAGTTTTCCTTGCAAAAACGGTAACATACACTTCCATTTAATATATTTGTATAAATTTTGTATATATGTCTTTGCACAGTTATTGTAGTCATAAGCAATTAGTAAACATAAAACAAGCAACCAGGGATTTGACGGGTATATTGTCGTAATTGCAAGACTAAGTGTAATTTGAAAATTAAAAAAAAACTTCTTCTTTCTATTCCTTGGTTTTAATCAATCGGCCCCTGGTTAAAGTTGTAAAGTATATTAAGAGTATCCATGTGATTATATTGTTATTGCAAAACATTTTGAAATTCTGACAAGACTTCTGGCATTTATTCTTGTTATATTGGAATGGTGGTCACCTTGGATCCAAAACTAACAAGATCAGATCAAGAGGTAACTTTTATGCTCTAAAAGTAACATTTTATAACCAATTTTTATGAGAATTAGCCAGAATCTTCCGGTCTTGATGATGACCTAACTAAATCTGGAACACATATAGATCAAGGTTG
Source organism: Saxidomus purpurata (assembly GCA_022818135.1). Lineage (NCBI taxonomy): Eukaryota > Metazoa > Mollusca > Bivalvia > Venerida > Veneridae > Saxidomus > Saxidomus purpurata. Next base: position 2,022,047 of record JAFMSR010000017.1, read on the forward strand.
ATTTTGATCACATTGTGTAATAAGTAGGCCATGCACTCAGGTGGACGATATAGGGTAAATATGGCTACTCTTGTTGGCAGTTCTAGTCAAGTGAAGACAATCAGTTGATTTTATATGTCTCTCTCTTGTTTTTTAACGTCTCAAAATCGTGTTCCGAAGTCTAATACAGTTCTGCTTTTAATACAAGTCATCATCATTTCCTTGGGCAACGCTATCTTCTTTGCTGCGACCCGCAGCAACTTTTCTACTTGTATCCTCAAACGTCGCATAAATACATAATACATTGGCGTGCTTGATTAGTCTGTTATAACGGCATGTAATAGAGAATAATGATCAGTCGGTCAAAACATTTTCCCTCACGTCTGGAGACGTATAGTTGCAAACCTAAAATAAATTTATAGGACAAGATAAGAAGAGATGCCCTCCATATGTCAAAGTTTCTCTACATTTGTAACATTTCTGATTATGGTACACGTTCATGACATTTTTCCCCTTTGTTTAGAAGTCCCAGCCGACACTGGTACTTCTCCCTGGGTGAACTTGCCAAGACTCCTGACAGGCTCAGGTTGAAGAGAGACAGATGCAAATACAAGGGAATCCGGGTACCAGACCCTAGCTCTTTTACGAAAAGACCCCTTGGTTCTTTTACATGCCCGGTGTATAGCACACATGTGAGACTATCTCTGGCTTTCTAACCAGTTCATCGCTAAATGGGTGGGAAACACTGAATAGCGTTTCTGAAATGTTCAGTGCTCCGGCCGGGATTTGAACCGGGGACCTCCGGACTGGTAGTCCAGAGCGTTTACTACTCGACCACCGCACCACCTATACTTCTGTGACTTGACACCGCTTGATGGTAACACATAGAGTCAAAAGTAACCCTGTAAGGATTTATCGTCGGGGTGTCGGCTTCGAATAATATAAATGGAATTTATGGCGTACAGACAAATGCAGAGGCGGAATAAGCCTATATTTGCAATTGGTGAGATTACTTTTTGTATTGATTTATATTCAGTTCAGGCCTGGTCATCCTATATGTTCGACGAAAGCCGTGTTGTTTTTATTTCACAGCTTTACTTCAGATCGGCGGAGAAAACAACAGTCCTGAGAAACAAAGAGAATCCGTGTATTATGGTTACCTTTGCGGTAGATTTAAGTAAAATGCCCTGAAATAAGAAATATTTTTGCACAAATTTGTTGTAGATAAGGATTCTTTGGGAAGTAAAAAGATCACTAAGTAGTTAGTAGATGTGTGCTGCAGTCGTTTCCCCTGCCTAGAAGCAAAATAAAGGTGCGACTTATTTTAGAACACACTGTAAAACGGGTAATTTTTGCACGACAAAAAATCCACTGTTTGTCAGCATACATACACGAAAGGATACGCCTCTATGTTATAAATCTAAGTGCAAAGAATCTTTTCACGAAATTTTGGAATCAGCGAACGTCGCCAAAAACAAAACAGCTACAAGTTAAATCATGGCATAAGGAGATTATAACAGAAGTGTATGTGTTGGCATATTTTAATCGGTTAATATTCATGTATATTTTATTAATCTAGTTTAAATGCAATACAGCTAATGTATATTAAGAAGGCATCCATGGAGGCGGCGTTGACGTAGCTCTGTAAGATTTTAAGGCTTTTGCTGCCCAATACACGTGCTCAAGTACAAGATTTATCTCTTCCGTTAACTTCTCGTCCTTTACTTTCCCATCTTTGTCGATTCTCTCGTGCGCAAGAGGAATTGCCATCTGTTTCGGTACAGGAATCATACCAAGCGCTCCGGTAAAAGTCCGTAACTGCACGGCCGCACGAGATCCACCAAGCGGACCTAAAATAAGAAAGTAAACCGTTTAGAAAACTATTTATAGTTCCAGTCTTGCCTTTTTACATTGATCAGAAGTATTCCGCATAAAGCGTTCATTTCAGTGACGACAGATACAAGATGTGCAACAGATGAATAACGACAACGAGATGGTTATTGTGAGTGAGTCTAAAGAAAACGCAACGGACCTACTGAATTCTCAACAAAGCTTGATATGTATAAACTGTAAGTCGACCCAGGCTAGAGGAAATGTCTAAAGTTATCAAGTTTGAAGTTAACTTGAGATCGTTGAGCAAACAAAATTGTTCTTGTATGACCAAGAGACAGTATCATTTGTCATGTTCTACTGCGTAATGTTCTATTGCAAACACGTCTCTGTCACTTTAAAAATACATTTGTCGTTATTTAAATGGCAACAAGACTGAGTACAGCTTCTACCCTGTTTGTAAAATGTGTTGATATAATTATTACAACCCTTCCGTAGGGTGACCTTTTTATCTTATAAACTATGCAACGTTGGAAAGCTGAGTAACCGAGAGTAAAACGCCTAATAAAAGGGCAATGAAAAACTAATGAACAGAGAGTGAACGCCTAAAAAACGGACAGTGAAAAACTAGTGAACCGAGAGTGAACGTCTAATAAACGGACATTGAAAAACTAGTGAACCGAGTGTGAACGCCTAATAAACGGACAGTGAAAAACTAGTGAACCGAGAGTAAATGTTGAAATAATTTGATATTTTGCAATTATTTAGGATATAAGTCATTGAAACGGAAATAAAACTGTTTACTCATTGAATAGTTCACAAATGCACAAGGCTTCCAAGCCACTGTGGGTGGTGGTATATTATCCATCATGTTCGTCAAAGGTGGCGGCAAACTCCAGTTGTATTCAGCACAAACAAAAACAAAGGCATCATAGGTCAGCATCTTCTCGTTGAAGTCCTTGATATTTTGCGGAACTGCAGACGGATTGAACATAAAATTCACAGATTGTTGTGTCGCTGGAAAATCTATAGTTCCCGGGTCTGAAATATATACATTGTACAGTTGTATAGAGATGATACAGTCTCGTTTAATCCCATGAGTATAACTGCTCCTTAACCACGTTTTAAAAAGACAAAATATTAGCCCTGCCAGTAAAGATTTTTCGTCTGACGCCAAATTGTTGTGTTTTAACTAGGGTGCAGTATTTTTTGATTCGCGATTCTGCACTATTTGTTTGAGTCACACTTTCCCTTCGATTCATTAGCACATACACTCAAGAAAGTTGTGCAAAGTGAAAAGTTATCAACAATAGCCTCAAGTTCGCGGTTTTTCATACAACTAACACAAAAATAATCACAAGACTTGATTAAATAAGCCAAGCGCTGACAGTAGTAAATAATAAATCTACAATTATTAGGGCGAAGTGAATGATGATAGGAAATATATATTCATCAACATTATGACTAGGTCAAAGTAAGATTAAGATTGCGTGTTTACATACTAGTATATGTTTTCTAAGACAGAAAACGGACAGTACATTTCGTATATCCAAGGGCAGTAACTCCAAATTAACATATAAGAATCTAAAAAGATCTCGACCTAAATGTCATCAAGGCACTCACTCTGACACATTTTCATGAAAATCCAGTTTAAAGCTTCTATCGCATACATAAGGTTTTTCTATTATTTGACCTAGTGACCTAGTTCTTGGTCTGAGCTGACCCATTTTTCAAATATTCTGACAAAGTTTCATGAAGATCCAATGAAAAAGCAACCTCTATTGCATGCAAAATGTTTTTCTATGATTAGCTTTTAACCCAAAATGACTCATATTCGAGATCGACCTTGATTCATCAAGACACTCAATCGGAACAAGTTTCATGACGACTCAGTGAAAAATGTAGCTTCTGTTGCATACACAAGGTTAAGTATGGACGGGCGAAAGACAGACGATAGACCACGGACATGAAGCGATGACAATAGCTCACCTTCAGCACTTCGTGTTCAGGTGAGCCAAAAGCAATGTTAAAGCTTAACAAAGTGCATACTCAACAATAATGGCCAATACTATTCATAAAACTTTTGATTTGACCTTACATTGTGTCAGTGTGCAGTACATGTAGATGTAAGGCTGTCATTAGGAGCCCAGTATAAACAACTGAGCCAGAATACTCGCAGACATTATTGTTAAATATGTAAATTGTTCAGTTTTAATGTTGTTTTTATGAGCTTGTCTTCTTAAAGGTATACGCGTCGCCGTATGTGATATTGAAAGCCCGTCCTAGAAAACCCAAAAAAACCTACATAACATACTATTATGAAAAAATACACAAATAATGGTAAAAGTCATTTTCTGCAAACCCCCGTTACACAGTTCTAGGGGGGGGGGGATTTGCAGTAGTGGGTGTATGACGGGTTTCATTTTTGTGTATTTTCTTTTCATGATAAGGTGTTATTTATGTATACTTTTGGTATTTTGTTAACATTACAGGACAGTTCAGTACTCTGGTGCCAGTGTGAAGGTGCAATACTAAGCCCCAGGTATCATTTTTCAGCAAGTATTTTCATATTGTATCTTATAATTTACTAAAGCATGTTATAAAATTAAGGCTTTGACAAGAATTAAATGCCTCTTCTGAGAATTATACGTTAAACTTTGGACTGTTTTAAAGAAATTCACAAAAAGGCTACACAGGTCTTCTTATGTTTCTATATGCCTTTATAAATATGTTTTCTATAGTCGCTAGAAATCTGAAAAAACATCATGTTTAATAATATATTTAATTTAAGATATTGTTTAATTTGTAATACAAATGAAATTGAGGATGAGTTCCATTTTGTGTTTAAGTGTCCTGCATATGAAAAAATTAAGAAATAAATATATTAAGAATTATTATAGAAATAGACCAAGTATGTTTAAGTTATTACGAAGTGATATAAATAAAGAAACAAAAATGCTTTGTCAATATATAAATGAAGCTTTCAAATTACGATACCAGATTATTAATGTTTAGATCCTAGGTATATGTAATTAAACCTACTTTTATGTTTGCCTTACAGGTCCAAACTAATGCAAAGTTTTTACTGTGTATAGGGAAGTATGTATTAGCCATCATGTTTCCATTCATGTGTCATTGTTTATTTAGCTTCGTCCATCCACTTAATATCATGTTAACTTTCATGTCGTTTGTACTTTTCATGCCATTATATGTATGCTTGTATATATGTTAATCATGAGAAACTTGTAGTTTAAGTGATAAATAAACGTTCTTCTTCTTCATATTTAATATATGCATTGGTCTTTGAAAGATTTGACACTTAATTTTCTTCGGTACTGCATATTTAAATGCCTGAAATCGATAATAAATCAGAGATTGTTTTTCACACATAAAAACGTATGTCTCACACATCTGTCTCACACCTCTGTCTCACACCTCTGTCTCACACACACCTCTGTCTCACACACACCTCTGTCTCACACCTCTGTCTCACACAGACCTCTGTCTCACACACACCTCTGTCTCACACACACCTCAGTCTCACACCTCTGTCTCACACCTCTGTCACACACCTCTGTCTCACACATACCTCTGTCTCACACCCTCTGTCTCACACCTCTGTCTCACACCTCTGTCTCACACCTCTGTCTCACACCTCTGTCTCACACCTCTGTCTCACACATACCTCTGTCTCAAACCTCTGTCTCACACCTCTGTCTCACACCTATGTCACACACCTCTGTCTCACACCTCTGTCTCACACACACCTCTGTCTCACACACACCTCTGTCTCACACACACCTCTGTCTCACACACACCTCTGTCTCACACCTCTGTCTCACACACACCTCTGTCTCACACACACCTCTGTCTCACACACACCTCTGTCTCACACCTCTGTCTCACACCTCTGTCTCACACCTCTGTCTCACACACACCTCTGTCTCACACACACCTCTGTCTCACACCTCTGTCTCACACCTCTGTCTCACACCTCTGTCTCACACCTCTGTCACACACCTCTGTCTCACACCTCTGTCTCACACCTCGTCTACACCTCTGTCTCACACCTCTGTCTCACACCTCTGTCTCACACCTCCTGTCTCACACGTATGTCTCACACCTCCTCTGTCTCACACTTATGGCTCACACCTCTGTCTCACACACACCTCTGTCTCACACACACCTCTGTCTCACACACACCTCTGTCTCACACCTCTGTCTCACACCTCTGTCTCACACCTCTGTCTCACACCTCTGTCTCACACCTCTGTCACACACCCCTCTGTCTCACACCTCTGTCTCACACCTCTGTCTCACACCTCTGTCTCACACCTCTGTCTCACACCTCCTCTGTCTCACACCTCTGTCTCACACCTCTGTCTCACACCTCCTCTGTCTCACACCTCTGTCTCACACCTCCTCTGTCTCACACCTCCTCTGTCTCACACCTCCTCTGTCTCACACCTCTGTCTCACACCTATGTCACACACCTCTGTCTCACACCTCTGTCACACACACACCTCTGTCTCACACCTCTGTCTCACACCTCTGTCTCACACCTCTGTCTCACACCTCTGTCTCACACCTCCTCTGTCTCACACCTCTGTCTCACACCTCCTCTGTCTCACACCTCTGTCTCACACCTCTGTCTCACACCTCCTCTGTCTCACACCTATGTCTCACACCTCTGTCTCACACCTCCTCTGTCTCACACGTATGTCTCACACCTCCTCTGTCTCACACCTATGTCTCACACGTATGTCTCACACCTCCTCTGTCTCACACGTATGTCTCACACCTCCTCTGTCTCACACCTGTGTCTCACACCTCTGTCTCACACCTCCTCTGTCTCACACGTATTTCTCACACCTCTGTCTCACACGTATGTCTCACACCTCTGTCTCACACGTATGTCTCACACCTCTGTCTCACACCTATGTCTCACACCTCTGTCTCACACCTCTGTCTCAAACCTCTGTCTCTGTCTCACACCTCTGTCTCTGTCTCACACCTCTGTCTCACACCTCTGTCTCACACCTCCTCTGTCTCACACGTATTTCTCACACCTCTGTCTCACACGTATGTCTCACACCTCTGTCTCACACGTATGTCTCACACCTCTGTCTCACACCTATGTCTCACACCTCTGTCTCACACCTCTGTCTCACACCTCTGTCTCTGTCTCACACCTCTGTCTCACACCTCTGTCTCACACCTCTGTCTCACACCTCTGTCTCACACCTCTGTCTCACACCTCTGTCTCACACCTCTGTCTCACACCTCACACCTCTGTCTCACACCTCTGTCTCACACCTCTGTCTCACATCTCACACCTCTGTCTCACACCTCTGTCTCACACCTCTGTCTCACACCTCTGTCTCACACCTCTACATTATGCACAACTATGCTTTGTATTGATACTTTCTGCAACGTTTTATGAAAATCCAGCAAGAGGTTTTGAAAAAGAAGCGCGGACAAGATTTTCGCTTTTCTGGTCCTTGTGACCTTGACTTTTGAGCTAGGGATCCCGAATTATAAGATGCAGAACTTTATATAAAAAAATCCAGCAATGGGTTTTGGAGAAGAAGCACGGACAAGATTTTCGGTTTTTGACTTTAATATGCACAACTAAAAAAAAAAAAAAGTCTTCTTTTTTTTTTTTTAGACTTCATACTGATGCTTTCGATTAAGTTTTGTGGAAATGTATTAGAAAATGTGACCTGAAGAGTGTTACCAAGGCTTGACTCATCATGTCATCTAAATACACCAAACGTCTTCAAAGTCCCATAACTCGGCCAAAAATCAATCAAGCGTAACACCCTTACTTCACTTGGCAGGGAACATTTCTACCAAGTTCTACATCCATGGGTATGACAGGAGTTGTGCGGACAAGCTCTGTGACAGACACATAGACAGACAGCGCAAAATCAATATGTTTCCATGCATACCACTTCGTGGTCTGAGACATAATATGAGATGAAAAGTAAAGTTACCAACTATATCGACGTCTTGCTGCTTTTCAATGGCGGTCTGTACAAACTTCGCTACTTGGTCGTTAAGACGCCCCTCTCTAGTAGAGCTCATGACGAGTGCAATCTTCAACCTGTCTGCCATAGTTTGTTGTGTTATCTTATATCTCCTATACATAAATGTACGAAAGAAAACAAATCTACAACAACTTTTCAAAAAATGTGCATAATTCTATGTGTATTAGTACATTTGTTTATGTTCACCGCACCTATTTCCCCATATAACTGATAAAGTCCCATGAAAAACAAATGCGTCCTATAATGTTTCTATCACCTTTAAATAAATGAACACACAGTCTAGTAGAACTGTGAACGTAAGCCGATAAAACCGTTAAGCGGTTTATTTAATATGAGGTGATACCACTGGCACCAGAGTACTAGACTGCCCTGTAATTTTAACAAAATAAATACCCCAAAATATACCTAAATAACACCTTATCATGAAAAAAAAATAGTAAAAAGTCATTTCTGACAAACCCCTGTTTACACTGTTCTATATTATTCACATGGTGTTGAACGTTTTCGACAGGGGGTCCGGTCCCCGCTCTTTTTGTACTATTCAAGCAAGCACTTGAAGATCAACAGCGGTCGCGTTTAACAGACAATATAATTATGTACCAAACTGGTAAGTAACACTTTTTAAAAAGCTACCGTTTCTATAAAATTCTTCTGGAATATTGAGCTATTTCGCTCTCTCCATTTTCTTGATATTTTCTGTCACTGCTGACTTCCGGTTCAACTCAAATGACCTTTCAAACACGTCATACGGTTATGCACAGAAGTGATACTTTGCGCTGCTAACGTAACGTTTTACAAATTGGTTTTACAGTAAATAAATTTCCTGTACCTACTTATCCACAAGTTAACAGCTACGGCCGCTTACAGCGGCATTTAGCATTGTTTACATACGAAATGCAATAATTTGACACAGTGCGCGAAATATAACGCGGAATATTTTCAACCAATGAAAACGAATTGTTTCAAAATTGAAAGGTGAACCGGAAGTCGGCAGTGACAGAAAAACATAAGGAAAACGGAGTGAGCGAAATAGCACAATATTCTTTAAGAATTTTATAGAAACGGTAGCTTTTTAAAAAGTGTTACTTACCAGTTTGGTAGATAAATATATTGTCTGTTAAACGCGACCGCTGTTGATCTTCAATTGCTTGCTTGAATAATACAAAAAGAGCGGGGACCGGACCCCCTGTCGAAAACGTTCAACACCATGTGAATAATATAGAACAGTGTATACGGGGGTTTGTCAGAAAATGACTTTTTACCATTATTTAGGGGGTTTTTTTATGATAAAGAGTTATTTAGGTATATTTTGGGGTATTTATTTTGTTAAAATTACAGGGCAGTCTAGTACTCTGGTGCCAGTGGGTGATACAACTACTGTTCGGATTTGTCAATATGGTTGGCTTCACGTAGGGAAATATAGCTAGTCCGATTTCTAGCTCTAAGCTGTGAAAGTACTTGTAGCTTATTATTGTAAAGCAACAAAAAAAGCCTAGGAATACATAAAGGTCGCACACCAAGAGTCAAATTCAAATAAATAAATGAATACCAAATCATTCATACGTTCTACTTGTATATACATAAAACATACAAAACTAAACCTGACACTAATTTCTTTAAAGGTCTGAAAATTCATATGAAAAATTTAGAAATGATTTCCATGTCGTGTCACGTTTTTAAAGTTATACTGGCCACTTTGCTGCTTGTAGCTACTGATTGAATTAAAGACTTATAATTTAACATTATCACTTCGTCATTGAATGTACAAATATTAGAAAGAGTTATATAAAACCGTATTTATGAAACCGTCCAAACTATATGAAGTTTATTGACTTAATGTCATCAGGTTATAAAAATGTACTAAGTTTATTAGCCGTATTTGCATATAAAGCATTTGAACGTCGTAGGTTTTTTATGAATATATAGAATTTTATCTTTTTCCTAGTCTCTCCCGCACCATATAGTTCCATCCCATAATATACTTTATTATATGATCTATAAATAAACAATATCTCATTGGTCTAAGGCACGACCAATGAGGCAAAATATATTACATATTTCATGATTTTTGGGTTTTCTCCCAGTAAATATTATTTCTATATTTATAACTGGCATAGTTTTGACTTTTACCCGTCACTAAAAAGACGTAAGAACACGGACTTCGTCCCGCGCAATTTTAAGCATTGTATCAATGAAATATCTAAAATTTGTTTTTATGGCATGAAATAAGCATTGTACATTATAATAAAACAAGTGGAGCCGTTGTGGCGCAGTGGTAGCGCGTTCGCCTCTGGATTGAAGGATCCCTACCATATCCAGGTCGGTAGTGTCCTTGGGCAAGGCACAAATGATTCAACATTGCCTCTCTGTCTTCGAGGTTGATTCCATCTGGAATGAGTCTCGAGAGCGCGTAATAGAAGTTGTAAGAACTTGTTTCGCAATCGAGAATAAATAAATTACAATGTAGTATAAATAAATATGATGTAATATTCACCAGAATATATTAATATTAATATATTACCCTCTTCTTGTGAATATCACATCATATTCAATGCCTCATGAGTCCGTTGTTGTATAATATACTGTGTGGCATAATATTACAACTTCATCCATTTAGTTTCAGTAATAATGTTACAGCCATTGAATTTTACAATGGCACATAGTATATATTTGCAAGAAGTGTATTGACAATAGTAGTGTCATAATTATGGTACTTTCGCAAAATATTGCAAGGAGTAATTGTGTACCAACTCTGTTTTATGTTTTCTGTAAAATTTAATGTGTCGTGCCATATTGCAAAATATTATTATTATTGTGAAAACTATGTATTGCTGTTATGATCACGGGCCATAAATGGCTTTTTTCGTAATAAAAGTATTTCTATTTGTATAATCATAGGTAATGACTTTGAATTCTTATACCTATTTTGGATTAAATGCATTATATCTATTTGTATAATCATAGGTAATGACTTTGAATTCTTATACCTATTTTGGATTAAATGCATTATATCTATTTGTATGATCATAGGTAATGACTTTGAGTTCTTATACCTATTTTGGATTAAATGCATTATATCTATTTGTATGATCATAGGTAATGACTTTGAGTTCTTATACCTATTTTGGATTAAATGCATTATATCTATTTGTATAATCATAGGTAATGACTTTGAGTTCTTATACCTATTTTGGATTAAATGCATTATATCTATTTGTATGATCATAGGTAATGACTTTGAGTTCTTATACCTATTTTGGATTAAATGCATTATATCTATTTGTATGATCATAGGTAATGACTTTGAGTTCTTATACCTATTTTGGATTAAATGCATTATATCTATTTGTATAATCATAGGTAATGACTTTGAGTTCTTATACCTATTTTGGATTAAATGCATTATATCTATTTGTATGATCATAGGTAATGACTTTGAGTTCTTATACCTATTTTGGATTAAATGCATTATATCTATTTGTATGATCATAGGTAATGACTTTGAGTTCTTATACCTATTTTGGATTAAATGCGTTATATCTATTTGTATGATCATAGGTAATGACTTTGAGTTCTTATACCTATTTTGGATTAAATGCGTTATATCTATTTGTATGATCATAGGTAATGACTTTGAGTTCTTATACCTATTTTGGATTAAATGCGTTATATCTATTTGTATGATCATAGGTAATGACTTTGAATTGTTATAGCTATTTTGGATTAAATGCATTATATCTATTTGTATGATCAAATGTAATGACTTTGAATTCTTATACCTATTTTGGATTAAATGCATTATATCTATTTGTATAATCATAGGTAATGACTTTGAGTTCTTATACCTATTTTGGATTAAATGCATTATATCTATTTGTATAATCATAGGTAATGACTTTGAATTCTTATACCTGTTTTGGATTAAATGCATTATATCTATTTGTATAATCATAGGTAATGACTTTGAGTTCTTATACCTATTTTGGATTAAATGCATTATATCTATTTGTATAATCATAGGTAATGACTTTGAGTTCTTATACCTATTTTGGATTAAATGCATTATATCTATTTGTATAATCATAGGTAATGACTTTGAGTTCTTATACCTATTTTGGATTAAATGCATTATATCTATTTGTATAATCATAGGTAATGACTTTGAGTTCTTATACCTATTTTGGATTAAATGCATTATATCTATTTGTATAATCATAGGTAATGACTTTGAGTTCTTATACCTATTTTGGATTAAATGCATTATATCTATTTGTATGATCATAGGTAATGACTTTGAGTTCTTATACCTATTTTGGATTAAATGCATTATATCTATTTGTATGATCATAGGTAATGACTTTGAGTTCTTATACCTATTTTGGATTAAATGCATTATATCTATTTGTATAATCATAGGTAATGACTTTGAGTTCTTATACCTATTTTGGATTAAATGCATTATATCTATTTGTATAATCATAGGTAATGACTTTGAGTTCTTATACCTATTTTGGATTAAATGCATTATATCTATTTGTATAATCATAGGTAATGACTTTGAATTCTTATACCTATTTTGGATTAAATGCATTATATCTATTTGTATGATCATAGGTAATGACTTTGAGTTCTTATACCTATTTTGGATTAAATGCATTATATCTATTTGTATAATCATAGGTAATGACTTTGAGTTCTTATACCTATTTTGGATTAAATGCATTATATCTATTTGTATAATCATAGGTAATGACTTTGAGTTCTTATACCTATTTTGGATTAAATGCATTATATCTATTTGTATAATCATAGGTAATGACTTTGAATTCTTATACCTATTTTGGATTAAATGCATTATATCTATTTGTATAATCATAGGTAATGACTTTGAATTCTTATACCTATTTTGGATTAAATGCATTATATCTATTTGTATGATCATAGGTAATGACTTTGAATTCTTATACCTATTTTGGATTAAATGCATTATATCTATTTGTATGATCATAGGTAATGACTTTGAGTTCTTATACCTATTTTGGATTAAATGCATTATATCTATTTGTATAATCATAGGTAATGACTTTGAGTTCTTATACCTATTTTGGATTAAATGCATTATATCTATTTGTATAATCATAGGTAATGACTTTGAGTTCTTATACCTATTTTGGATTAAATGCATTATATCTATTTGTATAATCATAGGTAATGACTTTGAGTTCTTATACCTATTTTGGATTAAATGCATTATATCTATTTGTATAATCATAGGTAATGACTTTGAATTCTTATACCTATTTTGGATTAAATGCATTATATCTATTTGTATGATCATAGGTAATGACTTTGAATTCTTATACCTATTTTGGATTAAATGCATTATATCTATTTGTATGATCATAGGTAATGACTTTGAATTCTTATACCTATTTTGGATTAAATGCATTATATCTATTTGTATGATCATAGGTAATGACTTTGAATTCTTATACCTATTTTGGATTAAATGCATTATATCTATTTGTATAATCATAGGTAATGACTTTGAGTTCTTATACCTATTTTGGATTAAATGCATTATATCTATTTGTATAATCATAGGTAATGACTTTGACTTCTTATACCTATTTTGGATTAAATGCATTATATCTATTTGTATGATCATAGGTAATGACTTTGAGTTCTTATACCTATTTTGGATTAAATGCATTATATCTATTTGTATGATCATAGGTAATGACTTTGAATTCTTATACCTATTTTGGATTAAATGCATTATATCTATTTGTATAATCATAGGTAATGACTTTGAGTTCTTATACCTATTTTGGATTAAATGCGTTATATCTATTTGTATGATCATAGGTAATGACTTTGAGTTCTTATACCTATTTTGGATTAAATGCATTATATCTATTTGTATGATCATAGGTAATGACTTTGAGTTCTTATACCTATTTTGGATTAAATGCATTATATCTATTTGTATAATCATAGGTAATGACTTTGAGTTCTTATACCTATTTTGGATTAAATGCATTATATCTATTTGTATAATCATAGGTAATGACTTTGAGTTCTTATACCTATTTTGGATTAAATGCATTATATCTATTTGTATGATCATAGGTAATGACTTTGAATTCTTATACCTATTTTGGATTAAATGCGTTATATCTATTTGTATAATCATAGGTAATGACTTTGAATTCTTATACCTATTTTGGATTAAATGCGTTATATCTATTTGTATAATCATAGGTAATACCTTTGAGTTCTTATACTTATTTTAGATTAAATGCTGGCCTAATTTTATTTATATTATAAATGTCACAAGACTTTGTCTATAACTATATATACGGAATTGACAAACAATTCTCTATCTATTACTTCTTTTTTTGCGCATGCGTTTTTGACAACTTCAGAACTCCTCAGTGATCCAGATCAGCGGTATAGCGTATGACATTTCACTATTTTTTCTTTCTAAATAGTTACATTTGCCACCGGGTATTGCAATTTCTTCATTTCGGGAATACCACTACGATGTAATTGTTCCTTTTATTTTATTAGGGGTTTCGGGCTGACAGAGTGATTTCTGTATCAAAATGACAAATGAAGCCATATATATTCATTTCCATGATAATGAACTTGGAAATAACGATGACAGTAAATTGTTTAACACGCCTTAATCACACGCTGAGACAGTGCCATAAGTCATTACTGTCATCTGATTCCGTTAGGTTATAGAGTCCTGACCAGAGATGATAGGGAACTTCAAATTTGGTTGTATGTATTGGTAGATGCCAGTAATGGTAAATTAAAGCTTTACGTTTTAAATATATAGCTTTTACAGGTAAGGAAACCTCTAATTGTGATTTTGACACAGTGAAGTTGGGACATAGAATCAACACGTCTTCTCGATGAGACGAACATTTGACTCAAGTTTCATGACAATTTCCTAAGGGGTTAAGGAGATATGGAGAGGATAAGTCTCTCCTTTAGGTTTGTTTAATTCAAATTAATTGTGCTTATTGGGTCCACCATCCTCTAAAGAGGCTATAGTCGGTACGACCCGATAACTTTTAGGTGTGACATTTGACCGATTTAGTGAAGTCATACCGTTAGCATTTCACCATTTTTTGTTCAACATATTTTCGGATCGCCTTGTATTTTGTGATGGAGGTCTCACAAAACAAATTGAGAAGAAAGAATACTAATTGGTAAAAATGATGAAAGGGTGTCATACAGCTTATTTTTTTGAAGAAAAGACCACCCGTACCGTCAAAGGCCAATTATCGGTCAATGCGACTAAACCCGCATGAACCCGGGTAAGTATCAATTGTGGCACGGTAACATATACACAGATATTCAGCATACTAATTAATACATACAAATAAAAACGTTTCTTATTATTTCCACTTTGCGGCCCGTTTAAATCTTTAAACTGTTCACAACATGGTCCTTCAGGCGTGCCTGTGTCTCCAGTAAAGGATAGTTGTCAATGTAATTTAGAGGTGAGGATAGACAACGGCTACGAGTGATCTATCTGACTTATACCACAGATAGTAGATTGTTTGTTTTTCAGTCTTCTACAATATAACACCAACTATCTCATTTATTCCACTGTGGTTAACAAGCAACTAAAGCGTTTTTCTGTCACGGTAAAATCATCCAGCTCGGTTTTGAGGTAAAAAGGCGCGCAAAGCTGCGAACATCTGTACCAGTATTGACAATAGCCACGATTTATTCGTGCAATAGATATTATAATTATGTTATTGCAAACTTGATATGACAGAGCGATGAGTTGTTCTTGTAAATGGTCAAGGTAGGTGGCGATTTATAACAATATAACATATTTTAAGGTTTATATCTGGAAATACAGCATACAGTTAGTTGGCTGCCTCTCTAGCTGGCTTACGTAATAATGGGTTTTATCGTTTTCAGCAAAATCACGACTGTAAAGAGGTGGCCATCTAATCACCTCTCTTACGTGGTAATATTTCAGAATCATTAGGATCAAGTCTCCGCAAGCCGCTGTCTGCTTTCCTATATAAAGTATGCAGAGGTTGGAAATCACCATGATCAATCATCGTGGAACTCATGCATGGACTTGGGAACGAGCCAGCAATCCACGAATTGACATTCCAGTGGCTAAGTCACCGCTTCTCAGAAGTATAAATTGGTATGTATTTTTTATGATATATTATATTTTGCTTCCGGCCAAGCCCCTTCAGGATATAGTTGGCCCTGGCCTATAAATCGCAACTGCCAAAAGCCTACCAATTACAAAGATTACCATTTTATAAAGTTATACTTTTTTTCTAGTTTAAGCAGTCCTTGATGTGCAAAACTGCACCTGAGTAATATAATCGAATTATGTTCCACAACTGGGGTTATATAAATTAAAGCAACCCGATGTCGCATATTCTACAACACAAAATGCTTAATGTGTGATCTATTGATAAACCGTTGTCCAAGAGGATAACTGCTTGTTTTGGGTGAAAGATTCAAATACATTTCATTGAGCTGAGTGAGTACCAAAAGTACTTTTTCACGAGTTTGTGCTTACTTAGTATTAAAAATACAACCTCTTTTATTTGTTTTAAACCGAAAACAAACATGTGTCTGGACTCAAATATATATTCCCAATTTAAGGACATTGTTTAATTGTCTACTGAGGTTTAATTCTTTGCTACGGACTCAATCATTTTTAAATTCATGTTATGGAAGTGTTTACCAAATGTCTTCTTAAATGCAAGACAGCATCGATAGCTAAAATAGACTGGCAGATATTGGAAGGGTTGAAATAAAGAAGGAAAAAGACAGGCGGTGCGTTAGAAGTTTTGTTTAGTATAGATTTCTTGATAAATAAAAATGAATATATCTATATATAACCTACAATATGTTATGTATTTTCCTTTTTTGTATTTCTGCTATAGATATTGTAATTTAGATGGCGAATTCATAATCAAGTATAAGGCCAACTGGATTTGCTTAGATCACTTTTCGAAAGTTAGTACTGAGTAGCCTGTCGTCTTAAACATTGTGAGACCGTGTTGAAAGTAAATGAAACAGTAAGTTAAACGTGTTTTTTTAAGATATTGGGAAATGTTGTACTAATGCATTCTTGTAAATCTGGTATATCAAAATATTCTTGTAAATCTGAAAATATTCTTGAAAGTCTGAGGAAAAACTGGTACATCAAAATATCATTGAAAATGGGAAGATCAAAAGTACCAAATGATAATGATGAGTTTGCTACCACGGTGTCTTGGGGTCATCCACAACTACGTACACAGCAAACGAGGAGAAATTATCAGGTCTGAACTCACGATAACAGTATGTAACGTTGCTTAAGATAGAAATGAGGTTAAGTTTGCTAATAGTAAAATGTTCAAACTAATATATAAATATTTCGGAACAAGGTCAAATGTGACAATCAAGATAAGAGGAACTGGTATAAAAAGAACCTGTACTTTCATCTCCCTAGCTTTACCATTCCAAAATGAGGACTATTTTAGCTCTGTGTGTTTGCATAGGTAGGTTTTAGCAAAAGCGACTTGTTTTTGTTGCTTGGTCATTATTTTTATCAGTAGATCTACATGTATATATAAAACGGAATTGCATTGAGCAAATAGCTTCATGCAAACATTTGATATGTTACTTATTAATAATGATACAATCTTCAACAGATTTGACGACAGTTACTGAGCGTTACACAGAATTGTGAAGATAAAAGCAACGGTATAACGTTTCCGGTCACTTATGTTAACTTATCGCCGTCACACCGTCGTGTCCATTTTGCAAATCTCCAGTTACCGGGAATTAGTGATAGATTCATTTTGTCAAGAAATCACGTCACGCTGCTGGCAGCATTACACCAATTAGTGTAGACAATGCCAGACTAACCACCGCCATATATCTACACTGCCCTTTACGCGATTAATGCTGACTTATGTCTGAATGTTATAGCTGTGCACAAGGTGGAAAACATCCCTTTTAGAAATAAAGCGTAGGTTTGCAGTGTCTGGTTATTTAAATTCCATGCAACTAATGCAAAAAGCAGAATATCAATTTTGGCTACCGTAAACGAATAACGAAGTACATATTTTTTACACTGAATTTCTTACAGGTGTAGCAGCAGGGTTCGATTGTTTCGGACGGAACAATTCTTGTGCAGACTCTCACACCAAGTGTGATACAGGCTACGACCCTTTCTGTGAGCACTTCCCAGGTCCAATGGGGATGCGTTTGGGTATATGCACATGTGACAAAGGTAGATACACACAACTAATGCATGTTTTCCGAGCATAAATTTAACACTCGAGTTAACCGAGTTATTCCTAGATTTTTTACAATAGGATCAGTTTCAGTTTGGGCAAGTCTATTTGGTTAAATCATACTTAAGTGCCATTTCTTTTAAATCTGAAATACTAAATGAAAAACAAACGAACAAGAGAAAACGTGATATGCCCTATAAATGTTTTTGTATTAACATGTTCTGTTATGACTGGGTTTACAGACTGCACCTCTGCGTCAGACTGCTCGAACACTGGAGCCGACGGCTGTCCATCGATGTCTCATCCAGTGTGTGACATGATGCACAAAGTATGCCATTGTTTTGGGCCCCATGTAAGTACAAGTGTCTATGAATCGTCTTACTTCTCAAATGAGCAATACTTCCACGTGGACTTCTATCCCCCCCGAGTTTTGTATTACTAATTTCTGTAATTTACGTACGCTAAAAACATTATATGTCAAAGCAAGACTCTAGTTGGAACACACTTAAGTAATTTTTACTGTATACCTACTTACTAATGTAATGTCATCTGGACTATATACAATCATGTCTTTAGGATTATAAGAACAGACGTAAATCGCTGTACAATGTAACACAGCTACTTTAGAATCCATTTTCACAAAAAAAATATGTTAGAGCTGATCTGAGAGCCATGTTTCAGAGCGAAAGGGATTTATTGGGTGAGCTTTAAACCCGAGCTTAAGTCCAAGAAGATGGACGGTATAGCCGAGTTGCATCTTAAACACTGTAGACCACTTTACGATTAGTTACTCAAATCTGAACAGGTCGAGTAAGACAATTGCGCACGTGCATAATTTCTAATCTACTCGACTCTTGTAATCGCAAGTTGCTTGCAGGTAGGCCAGGGTTCAAGGTTGCGGACTAGTTTAGAGAGTATCTCCAGTTTGTACTTTGACAAAATGTTATCAATTTGTCTTGGAAAATCATGGAGAAATTAAAAAGATCGTCAGGTTTCAAAAACGACAAAGAAAACTCGATACCTTCGGGATAGGAAGGTCGAGTTATTTCACTGCGCATGCGCCAATAGTTAACCCGAGTGACGCGAGTATATGCTCATTGTTTGAACTAATAACGTTTTTTATTGTTCTCTGTATTAAAACTAAATTCATTATAAATTCCAGACTGGTCCCCCACATTTCGAGACGAACGAATCAGCATAGAGCAGGCACCGTCTGTAACTCATGTGTTTGTGTGTGTAAATAATTATGTATTAAAAGTATAAAAAAAATAACGACAGTATAATTGTTTTTTAAATGTCTTGTGTGACAAAACTGGTTATCTACCAACTGTTGTAAATGCTACAATAAAACATTTCAGAGACAGTTCAAAGATGCTTGTGATATTGACCTACCTAGATACCAATCGTAACCATTCGGCTGTCTCCGGTAAACCTCGGAGTAGCAAAACCTAGTTACTCGACATAACTTGTCGAACATGCCCATGCATATATTAAATATAGTGAAAAGCACTTAAATGTATATAAAGATGATCATGAGTACAGCATGTCACACTATAACTATCACTGAAGGTAATGAATACCCCCCGAACACAACTAGGCATGGCACTTATCACTTCTGTGAAATATCATTAAATTCTGAAAAGGGGTTTTGGAGATTAAGAGCGCGCAAAAATGTACTATCTCGAGCTCCTGTGACCTTGACCTTTGACCCGAAACATGGACCATGCAAACTAGGCATTAAATTCTGACCAGTTTTTTTTCCAGATTTAGAATCCATAATATTTTACTATCTCGGCTGTAGTTTCTGTCTTCATGTATTTCAGTTATATTACCCTTCAAAATGTTGACATTTGTTTATAGTTAAGAATGATGCTAACAACATATTCATAATTTGGATGCTTTAAAACATGTAAGAAAAAAGTGTTATCAAGTTATTTCT
Source organism: Saxidomus purpurata (assembly GCA_022818135.1). Lineage (NCBI taxonomy): Eukaryota > Metazoa > Mollusca > Bivalvia > Venerida > Veneridae > Saxidomus > Saxidomus purpurata. The sequence goes on from JAFMSR010000017.1 coordinate 2,042,128, forward strand.
GTGATTGCCAAATACAAATTAAGATATACATAACCGTAAGTGTGGATTTTTTATTTTTGACTAGGATAGTCAAAAAAGATCTTTACATATTTACTCTAAATTCAATACGAATGAAACTGTGATACAGAATGTTATTTTTGGGTAATAACTATGGCAATATTTATCGGACGTGTTTCCTCGTCCTGTCCCGGACGGGGAGACCCAGAGTCTCAACGTCCGGTTCAGCCATCATAAGATGGAGGTGCGCAATTGAATACAAAAATGGTTTGTATGTGATTCATGTATAAAGTAAAAACAAGGCGAAGAAAATCAAAGTAAACAAGTCATAATTACACATAAATATTTAAATTTACCACTAACCGTTTTGTTTCCTCTGGCTCCGGCCAGCAAATGTTTCAAAAGTAATTAAGTTTATTGATACGTTACAAGAGGGGAAAACTATAGCCAATAATTTTACAGTATAGGTCGTCGGTAAACATTGATAAAAGAATAGAGCCGGACGTGGAGACAAATCCACCTAATTGTCTCCACGTCCGGTTGACTCTGGGTCTCCTCGTCCGGGACCGGACGTGGAGACACTTCCATATTTATTATCCTATTATCATAAATCATTGATTAATTTATTTAAAATTATGATCATGGTCACTTTGAACGGTAATATCACTTTAAACAATGCAAGTCTCACGTACTATAATACATGTAGATATAGCGTAACTTTTAATTTTGAACTACTTCGTCGAAGATTGTCTTTAGTTTTAAAATTAACAGTTTCATACAGAAGAAAATGCGCTCAAATCCCAGACAATTTTTTTTCCAAAACGAACAACTAATAAAACCAAGACATAAATTCAGCTGAATTTAGATCCTCTCGTTTCTCGTTTCAAAAAGGTCGAGTTGTGTAGAAAAATACGAGAGTTGTCAATCCATGGGTATATAGGTCCGTGAAGAAAACGTAGTTGGGCCGGGTGAATCCCTTATGGCTGAAAGAAGTACATTACCACAGTACACGTACGGGCTGAAGCTTGAAAACGAAGTTAATTTAACATCATGTTATAGCTGGGTCCTATATTAGGACCCAGGTTATATATAGGTACATGTGATATGTAATACATGCAAACTCCTATGTAGTATTTTTGTTTGCGTGATTCATGTGTTCCTTCGTTTGTAACTTTTAACACTTTCATATCAGTAACAAATATAAGGTTTGCACGATGAAAGCCCAAAAATGTCTTATCTCAGTTTGACAACCAAGACAATAGTGAATGACATAAGGTAATCTATAAATATATGCCCTACATCCTTGACTTCTTATTTTATCGCAGAACTGTACGAGTTTAGAGTAACATGTCCAACAGAAAACAGGGCACCATTCCAGATACGTCTCATGCCTTTCTTATATACATCAGGTGTATCAAGCTATTGCTTCTTGCCAGTATTGGCTTTACCAGGGTGATGACCATCTCTAACCGAAGCATCATTTAGTTAACAATGATTTAACGTATAGTATCACACACCTAGTAAATTCGATTGCAGAAAATTAAAGTATCTTTCTTCGGGTTTTCAGTTAAGTCGAGTCTACAGCGGTCGTTAGTACGAGTGCCATTTATCTATAAACGTACTGTATCATTTGCAATGAAAACTTAGTCTAACAAGAAACACTGCAAGCTTTATTTACCGCGCTAACTTAAACAGGAATCCTTGTTAGAATACAATATCATTTGAGATTTGGTATTTGTTAAAAAATTTTACAAATTGCAAAATCTGTGACTGGTTTATTCAGTTATTATAAATTTAGGTGGTGTTGGTGTACATTGTATTATATAAAATTTAATATTCTAGCATAAAATGTGCTGCTTTGCCGGTGCTTTAAGAGCGTTACACTTGTTTTGTGTGATATTTTTTTATGCTAGATTAGCATTTATGAACCTTTTTCATGTTATAACATCTGCAGAAACCCTCGGAAAAAACAGACTGGACTGTTCCGAGTAAGTTTTGTGAAAATCGTTTTTTTTACTGTTATCAAGGAAAACCCAACAGACATCACTGTGACCTTGACCCACAGACCCCCAAAACAGTAGGGATCATCTATGCAAGACCAATCATCCTATGAAGTTTAAAGGCTGCTATTGATAATTAGATCTCAAAATATTAACCTATTTATCCCACAAACAAGAGATCAACTACAGGTTGCAGGCAACCTTCTGAACAAGTTACATGAAAGTCTAATGAAAATTGTAATAGTTTTCAAGGAAAAGCTAACGAAGGTCAATGTGATCTTGACCTTTGACCCTCAACACCAGAAAGGATCGTCTACTCAGTACATGTAAGACCAATCATCCTATGAAGTCTGTGGGTGATATGTATCTCAGTTCGGATCATGTCGACCTTGATCTTTGACCGAAATGAAATTTGTGACATGTAGAGCGTATCAAGGAAAAATTTACTGACCAATAGACTGAGTGTGTGTCCAGTAAAACTAAAACAAGAGGGCCACGATGGCCCTATATCGCTCACCTTGCCTGGTGGAAGATCACTAGATAATGTTATATACCAAATAAGTTTTCCTATATACGCCTTTGTAAAACAAATGATCCCCCCCAGGGCATGGCCACTAGCCAATGTTACATGCCAAAAATATCTAAGCTCTAAGCCTTGTGGTTTCAAAGAAGAAGATTTTTAAAGTTTTTACTATATAAGCCTATGTAAAACTAAGTGACCCCCTGTGCAGGGTCAATTTTGATCCGAGGGTCATAATTTGAATAATCTTGGTAGAGGTCCACTAGCCAATGCTACCTGCCAAATATCTAAGCTCTAGGCCTTGTGGTTTCAGAGAAGAAGATTTTTAAAGTTTTTCCTACATAAGCCTATGTAAAACTAAGTGACCCCCCATGCGGAGTCAATTTTGATCCGGGGCTCATAATTTGAACAATCTTTGTAGAGGTCCACTAGCCAATGCTACATGCCAAATATCTAAGCTCTAGGCCTTGTGGTTTCAGAGAAGAAGATTTTTAAAGTTTTTCCTATACATTCCTATGCAAAACTAAGTGACCACCCCCGCGGGGTCAATTTTGACCCGGGGGTCATAATTTGAACAATCTTGGTAGAGGTCCACTAGACAATGCTACATGCCAAATATCTAAGCTCTAGGCCTTGTGGTTTCAGAGAAGAAGATTTTTAAAGTTTTTCCTATATATGCCTATGCAAAAACTAAGTGCCCACCCGCCGGGGGTCAATTTTGACCCTGGGGTCATAATTTGAACAATCTTGGTAGAGGTCCACTAGACAATGCTACATGCCAAATATCTAAGCTCTAGGCCTTGTGGTTTCAGAGAAGAAGATTTTTAAAGTTTTTCCTATTTGTTGCCATAGCAACCAGAGTTCTGCATGGAATGGAATTCTTTGAACAACTTTGATAGAGCTTCATGCAAGGAGCATCCCTGCAAAGTCTCATCAACATTGGCCCAGTGGTTTCAGAGGAGATGTCGTTTGAAGGAAATGGTGGACGGACGTACGACGTACTACGTACGCCGGATGGAATGCGATCCTAATAGCTCACTCTGGCACTTTGTGCCAGGTGAGCTAAAAACGTTTACTAACCCTATACTAGAAATGTCTTTATATTAATGTATGAATGTTTGAGAATCTATCTACCCTTAAATTTCTTTTCAATTTAACTATAGGTCGAGACATTTTCCATTTGATATGTTGACGATTCTGTGTTTAATGCAAGCAATGTTGTCACATACGCTTCTTCTACTGTTAGCATTGTATCTGTGCACACATTTTGTATTATTGTTTATGCTATTTTGTACCCCCCCTAAGGCCTACAGCATCCCTGTAAATAAAGTTGAAAAGTGAGCCAGTATAACATTGTGCCATCAGCACTTAAAGCTGCTCGCTCTCGGATTTTAGTAAAAAAAATGAATTCCTTCAAACTATATCAAAATAACATATCTTAGAACGTACTGTCATATAAAAACATTCCAGCATAAATTCCAGTTAGTATATCGGTAGCTTTGAAATAATACCCTATTAAATAATAAAGCTATTGAAATTCCAATATAAACATATAGTGTAGTGGTGTCGTAAAACCAGCATTTTCAATAGATTTTTGCAAATTCCTTCCTAGATTTTTACTTCTATTGCTGATTCTAGCCTTTAGTTTTATATTCATGTATTCATATAATTTGGTATGTCAATTTTGAAGAAAATGTTTTTCAATGGCAACCCGAGAGCGAGCAGCTGTAAGGTGAAAGTGGTATAAAAGTCAGCAATTTAGATTTGGTAAATTGCATAGAAGTTTTTTTAAAATTGAAAGGTAACATTCATTTATGATTATGATGACAATATTCTTAGTAAATACTAAACTCGTTTTGCAGTCATTTCAAATTTATGTATCAATAAATAGACATGTATATAAGAATTTAACAAACATTTAAAATAAGGAAAACAATAAAGACATTCATCCAGTCAGGTTTAAATAATTTAGATTAATGTCCCTGTAAGCTAGCAACAGTCCTTTCTGATATTTTGCACTTTTTATATCAGTATTAATCAAACAATCATAGCGTTTTGTATCTCTGAAAGTATTTCATGTTTTCAGGGGTAAAACAAGGAAGTTACATAGACATGTATATCAACACAGAAAATAAACTTGCTATTCCGTAAGATCACACTTGACAAAGGTATTGTAGATAAAAAATTGAGCTTCTTCAAATACACCAAGTATATTTTTGACAAGTTATATACATGTACATTAAAACATTTTACGCTATAAATTAGTTAAAAAATTTAAGCAAGGTTTGAGGCTTTAAGGTCAAGGGAACAAGTGATTTTCTGGGTAAATAACTCTGACACTTGTTTAAAAACCTGTCTGTTTTATTTTTAAAACGCAGATGCATTGAGAAGGCTTTAATATTATCAGTCATAAAAAAATGTAAGGATGTAGTTGTGTACAATTCCTCAAATTACAAAAAAGAAATCTGCCACAACAGAGTCCGCTCATCACCTTATTCACCATAGATTTTGTTGTTAATGTGTAGTCATTTTCTATGCAGAATGACTTTTGAGTGACTGACTGACTCCAGTTGTTTTAGTGCCAACTTCTTTGGAACTGCTAGTACTATCCGACACCTTCTTTATTATCATCAGTTTTCTTTTTGGAACTGATTTAATAGAAGGCTCTTCTGATGACTTCTGTGACACCATATCAGGTTTGGTGTTACCCTTTTGTTGATCTTTCCTTTCGGAAGACTCAGAAGCAATAGCAATTTCATCTGTACCTGTTTTTTTCACAAATTTCACAACAAACTTCTTTGCTCTGGAATGTTTAATACTAGACTTATTATTTCCCTTTTGTTGATAATTTCTTTGGGATGACTTAACAGTGCTTACGGTTTCACTTTCAACTGAATCCTTACTTTTCACATCTTTCCCAATCAACGCCTTGGCCTTAGACTTTTCAACACCAGGCTTTATATTTCTCTTTTGTTGGTCATTTCTTTGAGAAGACTCAGCAGTGTTAATATCAGCATTTTCAGGTGATTTTGTTCTTTTCACATGTTTCACAATAAATTTCTTTGCTCTGGACTTTTCAATACCAGGATTTATATTTCTCTTTTGTTGATCATTTCTTTGAGTAGATTCGACAGTGTTTATACCGGCATTTTCAGGTGATTTCGTTCTTTTCACATGTTTTACAATAAATTTCTTTGCTCTTGTGTTCTCCAATGTTTTAGCATCTTTTCCAGAAAATACCCTAAGCCTAACGCTTTGACCAGACGACAAGGTGCCAGAACTCTGTTTGATATTTTGATTCTGAAATTTCACAGTTTCTTTTTTATTATGAATATCACCTTTTTGATGTGAATTATCATCAAGTTTACAGTCTTCCTCTTCATTGATATGTGCATCAAGATCTCCTGTTGTAGATTTATCATAGTTATGGTCAGAAACTAAACGTGCTTGCTTGTTGGTATCAACAATGTACACTTCAACTGGCTTCTTCAACGTCGTACCCGCTGGAAGTTAAAAATGACATATATTATTTTTGATATGGTATTTGAATAAAAGGATAATGAACACTGAAGAACCTTTGCAACAAAAACATCATTACCCCCCTGCAAAAAAGGAAACTAAAATGTTTTACTTAATGCAAGTGTTGCTTAAATTTGGCATATCATCTCAAGACGAAAATTTCCAAAAAAAGTTTCAAGAAAATCCTTTTTGCGGTTTAGGAGACACAAAGTTTGATATGTGACAGTCTGTACATGTAAAAGTAAAACTTTGTTGTATCATGGACTTATATGCACATGGATTGGCAACTTCCAAAAATTGAAAATGAATAAGAATTTACCCATTATCCCTTGCACATGCTTGGTAATTTTCACAACTGTTTGTCTATTTTGTTCTCGTATCATGAAAAAATATATGGGTTGGAATATGACAAACATTTAATAAAGAAACAAAAAATACAAACCACTGAGTAATCATGGTAATAAATATTGAGACAAATAGAAAAATACACTTGAAAGTGATAGGTGCTGATCAATTAAAATTTGGTAAATCTTACAGTTCCAGAGTAGTCAATGCTTTATACATGTATTTCAAAAAATGATAGTTGCCAATCCATGTGTATATATGTTGGTGTTAGTATTGAGTAATCCATGTGTAAATAGGTCAGTGGTTGTATTGAGAAATTTCTAACAGTCATATTAAGGTAAGGGGAACTGAAAATATATAAAATATATAATAGAATCTAATAATCTATTTTGGTTTGTTACTTTAGATGTTAATATCTATTTAGCATGGTATTCAGCAAATGAAAAGTACTGTAAAAGTTACCGTTCTTGTATGGAATTGCTTGAGGTAGAGTTTCTGGATGAGCTTCACTGGTATGTTGCCTCAGGCCATCATTCTTGACGAATCTCTTTAAACATATCTTACACTGGTACGCTGTAAAATGAAGTTCAATTTCATTCAGTGAAAATAACAGAGTTACATGTATACATGGCATGCAATGATAAGGAGTTAGGCTTAGTTTGTCTACTGTATCTGTTTCGTAACAAGAGGGAGCTGTTATTTATTAACAATATGCAAATATATTATTTTTAACCACTTCAAGGGTAAATTAAGATCTGATTTGTCCAGATCAAGCACAACAAAGATACTGCTGGTGTATCCTGTCATATCATCAAACATGACTGCAGCTCTAACTGATTTTTATCAATAATTGAGCTATTTCTCTGATATTCATAATCAGTCTTGTTGGCTATTGCAAGAGACCACTTTTAATTAAACTCTTGACTGAATGCTTCATACATGTTTGAATGTACATGTATAAAATGTATAAGATTACCTTCATGTAACTTGCTGTGCTCCTCCAGCTGTTCCTGGGTTTTGAACTTCTTTCTACATGCACCAAAAGTACAAGGGAACCAGGTATCTGCCGGGTTATGAGATTTCTTGATGTGGGTACGTAAGGAATCCATCCACTTGTATACTCTAGGGCATTTATCACACCTGAATTCTTTTCTACCTGCAAGAAAAGCACAGAATCTGCAAAACAACTGGTTTATTCCTTCTACAGCATGGCTTTAATTTCACAGGCATCCTTTCCTGGGTGGATTTTTTTCTAAGGTTTAACCCCTGTTTCAGCAATCTTTCAGTTTACTTTACAATCATTCCTTGAAAGGACCAGTACTAGACCTTCATCCTCTGAAACTGCAAACTTTCTTACATAATGACACATGGTTGGTAATTTGGCAATGTTTTTATGCTGTTGCAATATTTCAGACGTATCTACACATTCCAGGCATATCTGCAATCATACTATAAGTTCCCCTGATATACTATCACAGCTGCTTTGTTACTGGTACTGTAGGTAGTAACTTAATAATGAATAAGGGAGAAAATGTGTAATTGTTTAGAAATCTCAGTTAATATATACTTATTTGTTTATACTTGATTGCGAAACAAGCTCTTACAACTTAAACAAGAGCACCGCGAAGCGCAGCAAGATACGCCCGAAGTGTTGTATCAGAGAATGGGAGCAAAATTTAGGCTGTTGAAGCCCAACGGACAGGAACAAGAATAAAAAATTGAAGTTATATAAAAAAATCTAAGTCCCCAACCAGAAAATCCTAACCTGGTACAAAAATGTCAAAAAACACCAAAAAATTGGAGGTACCATTCATGTTGTACCACAGAAAAGTGGTCTCGGTTTTTCCGTACTGCCAATAATAAAAAAGTTACAAAATATGCTATTGATAGTAACATAAAAGGAAAGTAATTCAATAAAAAAATTAAGCAAACAAAATAGAATCTCCCAAATAAAAACAAGAGCACTGTAATCAAGAGCAAATGCAGAGCAATATCCACACAGTTATATGACGCTTGAACACTAAGTGTGACCTTGACCTTGAAGTGAGCCATCCGGAACATGGCTTCTGCACATCGTCTCAATGTGGTAAACAATTGTGTCAGGTTTCCTCGAAATCCTTCAAGGGGTTCAAGAGTTACAGAGCGGAAGGGAAACAAAATCATATGACCTTTGACCCCTAAGTATGACCTTGACCTTGAATCCAGCCATCCGGAACATTGCTTCTGCACGTCGTCTCAGTCTGGTTAACATTTGTGTCAGGTTTCTTCGAAATCCTTCAAGGGGTTCAAGAGTTACAGAGCGGAAGGGAAACAAAATCATATGACCTTTGACCGCTAAGTATGACCTTGACCTTGAATCCAGCCATCCGGAACATTGCTTCTGCACGTCGTCTCAGTCTGGTTAACATTTGTGTCAGGTTTCTTCGAAATCCTTTAAGGGGTTCAACAGTTAGAGAGCGGAAGGGAAATTGCTAACGGACGGACGGACACCGAGGCGATAACATAATACGTCCCTTAGGGCGTATAAAGTCACTCTCGAGACTCATTCCAGATGGAATCAACCTTAAAGAGAGGGGCAATGTGGCATTATTTGTGTCTTGCCTAAAGACACTAACAACATGGTTATGGCAGGATTGAACCTGGGTCCCTTCAACCCTCGGCAAACACGCCACCACGCCATCCTGCAAGTGAAGGGTCAAAGGAATGAGCTTTGTCAGGCTGGACATTTTTCTCACTCTGTGACACGTGCACAATAACTGCTATCCTATAACAGCTACATGGTTACTGCTATGTTACTTATACAGAATGAAAAGTTACACTTACTTTGTGCGGAGTGATCCTTCACTTTATGTCTTCTCAGACTATCTTTTATGGCATAATAGCGTGGACATATATCACATTTAAAAAATCTGTGTTCATCTTTCATATGTGAAATTAAAGTCCTGTTGGAGTCAAACAGAAGCTTGCATACTTTACATCGACATTGTGTTGAGGCTGGTTCTGAAATAACAAAATTAAATGAAAGTGAAATACAATGGCAAAGGAAAGCTAGAAAACGTATCTTCCCATCACTTGACAGTATATTTTTTAAAACTTTCCTGTAAAAACGACACCAAAAGACTTTGTTATAATTCCTTTGATTAAAACAAACATAAAATTAATCTGTTTAAATATGACCCACACTCTTCTGGTAAGTTTTCTAATATAACGAAGGTTGTGCCCTGACTTCAGCTAAAATTTTACACAAAAAGCAATGTACATGTACATGATGTATGCCATTAAAAAACTTTCAAGATGCTGATGAGTATAGTTGTAGAGACTGCCCTATGATAGCATTCTTGATGTAAAATATTGGGTTAACTTGTCAAGTAGCTTGTCTACAATCTTAACTTATTTGTGTTTAATATTACGGACCAATAGTGACCATTTAGGTGCACCACCCCTCTGTGGCATTTATCACTTTCAGGTAAAAAAAAATCAATTCAAAAGAAAATCTTATTATCTTTAATATTAAACATAATTTGCAGAAATTTAAAGTATGGTGAAAGGGAGATAACAGCTACAAAGTTTCAGGTTTCTACAGAATACATTGCAATATCTAAAATCTCTCTTACATACTAACATATGATCACTTTGGGTGTTACTATTACTCATAGCAGTCATACATTACCAAGAAAGATGATTACCAGGCTAAACTGACTGTTATCTGTATAGAAATGTATTTATAACATAGCCTTTTAAAATAGAAAGTACATACTGTATTTGGTATGAATAGAGCACAGTATTTCTGACAACACATTACAAGTAATAAGTGAGTGAGTAACACAATTCACCTTTTATCTTGATGATTAACAAGACAATTCAATGTTTATCATTACAATTAATAAGAAAATACACTGTTCATTATGATGAATAAGATAAATCACTGTTTATCATGTTGAGTAACAAAATAATATTGTGTTTATCATTTATGTTTAACAAGACATTCCCCTGTTTACCATTACATTTAACAAGATAATAATGTTTACCATTACATTTAACAAGATTTTTTGTTTTTTTTTTTTTTTTTTTTTTTTTGGGTTTAATAATGTTTACCATTACATTTAACAAGATAATAATGTTTATCATTACATTTAACAAGATAATAATGTTATCATTATCATTATCATAAAGAATACATTACTTTAAGTATCATTATGATAAACAAAAGTTACTAGCTATTTTAATGAATAAAAAATGCTGTACCATTTTCAGTATTTGGATAATTTTCTTGATCTACACTTATTAATCTAGTTGCTATTAATAATTCTTCTGAGTCATTCAAGTTGGGACCTGACTGGTGAGGAACAGTTTCAGATGTTTTGGTTTCCATAGCAACATCAAGTGACTCAGTAATTACATCTAAACTCTGGGATACATCTGCTGCGTCTAGAATGTTGTGAGTACCAGTGTCAAAATATATGCCTGCGTCCTCTGTTTCCATAGGAGTCTGAGTACAGGAGTCAAAAGAACTGGATTCAATTCCGGCATTCTGAGAACCTGTTTGTGAAGATACATCATTGTCCCCTGCAAGTTCAGTACAGTTAAACAATGTAAAAGGGGTCTGCAAAAGGCAAGAGATAAAAAGCATGTATAAATGTATAAAACTTTGAATATCTTCTTTGTACCATGTCTCTGCTTAAATTTATCTGCCTAACTGGTAAACTGCCCAACTAGTTAACTGCCTAACTGGTTAACTGCCTAACTAGTTAACTGCCTAACTGGTAACTGGTTAACTGCCATGGATGTATCTACCTTTCAATCTGGGCAGTATCAATAGTTGTTAACAAGGGCTTACTATTGAAAATTGACTCAATGATAAAAAGTGCAAGTCATGATTAACGGCACATATGAGAAGGCTAATTACCATATCTACTGGTATGAAAGCTAGAATCACTTTGAACAGCTGCGTGACAGTTGTGTTTCAGTGCTTTCTTTATCAATATCAGCATCAGGTACATTCTATCCAATCTGTACAATTAGATACATCTGTACTAAGCAGCCACCTTCTTACAGCCTTCAGCATGATCACTAGTCATTCAACACAGTTTAATTTTATACTAAGAAGTTGATACCTTTCTGGACCAATTTTTGTTGATGTACTCTTCTATTGTGTTGTTGTAATCCTGGCATGGTCATGAAGGTTTTCTCACATGTAGTACACGGAAACTCCTGGCCATCTGTAGGATATTACAAGATAGTTACTAAAATCAGTAAAAACCTGCTCACCTGGTATTCATTACCTATGATCTGTCATTTTAAACATTTTAACAAAACAAGAGCTGTCCATAAGACAGCAAGCTCGACTATTGTGGGTGTTTGCTAATAAAACAAAACTTTTATCAGTATAATAGCAAAACAAAATTCTGCTAACTATTAAGTATAAACTAGGAAAGTTGAATCATAAAAAAAGGCAAAATCTATAACTACATATTTAATTTTTGGTAAATTAATTGTTTGATACAAAATGTACCCCTGAACACTATTGCTAAGTTTGATATAACTACCATAAGTGGTTACTGAGATATGTGCATGGTAGTACCTTGCATGCAAAACTTTAACCAAATTTTCAAAGTCAAACAAGGGCCATAATTTGTACTAAATTTATACAAGAGTTATCTGACTTGACTGTGTGACACCCCTTAAGACATTAAGAAAGTTTCAAGTCAATATCATAAGTGGTTACTGAGATATGTGCATGATAGTACCTAGCAGGCAAAACTTTAACCAAATTTTCAAAGTCAAACAAGGGCCATAATTTGTATCAAATTTATACAAGAGTTATCTGACTTGACTGTGTGACACCCCTTAAGACATTAACAAAGTTCAAGTCAATATTGTAAGTGGTTACTGAGATATGTGCATGATAGGACCTAGCAGGCAAAACTTTAACCAAATTTTCAAAGTCAAACAAGGGCCATAATTTGCACTAAATTTATACAGAGTTATCTGATTTGACTGTGTGACACCCCTAAAGACATTTACAAAGTTTCAAGTCAATATCATTAGTGGTTACTGAGATATGTGCATGATAGTACCTAGCAGGCAAAACTTTAACCAAATTTAGTACCTAGCAGGCAAAACTTTAACAAAATTTTCAAAGTCAAACAAGGGCCATAATTTGTACTAAATTTATACAAGAGTTATCTGACTTGACTGTGTGACACCCCTAGAGACATTAACAAAGTTTCAAGTCAATATCATAGGTGGTTACTGAGATATGTGCATGATAGTACCTAGCAGGCAAAACTTTAACCAAATTTTCAAAGTCAAACAAGGGCCATAATTTGTATCAAATTTATACAAGAGTTATCTGACTTGATTGTATGACACCCCTAAAGACATGAACAAAGTTTCAAGTCAATATCATAAGTGGTTACTGAGATATGTGCATGATAGTACTTAGCAGGCAAAACTTTAACCAAAGAAGCAACGCCGACGCACAAGTGACTGTAATAGCTCTCCATATTCTCCGAATAGTCGAGCTAAAAATTATATTGTCATCTCTTCTATGATGAAGATACATGTTTTAACAATACATCAAAATTATGAAGACATTAGGGTTTAATTCCTGGCTGAATTATGTACATGTATTTCGTACCAGATTAAGTTTCAAAGATTCAAGGTTTTATAAACACTGTCTTACACTGTTTTTGCATCTGATTTTGTGTTTCTTTACATCAATTACACCTCTAGATTGCTTGCAGTTTACCATAAATGTTTTGCGGGATGACCTAGTACTGCATCCCTTTCTACATTCTGACATTACATGTTTTATGCTCATGACTTACCCTTGTGAACATGTGAGAACAAGTGCTCTGACCAAAGTTCATGACTTACTTTTGTGAACATGTGAGAACAAGTGCCCTGACCAAAGTTCATGACTTACCCTTGTGAACATGTGAGAACAAGTGCCCTGACCAAAGTTCATGACTTACCCTTGTGAACATGTGAGAACAAGTGCTCTGACCAAAGTTCATGACTTACCCTTGTGAACATGTGAGAACAAGTGCCCTGACCAAAGTTCATGACTTACTTTTGTGAACATGTGAGAACAAGTGCCCCGATCAACAGTCATGACTTACCCTTGTGAACATGTGAGTACGTGCCCCGATCAACATTCATGACTTACCCTTGTGAACATGTGAGTAAGTGCCCCGATCAACATTCATGACTTACCCTTGTGAACATGTGAGAACAAGTGCACTGACCAAAGTTCATGACTTACTTTTGTGAACATGTGAGAACAAGACTTAGTGCCCTGACCAAAGTTCATGACTTACTTTTGTGAACATGTGAGAACAAGTGCCCTGACCAAAGTTCATGACTTACCCTTATGAACATTGCGGTGAGCCTCTAACTCTGCATCACTTCTAAACTTATGTCTGCAAGATTTCCATCCACAAATAAACCAGTTATCCCCTGGTGCGTGAAAGTCTTTTTGATGTTTCTTCAATGAGTACAATTTCAGAAACATTTTTGGACAGATATCACACATGTATATAGTAGGTTCAGATCCTGTAAAAGCACAAGAAAGTCATTACATTAACCTGAAATAATGACATGTATGATATTCAATTCCAAATATTTAAATCATAAAGTACAGTGGCATATTATTTTCCTTTACTTTATACTGTATGCATGTCTTTTCTGAATATGTTTCCATTAGTATGAAATAAATGGATTGTTACAGTCTAGCATTGGCAAAACGCAAACATTAATTGGCACAAAACCTAACTGGTAAACAGTAATGGACACCTATGTCATCTATAAATGTCACTGACCCAATACAACATTTAACTCTATGATTCTGCCCTTTCGACCTTTGTACAGGTAAGTTCTGATCAGACAGCCTGCACATTTAACCATAATCTGCACTGTTAGCTACTTATTTTCAGTGAGAACCCCTTTGAAAAAGTAATGGTACTGCCCACATTCAAACATTGACTTAGGTTACATGTAAGGGTTAAACTAGATGCCAACGTGGTATGTGTTGAGTCGGGCAACATAACAGACCGTGCATCATGTTAAGCCCCTCAAATGCCATGGATTGCAGAAAATATGGTCTTGTAGGTGAAACACCAGCTCATTGGGTGAACAACTATCACAAGTTTATTCAAAATCTTTTGATGCATGTGGAAGTTACTGCCTGGACAAAGTCTTATATGCCAATTTTTTTTACCTTTATTCTTAAGTTTGACTTAGACATTTGAGCTACAGAAATGGGTCTTTCGCATGACATGTTGTCACATTTAAGTAAACTATTATTCAAAGTCACTTCAAATTTCTTCAATGCATTAGGAAGTTACAGCCCAGACAAAGTCCCTTGTGCCAATTGTTTTACCTTTAATCTCCAAGTGTGACCTTGACATTTGAGCCAATGGGTCTCATGTGCAACATACTGTTCAATGGTAGTGAACAGTTGTGCCAAGTCAATTCAAAATCTTTGCAAGCATGAAAAAATTACAGTGCAAACAAGATTATTTGGACAGACTGACAGACGCACGCACATACACAGAAACTCCAATGTGTCAACTATGTCGAGTTACCCCCAGCAAGCTCAAAACAAGAAATGCGGCAATGCCGCCAAACCAGATTTTCAACAGCGCCTGTAGAAATTCTAGAATTTAATAATACATTTATTAAAAAAAAACAAGTTACAAAGTAGACATGAAATAATATATCATATCTTTTTTAAATTACCTCCAAAGATGATATGACCTTTGACTGCCAAATGAAGTTAAAATCATGTAAACAGGATTTTCAATGTTAATGTCACTGTGACCTTGACCTTGGAGCCAGCCATGCGGAACATGCGTTCTGCACGTCATCTTGATGTGGTAAACATTTGTCTGAAGTTTCATCAAAATTCTTCAAAGGGTTGAAGAGTTACAGAGCGGACAGGATTTTCAATGTTAATGTCACTGTGACCTTGACCTTGGAGCCAGCCATGCGGAACATGCGTTCTGCACGTCATCTTGATGTGGTAAACATTTGTCTGAAGTTTCATCAAAATTCTTCAAAGGGTTGAAGAGTTACAGAGCGGACACAATTTCGTTTGACGCCCGCCCATCCGCCCATCCGCCCATCCGCCCGCCATACCCCAATCTAATAACCAGGATTTTCAAAATTGAAAACCTGGTTAAAAATGCCAAGTCCACTTCTGAGGAACATGAGGAAAAGCAACAACTTGACTAACCTTCACAATGTTTTCTTTGTTTATGTCTCTTCAGCCCTTGTTTAGTGTGATACTTCTCAGGACATTCATCACACAGATAGGGAAGCTTGGCAAAATATTCGCCATGTGACCTCATATGAGAATTCAGTGAACATTTAAGTAGAAATGTCTTCCCACACTTCTCACAGGTATAGTCCTCCTCCGTCTTCTCAGACTCTTTTGGTTTCTTGATTTTATCCGGGTCTAGAAAATTGAAAAGTTATAAGAAATGAATAAGTCAATTTGGATAAAGGGTAACTACACTGTATAAAGAGGGCTGACCACAAAACTGCAGTAAGTCCTTTATTTCGTACAAGTTATGACAGTTTTGCAGTCAGCCCTCAATATTATATTGTTATTTTAATCTAATTTATTATCTGGTAAATACAGGATACAATCTCCTCCTATGGCCTACATAATAGTTTTTGAACAAATATAATTATTAGATACAGTCTAAGAGTGAAGTACTTGTATGTCAGATGAAATTATCTCTTGTAGTAAATAGAAGTCAGACAAAATTCTCTCCCATTTTATATGTATGTAAAACAAAAACCCCTCTCTAAATGTACTATTTTTATGTATTAAACAAGTTTAAAAAAAAAACATACTGTATGTAAGTCACATAAATTCTCTGATAAAATATGCACATGTTGCACAAATTTCTCTTCACAGATCTACATTCAACATTTTGATTCCCCAAAGGTCCACTTCCAGCTATTATAACACATTTATTGAGAAATGGATAGGATCTAATACACAGACATCATCAACATGGTCTAGTATCTTAAGTTGGTGTTTTTCAAATTGGTCGTTTAACTGGAATGTGCCAGTTTTTGATGCTTACCTACTGGCTTTACTCTAATGTTGTGGACGTGTCTCTGGTGCTGACTTAGACCGTCCCTGTACCCGTAACTCTTTGGACACAATTCACACTGGTATAGTACTCTCTCATTTTCTGTTAAACAGAAGAACAACAATTATTATTTTGTAATAAATGGGTCATATTCTATAATTATGGATCATCTTCTGTAATAAATGGGTCATCTTCTGTAATAAATGGGTCATCTTCTGTAATAAATGGGTCATATTCTGTAATAAATGTAAATGGGTCATATTCTGTAATAAATGGGTCATATTCTGTAATAAATGGGTTATACAGTAGTCGGAACGTAACAGTTGTCACACGGAGTGCACGATACACGCACGATGTACGCACGATACACGCACGTTAGACGCACGTTCGGTAAATACACGATGAGCGATTCAGAACGATACACGATATACACGATGTACGAAGCGCACGCTACACGATAAACGGATTATACACGTTATACGATCACTTTGAGATTTCACATTTTATCTAGACTTAGACCTTTTAATCAGACCGAAAGAATAAGATCAATTAGAAGTTTCATACCTTAACAATAAAAAATGACATCGATAAGTGTCAAAGATCCACAGTTTTCATATCACAGTATATGTGTCAAATTTGAACACCTGTCGGAGTGACTTTGGCAGGAAATTGATCCCGATGTGCGAGAAAACGGGCGTAATTAATGTTAATTGCCATCTACACTTTTCGTTAAATAAATTCTACATTAAAGACACTTTTTAGGACCGTGTTCAAGTATAATAATTTTATACTGGAACCTTGAATTGATATGTTGATGGGTGTCAAGTGGGTGGGGTAAATTGACATTGAAGAAACTGAAAGCTTGAAATGGCGTTTTCGAATAAATCAAGCATTTGGAACGGGGTTTTTAATGTTATTTTGTAGTATTTATAGTTGTGATGATTATACAGCCCCTAATTTTGACCAATGTTTAAATAGAAAAAAGTTTTCAACAATATTTAGGTTTTTCCGGTAGCCCGAAAGTGAAAAATGTCCCTCTAGAAATCTAAGATTATTCTTAGAGGAGAGAAGATAATTAAAGCGCAATGCAGTATTTATGTACTGTGGACTATGGTGATTAATTCTATGTAAAGTTTTATCATGTTACTTTATATTGTGTTTTAGTGGGCCTATTCTATAGGTGGGGTATATAAAAACACATAGAAAAAATGAACCTCTAGGAAACAGTGATATTTTCTAGAATGAAGAGGGTTATTAAAGTTAATCTTTATTTCAATGTAGTTTAATTCTTGGCACGCAGTTTCATATACTTTATGTCACTGCTACCATTCTTTTAGATTCAGAACCCCTGTTGAGGTGGTTTGAGTAATACTTTATTGGGGTAGTAATAAATTTAAAGTAAAATTAAACAGACTGTTATGTATTATAAATTTTCTCACCCATTTTGGGATAAAATTTATAAAACTTTCTAGGAAATGAACCAAAAAAACAGATTAAAAATCATTTGCAAAATTATTTTGGACCCTCTGTAGAATAATGGAATGGTCCAATTGCATGACACAACTCTGCATCCAGTGGTGGATAGCAGATTCAATTAGAACCCTGGAGAAGACACATCTCACAGCCTAGATTATACAGTCTCAAAATGCCATATATGGTGTTAACATATACATGTATGTACATGAAACATATAATCTTATATGGAATTATATGTTTATTTGATATACTGATGATGAAGAAGATACAATGAACATCAATGGATGGTTAATTACTGGGCAGAAAAATGATGTACATTCCAATATCTAATTTATCTGATGGCATTTTTTACATAAGTAGTTTCATCAGTATAAAGGCTATGAGATAATAGCATTTAGATTTTGTTTGCGTATCCTATGTACATAAGTCTGATGATATTATGAGGTGGTAACACATGTACATATACCGTCTCCCTTGGTCTAGTGGTTTAGGCATCCGCCTTTGGAGTGGGAGGTCGAAGGTTCGAAGCCCACCAGGGGTCCGTTCTGATATAGCTGGTTGGTGAGCCGCCAGCTAGTTAAATAATGGTTACCGTATGCCTACCTGCCTGGTGCCTGGCATTAAATGGTAGGATTCGGGAGGTACATGTGCTCAAAAAGTCTCTCATAAGTCCGAAATGGCTGGCCCTTTAAATAGGGGTGACACTATAATAAAAAAGCACTTTACTTTTTACTTTTATACTATACATGTAGTAGATCATTTGGAAAAATTGTTCTTGGAATACACATGTAGCATTAGCAAATAATTTGATGGAAGACTGACAACAATATGAAAGAGCTAAGCAACACTCTATATTTATAAAGGGGGCTGTAACCTCACATGTTTCAAAAACCTCAATAACTATGAGACTGCAGAATAGAGCTCAGCAATGATGGTACTCATGTTTTGTTTTAGTTATTTTGGAATTTAGATATGTAGAAAGAACTTAAAAGATCTATATTTGTTCAAATTGATGTAAGCTAGGCATTTTAAGGAAACTATCAGAGATGAGGAACACATTTAATAAACCGGACAGAGTTCAAGCACCACCTCTGCCACACTTACAGGAAAAAAGGCCCTTTGAAAGATTTCTAAAATGGTTTCAATTTATGAAACTAACCAGAGGAGATCAGTGTCAGAAGTACTATATGACTACATAACTATACAACCGGTCTACTGAGACCAGAGTAAATTGTGACTTAGTAATAGATGTGATTTTCATATTATTTTCTTTATTAAGCTATTAAGATTACAAACTACACACAATTAATATAGAGGTGTTCAAAAATAAAACTACAAAAAAATAGGTGTTAGCCGGTATCACTGGCTTTACGGGAAGTCCACACAAGCACAATTTTGCCATCTTAGCCTTAAAAGAAATCTTATTTTTTAAAATGTTTTATTCATTTTATACAACATGATTATGGTACTCTTTTAGTGATATTACCGTATATCGGGTTTTTTTCGCGTGTGTCTAATTTTCGCTATATTCGCGAGCAGTGAAAATCGCGAACTTTAGAATCAGCGAAAATTTAGTACAGCATTTCGCGAAATTGTAAGTTCCGCAATCGTGTTATACATGTATCACGATTAGCTCATTATCTTGCACAAACTGTATAATTATCATATTAAATAAGGTGTCAGTTGTTTACCTTACTTACTTGAATGCGATATCAGGACAGGTGTTGAATACTAACCTCTTTAGATAATTGAGCATTAAAACAGTTAAAACCTGTAAAAACTATCTCCGCAAAAGTGCGAAAGTCATTATCGATGCACCATAAATGCTATTCATTCAATGAATATACATGATGTGTTACTATTTATTTTTAATTTTAGCAAACAAATAAAGGAAACGGAGCAGTTCGAGATACCGGTTTATAGCACTGTCACAAAGTTATTTCCTTTCAATTATAAAACGATGTCATGGTTAATTGCCCCCTTAGTCAAAAAACGCGAAAATCAAAATCAACTTGTTTAAAATCGTGAAAATTAGAATCGCTAAAATTAAAACAGGACCAAAATCGCGAAATTTGATGTACGCGAAAATAACCCGATATACGGTATACTATTGTATACTTAAATAATGAGCTCTTTGCAGAACTTACTACTTAATTTAATTAATTAGGATCTTCAGTAAAAGAACTACTTGTAATACTAAAATACAATTATTAATCAAGTGTGAGGGTTCTCACAAGACTGATATATATTACAAATCTAATAAAACCTATTTCAAGGTATACAACTTGATTAAAATCAATTTTTTCTATGTGCCTCCTTCTGAAGGAAGAGAGTAAGAGTCTGTTATAGTTAAACTGGTAAGAAAGATGCAGGTGATCAGATGTAGCATCTGTATGGCCAGTGGCCAGTCCAAACCTGCAAGGATCTACTTACTGATCATGATAAAAGGGTTGATGTTTCATTCAATTGGAGGTAGTACAAGTAGGTTTGTAAGTAGAAACCGGCTTACATTTATCCTGAAGCCGCCCCGCTACCCCCTCCGTCCCCAACATATTACAGATAATAGCCAGTGAAATTTTGTTTAATTATAATATTATATGGTGCCATACAGACAGTGCAAACAACCATACAGTATTAAATTATATATAATATATAAATTACAGTTACAGTATTTTATAACTGAAACAGGCATGTAACAGGTACAGTGGTTGGGCAACCCCTACCAACATGTCACCCGTCACTCCCTGCTAATTTCTGTTATGTGCAGACTATGATTTGCTAAATAATAACAAGATTGAATTTTTATGTTTTGGGTTGCCAATTTAAATCAACACCCACTAACCAGTGAAACAGCATGTTTACTACTACAATTAGAATACTAAGTACTTACTGAATATAAAAAATTGCATTTATACAAAAATTGTTTAGGATTTTGACTAGTGACCTACAGGATGGGGTCTGATAGCAACTGGAGTAATTAGATAACTAATTTTATCAGTCATTTGACAGTCTACTATGTTATTCTCCAACAACCTTTATACACATTAACTTAGGGCTTTTCTTAGACTGAGAATAATTATTAATAGTGAAACCATGCAAGTCCAAGCTTATCCATTTCTGGCTTGAATTTTAGTCTCTGTGTGGTGAAAGCTATGCAGTCAAATAGCCAGTGAGGGGTGTTACATTTTACAATGCACTAGATGCAAACCTGGTCAACCCAAAGTATGTACCAACCCGAGCTGGTTGGTAGTAAGTTTGCGCCCAGCCTAAGACGTGTGATTGATTTGTCCATTTTGTAATTTGTCAAGTATCCCATAGGACGGCCAGGTCGCACTGTTTTGCGGCAAAATGTGTTTGTTTTAAGTTTCAATTCTCATCCATCCAGGATAGTGGTTCGAATCCGGGCATATATTTCTGTGGGTGAGTATGGTATGTCCTGGATCATGGCCCCTAAACCAGGCCCCTTTTGTCTGCATCATCTGCTCTCATTACCAGATATTATCATAAACCTACATGAGCTGGGCACTATAACATGGTAACTGGTAAGCCTGTTTTTAGGCATTGATAAAATTTATGAATAATAATAATGTATTCAATAACTCTGGTCTAGAATGACTGTATTTTTATTTCATTGAGAACAGAGATGATAGTGAATCTGAAAATATATACAATATAGCAAGTTTTGTAAGTTGATGATGTAAAAGACAGCTCAATGCAGTGTCTATTGTTATCATTTCTGGTATAAATGCAGGAACAGGTTATAGAGTATTCCTGATAAATGGAACAATAATTTGTCAATCTTCCTATTGATGGCAACATACATGTTTAGATGGATTACAACAGCTGAAGCTAATATACCAGAGCCTGGGTTTTTAGACCAATCTGTGTATATATGTAGATGTCCAGAATAAAAATATCTGATCTATCATTTGAGTTTCTAACTTTGCGAGATGCGGTATGTCAGATTTGATCATTTTGTTTTCATAGGGCACTTGTAGGAGGATCTTACAAAATAGCCGTGCTTTATGATCTCACTGACCAAAACCTTGACTTTCGCTCAATATTTGAGAATCTATTCCTGGCGCCCCAGTCTAAGGGGCGAACCCCAGCCTCAAGTTCAAACAGGTAGGCAGGAGTAGAGGACAACGCACAAAGGGCCAGCTGGAGGCCTTAATTAATTTTGGACAATATTCAGACCCTGTTTTGAATGACAATGAGGCATTTGATGAGACTCAAACTAATTATTCAGTCAAAGACAATACCTAATTACCTTTCTCTTTATGTCAGCTAACGGATATATTATTCCAATCAGGCAGTATAGCGGACATTTTGGTCATATGGGGGCACGTTTTGGTCTGGGGACGTTTTGTTTTGGGGACGTTTTGGATTGCTTCGGACTTTAAATATTTTCGTAAAAGTGTAGTTGATTCGGCGTATTATTTGCATATAGCCAATAAAACACTTGTTAACATCATACCCACGATATGTTGCTTCGATACAGGCGTACCTTGTCTGCTGCACTTTAAGGAATGCATTGACAACAGCAGTTTAGATAAAAAAGATGTCCTTTCCGTTGCAAAAATAGACCTAAATTTCGGATATGAGGTGAAAATGTCTTCGACCTGTCCCGGAAGTCTTTCTCGCTCGCAACTACACCAAATAATATAAACTGAAATCAGCACTTTTTTGGGGGAGATGTGCACGCTAAGTAAAACGATTAACTACGAAATACACCATCGAATCGCACGTATACCGTATGGATTATCGTGCATCGCGAATCGTATATCGTGTATCGTGTATAGTATATGGTGCACGTTGCACGATGAATGATACGATATGATACACGATATACGATTGACAAAATACACGATGAGTGCACGCACGTTATACGCACGTTGCACGCACGTTATACGCACGATATACGCAAATTTTGACAACTGTTACGTTCCGACTACTGTATTTATACACTACTGAACCTCAAACGTAAAGTTTACTTTTGAGTGATATCCCAGTAAGTATATCACTGTGTGGAGTTTAGATGCGTAGTAATCTTACCACGAAGGCCAAAGGCCCGAGTGATTACTTACAAAGCATCTAAACGACCAAATCTTTTATCAAGTATTCATTGAAATAATAGCTAGATATATGTTTGATGGTCTCTATGCATACATTTTCTTAATGTGTTTAACTGAGAAAGTCAATGTAACGATTAACAAAATGTTTTTCTACGTTTAAATTCAGCAGTTATGCACATTTTAATCAGCTCTTGCAAAGTTGCTGGGCAAGATTGTCCAGCTACATGTATTTAGAAGCTATGTTCTATAATCTATATACTAATTATTTTTGTTTTGACAAATGGCCATTATACAAATATATATGTGTCAGGGCAAGTTTGATGAAAACCTCATATTGGTCTAGAACAAACAGGGTACTGATTAAGCTTGAATCAATCACTTACAGAAAATAGTTACAGTAAACTCCGTATATGTCGACTCCGGATATAACGTAACTTCGGATATAACGAACAGTTTTTTAGCCCGATTTTTCCCCTTCTTTGTTTAATGTAAAAATATACGGTTATATCGTACTCCGGTTATAAGGAAACTTCGGATAACAAAGTTGGCCCAACAAATGTACAGTAAAGTTAACGTATATATCGGACTAAAAATATGTTCCTAAGAGTTAAGAATATCTACTGATTTTGCATTTTTCTTTTGCCGTCTGCATTGTAATTTTCATAGCGCACTTGTAGCTATTAATCATAAAGGTAAATCATTACACATGTGTAACCTTTTGGTAAACTAGTTAAATGAGAATACAAACATAATTGCCAAGTACAATAATCAAGGGATGATATTTTACGTAAATAATTGTAAGCGTTTTTTTTTAAAGCATGCAGACGGGATGAAATCCCATACTGTGAAAAAATACCTTGTTAGATATTTAAGTTATGGCAAGTGAGTGAAAATCAGGTTCTTTCAATTGTATTTGTTTAAGTATTGCCAATTAAAACATGAACCGTCTTTTTTATGTTTTCTTAATCCTTGCAATTATTTTACATAGATTTTTATAACTCTTCAAAAGGAGGAAGGAGAATCTAGAATACTTTAAGTTGATGGTTCTGATTTTATTACACTTGACTATAAAAATACTTGTTCAATATATATTTTAGTTCGATATATATACATCGTTTATAAGGAATTGTTCGATATACGGATATAAGGAACTCTGGATATAAGGAACAAATTTGATAGGTCCCGAGGAGTTCGTTATAAGCAGAGTTTACTGTAGACAGAATGACAGCTAGTAAAATTAAGTCACAGTAAAAAAATTCTAATGACTTCCTTTGTAACATCAAATCTGACTGGTTACAGCATTCAAAAGGTATATAAGGTCCAAAATAAAAACAACTTTCAACAATGTTTTCATATGTTTGCATATTGTGCCCTAGAAAAAAGTTAACTACAGTGTACTTAGTGATTTTGATATTTGCAACAGTAAAAATCAGGTCTTGTAATGGTCACAAACAATTTTAAAATCATTGATATTAGTCATCATCATTTAAAATATTTGCGACCATTAAAAACTAAATCTACTCAAGTTTACAATACAGTCAACGCTATACTGTTATACTAACCATCAGTATGTACCCGATCCTTGTGTGCTTTCAGACTACTGTTATCTTTGTAACTTTTAGGGCAAACATCACACTGGTAGTTACGTACATCAGTGTGCTTTACCATATGAACTTTCCGCTTGTATCTCGAATAAAACCTCATGTCACATTTCTGGCACTTGAATTTCTTTTCTGCTTTGTGAACTGTATTAACATGGCTAGTTAGTGCATCTGAAATTTAAAATGTCTTTTTGTACAATACTTCACTGTTTATATTCTGCTTTAAACAAAGACAAAATGTCATAATTTCAAAACACTACAGTAACTATAGTAACAAGTGTTATTAATTATGATGCTATTAAGGTTGACTATGATAAGTGAATAGTATAGACTCAGATCAGACTGTCCTTGTATACAGGTTGTATTGTATATAATACCTATCTAACAGGAATATCATATTTTTACTCAGTGCAGCTGAAACCTCCAGTTTCTTCAATGGACACTCTACTCTACCTCATCGCATTATTCGGGGGTTGGGGGTAGGAAGGGGGTGGGGAGTAAACAAAATATATTCACTTACATTTGCTTCTCATCATTTTCCCACAAATCTGACATGGTACAGGTTTATGCTCCATGTGCACTTTAATGATATGTGTCTGAAAAATAACCAGTGTTATTGTGTAGGTTTAATACATGTCTCAACCACATTTCTGTCAATTTTACGGGCAGGCAGTTAAACTGATCATTGTTCCATGGTAGAACTAGTGCCAGATTCCTATCTTCTGAAAGAAACTGCCAACTTTCTCACATAAAGAGACATGGTCGATATCAGGACTCAAACCAGTGATTTCAAGTCATTGACTCTAACCACTTGACCACAGAGTTGAACAAAGATACAACAATTACAGGGCCATGTTTCAAGTTATACTGCATTTGCATGTTACAAGATAAAGGAGCTAACAATAGAAGTATGCAAAGGTACTGTGACCCTCCTCCAGTAAAATATTTCAATTCTTTTGCATTCAATAGTCATGGCCTATAAACTTAAGGAGGGTACCTAGCCATGAGAGTGTGTCACTTTGGGTATGTTGTAAATCACACAGTCTAGGAACAATATTTTATATCACTATGTTACCAACACAGAGAGATATAAAAAAATTAGGTTGTTTTACAGCTAAAAATGAACATAAAGTTCGTTCTTAAGATCCCACATTGTGTTTTAACATATTAACATTTACCGATAAAATGTTTTTTCTCTCAATATTTTGTCAAAGGGAGGGCATGGTACATTTTGTTTTAACATGTTTAACATATTAACACTTACCGATAAAATGTATTTTTTCAACATTTTGTCACAGTGAGGGCATGGTACCAGCCTTCTATCTAGCGACTTCTTTGGTTCTCCCTGTTTGGCACGAGGTCGTCTCTTTCTTATTGTCCGATTAGATGGACACACATGAAGATGCGAGTTGACTCTTTTCATCACACAACCACACTGCTCACATCTGCACAGGCTTTCTGCTGTATGCTTCAAGTTTCCTTCATACGTCAAATGTTCCTCTTCATGCTCCTTTAGTCCTTTCTTCCTTTGTTTACGAAAGGAGAGACCGCAGTACTTACAATTTATCCAGTTATCTTCCTTTTTCAACTGTGATCCAGAACCTTTATCATTATCTTCATTAAATTTATCATGCATGACTGTAACTTCACTGGAGTTGTCATCAAAACCACCATCATCGTCATCAGCATCACTGTAATCTAAATCTTCCACACAGTTATATATATCATATGCTGCTTTCTGTTTATTCTGTGCTTCACTGAGTAGTTTTGCAAATGAGTATGGATGGTTTGTTTGATCTGTCACTGTCTGTCTTGGACCAGTCTTTCCACTTCTACTTCTTGCTTTTACTGCTCCTTCCTTTCCTTTAGGGGAAGCTTTCGGAGCTGAGTTTGAGCTGGACCATTTCCCAGATCTACTGTAGTTTGTTGCAGAGACTCTCTCTCCATTTTTATTTTGTGCACCAATGAAAGTGTGTGACAAAACTGATGCAGACTGACTTGTGATTGGATAAGCTGTTTTAGTTTGAAGATCCATGATGTATTTATCAGTATTTGAGTCGTCATCCAGGTGCTTTAACAGATTACACACAGTTGGGAAAGTATGGTTACATGTCTTGCAACAAAACGATCCTATATTCAATTCACTACCTGTCTCCCCATCTCTGGGATATTCTATTTCACAGAGATGGAACACACTGCTTGGTACCTGCTCAGCATGCGTTTCAAAATGATGGTGAAACAGATCTATGTTGCCTGAACCATACCCGCACAGCCCACACACAAATGGGTACACATATTCCACCTTCTCCTCCTGTTCTGCCAGGAAAAATGCCATTACAATTTTTCAGTTTAATGCTACAGTACAGAAATGGTCTGACCTTGATACTTTACTTTTCCATTAACTTTTCTGGGAATGTTTTTGAACTGTAGAACAAAACCCCATCACTTGACAGATGTCCAGAAACCACAGTAGTTAATGTTGATTTCTGTAAAGAACGAAAGAAAAACAAGCATGACACAGAACTACAGATAAATTGTGTATTTGTGCAATCAAACTCCAAGAAAACCCCAACAAATTCATGTTATATGTATACTAAAGTGCTATTAAAATGTGTGTAACACAGTCTGAAACAAGAGCTGTCCCTCACAAGTGACGAATGCCCCCGAAAGAGGTGCCTCACAGTCTGTGTCCTCTCCATGTGCTCAATAAATGTGCTATGTAATTTTAAAATCCTTCCATGCATGACAAGAGTAATCATGCATACAGTATTCCATTACTTTAAACATTTAGTGTGACCTTGACCTTTGAAGAAGGGACTTGGGTCTTTCAAGCGACACATCCGCTTGATGTGCTAGACATTTGTGCCAAGTCATTTTAAAATCCTTCAAAGCATAATAAAGTTATAGTCCGGACACAAATGTATGCATATATACAGGATTCCATTACCTATAAACTCTAAGTGTGACCTTGACCTTTGTGGTAGGGATGTGGGTCTTGCACGCGACACGTCGTCTTGATGTGCTAGACATTTGTGCCAAATTATTTTAAAATCCTTCAATGCATGACAAAGTTACAGTCCGGACACAAATGTGTGCATATATGCATATATAGAGGAATCCATTTCCTTCAAACTCTAAGTGTGACCTTGACGTTTGAGCTAGGGACGTGGGTCTTGCACGCGACACGTCGTCTTGATGTGCTAGACATGTGTGCCTAGTTATTTTAAAATCCTTCAATGCATGACAAAGTTACAGTCCGGACACGAATGTGTGCATATATAGAGGATTCCATAACCTTCATACTCCAAGTGTGACCTTCACCTTTGAGCTAGGGATGTGGGTCTTGCACGCGACACGTCGTCTTGATGTGCTAGACATGTGTGCCAAGTTATTTTAAAATCCTTCAATGCATGACAGAGTTACAGTCCGGACACGAATTTGTAAGTGGGGACGCACAGACAGACGGACGGACGGTCAGACGGACGGTGCGATTTTAATATGCCACCCTTCGGGTGCATAAAAATCTACACATCGAGTTTTCTGTTTAAGAACAGGAATGAGAATTTAATGGTACATGTAGATTGCAGATTGGTTATACTATTATGGCAGATCACAAAAGGTAACTGACAGTAAACATTCTCTGCTTTATTAACATGATTAAGTTTATTGCATCAACATTAATTTAATAAATTTTATTAAATACTGAAGGGGGGGTTTTTTAAAAAAAAAAAAAAATTTTTTTTTTTATTTTTTTTTTTTTTTTTTTTTTTTTTTTTTTATATTTTATTTTTTAATAAAATATTTTTTAAACCAAATACTGAAAATTGATGAAATCAAAATTCTTTTGTATGAATTAGGTTTGAATCCTGATTTTCAGTCTTTCACGGCTGTGGTTATTTTGAAGATCTATCTTTATACAAACAAAAAATAGTGAAAAATAGCATGTCAACCATGATGCAAGAAAGTCCTGGTCAAGTCACGCTGAAACATGTTATGTAAACAACATATTCTGTCAGTAGAAGCGCAAAAATACCCCACGTCATTTTCGCTTTATACCTCAGGTTTGGTCACAGAAACCTGTAATATGGATCACATGCAGCGGGTCCTAAGAAAAATTTAACGACTGAACATCAAACAAAAGACAATCTGCCATGAAAGTGGCTCGTAAACACGGAGGAAATGGCACTATATCTTAATAGGGACTACGTTTGAGTGGACCGTGGAAGTACATTGCCTATTTGTATATAATGATATAAGCCATATTATTTTATTCATATTTTTGATAAAAAATTGATTTCTATTAATACATATGTAATAATTTTTTTTTTTTTTTATTACAGACCCTGGTTAAATCAAATAGATTAAAAGAACTTCAGTAAATTACAAAGTTGAAGTTCAACAAGAAGGAGTTGAAAAACTTCTAGAAAAAGTTAATATTTCTAAGGCCAGATAATATCCCTAATAGGCTTCCGACGGAATATGCTACAGAACTTTTTCAGAAATAACTTGATTCAGGAAAACTACCGCCAGACTGGACGAATGCTAACATTTCTCCAATCTTTAAAAAGGGTGATAGACATCTTGCTGAAAATTATAGGCTGGTTTCACTTACATCAGTCCTACCTAAGATGCTGGAACACATAGTTAAAACATTTTGATAAACACCAGGTGCTCACCAACTTAAATCACGGTTTTCGCTTCGGTCATTCATGTGAAACTCAATTAGCTGTGACCATTGATGACTTGTGTAAAAACTTTGTCCAAAACATGCAAAAGGACATTATTATATTGGATTTTTCAAAGGCGTTTGACAATGTGCCACTGTCCACATAGCAAATTACTCGGTAAATTGGAAAACTACGGAATCAGGGGCCAACTACATACTTGGATCAGCTCATTTCTGTGTACCCGCCACATGAGGGTCGTTGTTGATGGAGAGTCTTCAGGGGAAGCTACAGTGGACTCTGGAGTGCCTCAAGGTACAGTCCTCGGGCCTCTACTATTCTTATTCCAAATTAACGACCTTGCTTAGGTGGTGACCTCGTAAGTACGACTATTTACAGATGACTATTTGCTGTATAGACAAATTAGACAATACAAGATAAAATCACTCTACAACAAGATCTTAAAAACCTAGAAATGGGCAGATCGGTGGGGAATGAAATTCAACGCTAAAAAATGCTACTTCTTAAGTGTTAAATGTAAAACACCTTATTTCTATGATCTCAATGGACATACTCTCCAATCAGTAGATATAAATTTGATCCAGGATTAATGATATCAAATTACATGAAATGGAGCGTTCAAAGAGGTAATATCTGTAGCCGGGCTAGTTCCACACAAGTCTTGGTCTCCTAAGAAGAAACCTGCGCCATTGTTCTCAGATGTGCTGTAAAAATGCATACATCTCCTTAGTCCAATCTACCCTGGAATACGGAACTATCATATGGGACCCATATGCCAAGGCAGATGTGGACAAACTGGAAAGAGTACAGATACATGGTGTTCAGTTCATTTCACAAGACTAAATCTCATAACTCTGGGATGATTTCCACCATATGCTCACAAATTTAGATCTACAAACACTACAAGACAGAAGAAAGTAACTGAGGCTAACTTTTCTCTACAAGGTGACACAGGGGCTGGTGACAGCCATACCCTCCACTGAATACCTCACTCCGATACAAAACAAATGTCAGATCCGGGCAGTTACACTCGCTAATTACATTAATGTTAATCCGGTAACTAAATATGAATTAAACAAGAGCTGTCTGTAAGACAGCAGGCTCGACTATTGTGGGTGCTTGCTAATAAAACAAAACTTTTATCAGTATAATAGCGAAACAAAATTCTGCTGACTCGTATAAACTAGGAAAGTTGAATCATAAAAAAAGTAAAAATCTATATATTTAATTTTTGGTAAATTAATTATTTGATACAAAATGTACCCCTGAACACTATTGCTAAGTTTGATATAACTTCCATAAGTGGTTACTGAGATATGTGCATGACAGTACCTAGCAGGCAAAACTTTAACCAAATTAACAAGGGCCATAATTTGCACTAAATTTATACAAGAGTTATCTGACTTGACTGTTTGACACTCCTAAAGACATTAACGAAGTTTCAAGTCAACATCATAAGTGGTTACCGAGATATGAGCATGATAGTACCCAGCAGGCAAAACTTTAACCAAATTTTCAAAGTCAAACAAGTGTAACAGGCCTGGCATTTACATTGCATCTTTTGAACTTCGTGACCTTTACATTTCATAATATACAGGTATATGTTCCAGTATTTGACCTTTTGTTAATGTCGTCTGCTGCTTAGACACATTTGATTGGAACGCGCATCACATGTAACCAATCACAATCTCTTAAATTATCGTGTGTTCTACTGGTTTATTGCATATACGGAAACTCACGTCTTGTTTTGTACGTTGCTAGGTCGGTTGCCTAGATGTTTGAATGTAGCAGCCAATCATTATAAAGATTCTTATTAGTTTATGTGTACTGTTGTGGCAAAATATGTATAAATTGGGAGAACGACGCTCGTTCGGCGGGTTCTTTCTATCGCTGCACAAGCGTCGAGTTCCCCACCTTTCCTTAGGCCTAGAGTAGGATTTCTCATTGTATATTTATTCATTATATTCATTCTGTACGTATTGGGACAAGACACTGGTAAATAAATGCATAAGATTTAGTTCTCTCGTTTTATGTAGACTTGGTAGCGGATAGTTGTCCGACTGGGTTCGAACCTCTGTCCGAGATTCACTTCCTGTCCACTTGCCCCAGCTTAGGAAGGCGGTGACCGTTACACAAGGGCCATAATTTGTATCAAATTTATACAAGAGTTATCTGACTTGACTGTGTGACACCCCTAAAGACATGAACAAAGTTTCAAGTCAATATCATAAGTGGTTACTGAGATATGTGCATGATAGTACCCAGCAGGCAAAACTCTAACCAAATTTTCAACGTCTACGCCGACACACAAGTGACTGTAATAGCTCTCCATTTTCTCTGAATAGTCGAGCTAAAAACTCTTGAGTGTTTCAAACCAATCCGCGCTTTCAGTGAAATCTATAAACATTCATTCTTTCCAAGAACTATCTTAGAGTGGAATTGACTATACAAATCATTAACTAACTGTGAAACAGTCAAAGCTTTAAGAACAGCTTTACAAAGTAACATTGTTTTTTTTATTAAATTGTGCTGCGCACTCCACCTTCCGGTTTTAAAGTCCCAGTTTTTTACAAAATACAGTAGTTTTTTCAAGGTCCTGTTTCGTCAATATGCATGGATTTATATTGCCATTTCGTCAAGAAGGTAATGTATCAGATGAAAATGGGATTTAATTCACACCTACTTAAAGGTAATTACTCAAATAATAACTATGGAAAGTGATGAGTATAGTAGATTTCTTGATTAAAATTACAAAGTATAATTATATAGAATATATCAAAATAAATCGAAGCTTGTTAGGCACATAAGGCTTTCAGAAGTTAATTAACTGATAATTAATAGCCTTAACATAATTAACATTTTCAAAACTAAACTAATTACTTAATTTGGAAGAAAAATGCATAAAATATGTCTAACAACAATGGTAATTGGTTTGTTTGATCCCATTTACCATGTTTATGACAAACAAACAATTAAATAGAGAATTAAATAATCTTAATGAAGCCTAGCCTAATAGGAGAGATCACCGTGACGTCACTCGGCAATTTTGATAAGATTGCTGGTGGGCAATAACAGTATAAATATCTCTTTTGAAAAAATACTGTTTTTAATGCCACTTGAGTTTCCTTAGGGGCTTTTTTGCTGCTATAACCATTTACGAAAACAGTGTAAGTTATGAGCTTGCTAATTTTTCATTTTGAATCTTAAAGCGACTGCACTCCAAATTCTTAGTAAATTTTATTTTTTTGGTAAAACAAATATATTCAATTTGTCAGCTCAAGATTATTTTCTTTGTGTAAGAGCTAAAAAAAAGGTAGAAAAAATATTTACCGAGCCAGGTTTTGAACTCGGATCTTGCGCTACAAAAATTTACAGGGGCTTAACCTACTACACTACGGAGTCAGCTGTTTGATGCGAGTTAAAAATATTGATATACCAAAGAGCCCACCCCGTTAGTCACGGGTGATATTTTCTACATTAAAAATAAGCAAAACAACACATTTTAATTGTTTCTTTTGTTAGAAAACTTGTCACTATCATAATACAAGCCCCTGATACAGTAATGACAATTGTTTTCTTGAAATTGAAAATTTTCTTTTTTTATCGTAACTTGTCCATCTGGAGTGCAGTCGCTTTAACAAAAATTAAATATAATGAATAAAGTGTATATTTTATTAGCTTTCCATTGATATAGAGCATTTTAAAATATCTTTTATTTTAAAAAAGTTACAGCCGTTAAAAAAACCCTAACAATACAAAAACACCGACCACTGCCCAATGCATTGACCTCTTTATCAGTAGAAAATATTGCAGGTTTATGTTTGCAAACACGATCATTCCTATTCTCGGCTTCGCCGTGACGTCATATTGACCAGTTAACCAATCAGATTATTCGGTCGCGTTCATTTCTTCATTCAGTAAAAGGTGAAGACTTGGTCTTTATCGTAGACTCATATGCAAGTTTAACTTTATTTCAAACAAAACAAAAAGCTTTTAACAACATATTATTATTATAAATCCAATTTGGCAGTTACAAGCTAGTGGTACACCGTCGTCTTCTTTTATTTTTATTCTTGGTTTTTGTACATTTTAAACGTAAAGATGCATAGAGACCAGCGATGAAAGCTGAGGAATCACCTTTCCTGAATGTACATAATTTATCAGTACCCGGATGTGCGAAGCCGAGAATTAATTTGGCATCTCAGTGTGCAGGTGTCACTGATCTGATATTTTACAACTGTCACACCTTTACGACATAGAAGATGAACAACTAAAATATCAGCCTATAAAATCAGTTTGCCTTCGAAGTCGAAATATTTAAAGACTAGATGTAGCCACAACCTTTTTCATGTTTTTTTAACTGTTGAAACCAAAATTATATTGACAAAACTGAATCTTGATAAAAACATACAACGCCGGACTACCCTTTTAACTCGTTATTCATTCATATGTAGAGTGGTGGAACCTATGCTGGCGGTATCCCTATGCTGGTGGTATCTCCGAAAAACGGCTATTTACAGAAAAACAGATGAAGAAAAATTTTCAGGGTACATTCAGCATTGACAGTCGATGAAATGCTTTACAGCAAACGTAGTGATAGCCTCGCGTGCAGCTCTGTGACGTCACAGCAGCTGATACAATTGTACTTGATCCATTTCGCTAGAAAATTTCTTAAATATAGACATCAAAATCACCCAGTTAAAGTTAGCATTTTTGATAAAACTTATTTCTTTTGTATAAAAATATATATTCTATGGAAACTGTTATATCTTGTTAGTTAATATTTAGGTTCTAAAAACTGTTTCCCACCTGTTGGTTGTCAAATATCACATACCGCCAGCATTGGTTCCCTTCGAGATGAAATTTTAAGTTTTGACATGTGTCGTGTCAATAGCTCCCAGAACGACACAGTCAAGTGACGAAGCACATCAACGTCTTGTTTCGATTTAGCAGGGATAACATTATGTTTTCGCCGGGGCAAATCAAAATGGTTAGGATTTCCTGCTTTCTGAACTGCTGATATACATTCAAAATACCTCCAGCATAGGTTCCCCCACTCTAATACTATACATTAACGATGGTTTGTTTAAAGAAGTATATTTAATTTTAACTTTTAACGTTTTCGTAGTTACAAATGGCGTTAACTCGTAACGGGAGGGCACTCTGTCAGATCCGTACCGTACCGTACAAGTGATAAAAAGAACGCTGTGTGAAGGTTTCAAACCATATTAACGTTGCATATAATGAACAGACAACTTTAGCTACAAAGCTATTATGCGACAAACAGGTCACTCAGTAACAAGTAGGCGTACTTACATTTTCCCAGAAAAAGGTAGATTACCATCTTTTGTTAGTAGATCTATTTGTGCTTTTTGGGTCCACCATCCTCGTTCGAGGTGAATAATCGGTTCGTCCCGGAGATTATCTTCATCTGACACCGCCCTTTTTTAATGCTATTCATCGATCCATCCATTCATCCATCTCTGGATACTGCCAACCCCTCTTGCGAGTGTTATAGACAGAACTGGGATGCACGTCGTATATGTTAGTATATAGAGTGAGACAATAAAAAAACCTGGCAGTAAGTTCTGTCTGGTTGAAGTGAGACTCCACTCAAAGGTTAAAATATTAGCATAATCAGGAACGGTTAAATTATAGAGTATTCCTGGCATAATTGAGAAGAGAAATAAAATTGAATGATAAAAACATTGATGACCTGACTAATACTGAACATTTACCACAGCCTTTTTGAACTGGCCAAGGTCAGGTAGAGTAGCAATGTTACATGGGAGTTGGTTCCAAAGGATGATACTATGTGGGAAAATGTGTAATCAGAGGTAACCTGTATCTACCTAAGGGAGAGTGGGTGCATGTGTCTGGTAAGTTTGATAGGTGTTTGTACGTAGGATGGAAGTCTAATTGCTACGATGTTGTGATATATTTTGTAGAACACAATGGCCCTTGAGTCGAATTTCCTGAGAGAGAGAGAGAGAGAGAGAGAGAGAGAGAGAGAGAGAATATATACGTTTTACCCACCGTATTGCACGCCTCTAGACCATCTCTATTTTATTGATAATCATATTAGTTTTTGTGTAAGGGCGCCAGATGGTGGAAACATATTATACATGTGGTCGGACATTTAAGGGACTTGTATGGCAGTTCTTTTACTTTTTCATTGCTGGTTGTTATGTTTCGTTTGATGAATCCAAGAGTTCTGTTGGCGTTGGTTGTTTATCCTAAAGATGTGAGTATTATAGCTAAGATCTGAGGATAAATTTAGACCAAGATATTAAACATTAGGGACAGGTTCTAAGGCTGGACCATGAAGATTTATTTTTAATGACATGTTTATTTATAGTGCTGTGTAGCATCACTTGACATTTTGACGGGTTAAACTCCATCCATGCCCAACTGCTTCTCACAGACCTGCATATTGTCCAGACCTTGTTGCAGGGATTGAGAATCTGAGAGTGAGGTGATGGTAAGGTATACCGCAGTGTCATCGGCAAAGAGTCGAACTTGGGATTTAGAAACAGAATGCTGCGTGCTAACCAAGACATCGCGTCTAGGGATCAACCCAAGACCTCCAATCACAGTCCTATGACTATTGGCGGACCTATATGCACAAATGACTTGTAGGTACTTGTAATGTCTGTACAAACGTTCTCAGTAAAGGAATGTGGCTTTTTGTCTAGGTAGCCGGTTCTAAATTCCTCAAATCCTTATTTATCTATGGTTTTAAGCCTATTAAGCAAAATTTGACTTGCGCTTTTCACAAGATTTGTCGTAGGGTTTTTATTTAATTCAAAATCAAATTCCAGGGTATTCGTCAACTTCGTTAAGCAGAAGAGCTAAACTGACGCAGATGTATAAAGATGAACGTCATGACAGGTAAGCTGGAATAACCCCGATATTTCTATTATTTCTCTTTTTACTTCGACCTTTTGCTTGATATGTGTAGTAATATGTTTGAACTAAGCATGCATGAACTTTTATAATACACTGACACCTTTTGATTAAAGTATTTCCCTAAAATGTTGAAAAATCTACAATAATGATGCCAAATATGACATTTTTTGCATATAATTACAAGATATAGCAATGAACAAAGACATGTATACAGACAAATGTATAAGGTGTCAATACAAACAGCCCTAGACTTTGGAATAAGTGGTATCGTTTTGATAAAAGCTTAAATTTATTATGAGGTGAGGGAAGATAAACGGATACTGCTCTGACGAGCCGAACTGGGAGATACCTGTACGAACGTCAGATTATCCTATGAAAAAGGGATACGTATAACTTTCGACAGAGTAGACGTAGTTATGTGTTTGTCGAATAAGCCGATAAATATTTTAAACTATATAATTGACATTCATTACTAAGGGCAGTTGTTCGGTCTATGCAACTTGTAATTAAAATTGAAGTTGATCCAATTTCAGGAAAATTTGCCGATAAAATAAATACGAATCCACTTCTCTTGAAATACATATTTATGGTGATACCTATTCTATCCATGTATCGTCAAAAAAACAACACTAAAGTCCACGCAGCTCCTCTGATACCACGTTTCGGATTTATCACTAAATCAAAGGTGTTGTCATTGCCGGTTCAGAGATATTCAGTGGAATCAACCGCCTTTGATTAAGTATGACCAACATAATTTGAAAATGAAGTTTTGGCTAATTCTCCTATACCACCCGGTTAATATTCCATTATTATTATGAATTAGAGCTTAATCATACTTGATATCAATCTTGCCGTTTCAACCAGTTTCGTATTTTCAGGGGAGTTTTTATTCAATTGAAAATACACCCCGTAAGTTCGACTTTTTCGACCGCAGATGTATCATTGAGACAGATGTATCAAACCTATGCACGTACTTATCAGTGTCAAGGCTAGTTTAACCTCGGCATAGTTCCGATTATTGATTTCCTGGGATTGCGGCCCTTTTGATGTGTCATATGCGTATTAATATGTATAAACTGAGAAGCATGGAATTTACGATCACGGGCCCTTTTTTGATTAAAGTATACTCGAAAAAGTTGAGAAAACTATGCACAGTAATTCTACTACCATATGCATTTATGCTTGTAATTACCACGAATAGTAATGACCAGAAGACATTGTACTACTCGACAAACCTGTATAAGGTATTCAATACGAAATGCCCAAGAATTCTTGTCAGTGGTAGCAACTTGGGTTATAAGCGGTTAAGTCCGGTACTGCACAAAGGCTCATAAATAAACGAGTAACTTTTACGAAAAATCATAATATAGATGATTTTATTCAGCCTAGACTTAATCTTTCTTTCATAGACTTACATAGTATTGCATTTAAGACGAAGGTCCAAAATACCAAAGATTCATTAGTATTTCACCACAATAAGACTGTATTGACCTTAATCTTTTA
Source organism: Saxidomus purpurata (assembly GCA_022818135.1). Lineage (NCBI taxonomy): Eukaryota > Metazoa > Mollusca > Bivalvia > Venerida > Veneridae > Saxidomus > Saxidomus purpurata. The sequence goes on from JAFMSR010000017.1 coordinate 2,079,867, forward strand.
GTCACAGCGAAATGTATGCCATTTTTATATATCACCGTATCGTTATACGTTATGGTAATTTCTTCTGCCGATAAGTGCCCTCAATAGGACATCACCCCCTGCTTATTTAAGATTTCATTGTTTACACTTCTGTCAAGCAAAAGAAAATATGCTTTTCAGCTAAGCCAAGAAAGTAAAATTACGATTAGCAGATTAATAAACTTTTTTTTTATGTTCAACCATTGCTTACAATTCGATTATAAATCTAGAAAACTTTCGTGCTACTAATCATTTAAACGCAATCAAAACAACACGATAGTCTAATTTTTCAGCTAAGCAATTAAACAAATTGGCTGGTTCCAAGTTATCGAAACTCATAGTGAAGTCAAAACATGTGCAAATGATACAAAACCGTAGATATGTAGGTATTTTCGTCAGCTTACCTGTTACGAGTTCAAGTAAATTTAGATAACTATGTCGTTGATGTACTCATATGCGTCTAATTATGAAACTCGGGGTTATAAGCCTGTATCACTTGCCAGGAATTTACAAAAGTCACGTCCACAGAATTTATTGGTGCCAAAACTGAAAATTCGTAAAAAATCCATCGATTGTGCACGAAATTAGTGACATATGCACTTGAATGTCACCTAAGTACCCTGAAAGAGACCCGATGCTTGATATATACTTCATTGCACTTATAAAACTTTTACCCATGTTATGCAGGTTTGGTCTTTTTCAATTATCAAATTTCTTACAATTCTGTTAAAAATCCGAAAAATTTTCTGTTCTGATTTCCGCAATCGAAACAACACGTCGGTCTTTTTTCAGCTAAACAATTGAGCATTGCTTAGTATAAATATATTGAAACTCATATTGAACAAAAACATTGTGAAAAATAAAAACAAAACGCTGTTATTAGTAGGTCATTATTGCGCTTACCGTCCGGGCGTTAATGTCATATATATCTGTCGTCAGAAGTACCCATCTGCGTTTTAAGTTCCCGGAAACCCGTTGAGTGAAATAAGAAGTGAAGAATTCGGAGACAGTAGTCCATTGTCTGACAAAGGCCTTTATTACGCAAAAATGAAAATTCACCGGGAAATCCAACAAGGCACGAAATTATATGACCGTCACGCACTTGATTGTCACGTGATTGAAATGGTCAACACGATTTGATAGAATTTATACTTTTTTCCTTACAAAACTTTTACCCATGTTATATTTTCTACAATTGTTTGTCGGGAAAATAGCTTTAAGCTTATGTTGTATTGTTATATCATATCCGACGTAAAATAAAATTTCTTGTAGCATGTATCTCATAGACTCGAAATTAATCTGATATCATTAAAATCTCATATATTCAAGAATGAACCTGCGTAACTCCGTATAAAATATAGAACCGGCTACCTTTCCATTGCCCTCAGTAAAACTATGGAAACATAAATATAATATACTAATTACAAGTGATTTAAACAATGACGATTTGTGTAGTAAAAAGATTCAAACATTATCTGATATCTGTGATATTTTTTTACTTTTGAAATCTAAAAATGATTTTACTTGTTTTACAAGCGCGTACAAGGCTTAATATAATATAGCAGATACTGTACACACTTGCCGGTGATAAACTCGAATGGACTGAACTAAACATTTCAAATCACTCTTTGTTCCCAGTTTATTTCGTATTGAGAATATAATACGCTTCCATTTCCCTTAATCCATTGTAACTATTTTGTATCGTTTTTTCATTGACAAACGTTTTACTTTAACACTCTATATACAAGGCAGTCGTGCGATCTGCTTTGATATTTAGAAATAGAGAGAACACTTTTCAACTATATATAGCTTCAAAGATTTGTTATCCCACGCTGTGCGGATTTTCGGGAACTATATAAGAAAAACATCCAAACCACTTTACGCTTCATTTTAGCAGAGTCCAATATGTTTTAGTATTGTTAATTAATTTAATAATTTTTATTCACTAAACTATCTGAATTACGCTCGCGCGGTCTTGGTTCTCCACAGTAGTAAACATTTCTTTGAATTTGTATTATAATACCTCAAACCATGTCATACATATGACTCAAGGCGGACGGAGGGACAAACAGGAGGGGGGAGACGTGTGTTAACGATATCCGTAACGGATACGTGTTTTGAAATGGGGATCATCCGTCTTCGTTTATGCGCATCACAGGGCCATTATAAACAATGGACCTGTCTTCCAAGTCTTTCATCAAGCACGGTGTCAACAGTGTCGGGCTTAAACTGCTAGTGACGTCATCAATATCATGACGTAAACAACACGGACATTGACCATCGTACCAGTAAGAGCGTTTCACTCTTATTTTTATGATTGATTCTGCAGATGTTATAACACTAAAACACGTGCGTTAACCCTACATTTATACCGTTACCCTTTCCTGTATCTAAACGCCAGTAAAAGATTATGTTGGTGGTAAGATGATAAACGGAGTATACTGCATGAACTGTTTTGTCTTTATTTCTAGTAGATCTAATACAATAATGAAAACAGCAGCATACATGACACATTGTATCAATGAAATATCCAAAACCTGCATTTTTAACATGAAATATGCATTATACACATATCACCTCGGTCAATATTACCCTCTTCTGGTGAATATCACATCATATTCAATGCCTCACGAGTCGATAATTGTATAATATCTTCTGATGTGCAGGAATACAGAACATTTAAACACAAACGATGCTTTATTCAAACAGGTGCTCACAGAAATGTAACATACTGAATAGCTAACATCACATTCAGCACGGATATAGTAGGCTGGTCATTATTTACATTCAGCACGGATATAGTGGGCTGGTCATTATTTACACTGGTTGCAAATGCAGACTCACTTTCCAAACTTTTATCCCACTCTCCACCCCCTCCCCCGCCCCCGCTCCAAGTAATTTACACTTTTAATCTGCTCGCTCTCAGATTTTGGTAAAAATCTAAAGTTCGTCTAACTGTATGAAAAAAACATATTTTAGAACATAAAAGTCATATAAAAAGGTTTCAGTATAAATTCCTGTAAAATTTATCTGTAGATTTGAATTACGCGACTGTAATCTCGGGCGAAAAATGAACATTTTGCATTTAGTGTAGCAACAAATACAGAAACCCATAAAATTTTCACAGGATAAACTTAGGTTCTCTGATAACATTATAACATTGTCAGTTTATCGACTGCGTCCTTCTATTGTTGATTGTAGCCTTTAGTTTTAAATTTATGTATTAGTATGTCATTTTTTAAAATTTATTTTTTTTCAACGGCAACTGTGAGCGAGCAGCTTTAAAGTATAGTCAAATGTAATGTTGAACTTTTAAATATCTTAAGCATGTATGCAGTAACACACATGTATAGAATGACCTGGCATTTTGCCCTGCTGATATATTTACAGTGTATACATACTATCACTGAAATTTTAAAATGCTTATTTGATTTGATTCACCAGCTACCATCAAGGCAGAGTTCTCTCTATCAAAGGTAATATTATAGTAGTAATTATCCTGTTCAAATACAGTTCCGAGTTTCTGTCTACCATCTGAGCTTATCTGTACTATAATAGATGTTTGATCATCTCTATTATATCCAATGGCGTAAACATATCCTTGATTGTCTACACATACATCTGTAAGATTCGACTGATCAGTTACATCAGACAATGTAAACTCATGCTGCCCTGAGTTATTTATTGTGATAAGACAATCATTATCCCTATCTGTGATATAAATCCTACTACCATCATTACTCACTGTAATACGACTATAGTCATCGTTGTCTGTGTCAGGTAATGTGTAGAGACACTTACGATATGTACCGTCAGTAGTGTATACATGTACGGAATCATCGTCTATAACATACAGCAGATTACCATGACAGGCCAGTGAGTAACATTCATGATCTATATCTATAACTCTTGTCAATGTCAAGCTTCCTGCTACATTCACAACCTGTAGTTTATAGGACAACAGAAACACCACAGCCTCGTTGTTACCGATATAACAAACATTATCAGGCTGATCAGGCAAACTACACTCACTGACATAGTCTACATTCAATTTCTTCAGTTTATTGTTCCTGTTATCAGCCAGTAAAACCTCTCCTGTAGGTAATACACACATACCGGTAATATCACATCTGTTCTCATCATCTTCAGTGTTGATGATGTAACGTCTTACAGATTTGACAGATCTTACACGTTGGTCTGTAACATTCTTGTCATTATCATCACTGTTGCTGTAATTGAAACTTTTGTTTACTTTAATGCTGTCATTATATTTTAATCATGTGCATCTATTAGTAACACATAAAATACAATAACTAATTGATTTGAATAGAATATGTAATTGAATAGAAAAGAATAAGTAATTGACCGAACGTTTCGATGCCTTTATTGCCTACAATATAAGAGCTAGGTGAATTTCACATACTCGTAATGCATAAACCATTAAAAGTTTCTACAGTTTTTTTTAACATGTACACTCTTTCTTTTTCGCCTTTTTCCAGAAACTCGTGAGTCATTTTTTAAGTTTTGAGAAAAATGGATTTTGAGGTTTGAAATTTCAATGAAGATCAGTGACTTACGGGTTTATGGAATAAGCTTTTAACCGAGTTATATTAGACCCATAATAAAACAGACTACGTCATCAGAAAGAGCTTGATGAAACGAGAATAACGGTACCAAAATATCAAAACCTCAAAAAACCGACTTACGAGGTTCTGGAAATAAGGCGACGATTGGAAAAATGAAACACTTAATCTTATGATAAGTTTGAAATCAAAATTTACATTGTTTTCATAATAAGACAAACGCGTTTAAAGGGACATACACTATAACTGATGTCAAACTAAATAACCTCCAAAACATAAATAAGTAGATCTATTATAACTCAACCTAAAAGTTTCAGCTATGCATTCCCAGTTATTATCGATAAAATCAGCATAATCATTCAATAATCTATGTAGAGTTGTTGTTGTACAATTAATAGGTGGATGCGATTTATTACAAATGGCTTTTTTATTGATGAATTGTGTTAAAATGGGGCATTTTTTCGCCAAATGTTCTTCTTTAAAATTGTATTTATTTATCATTTTACATTCATTGAACACTTTATCTATGTTTTGAGCATATAATCTGCTAGATGTAGGGAGTGCCCCTTTAGGTCGTTGTTTTTCTACGTCAATGTACGACAATGGTGTTAAGATTTCTCTTTAAACTTTATTGAAATTATCTAGAAATCTACATAGGTAATGAAAATAACAATTTTCTGTGCCTTTGAAAAATTGACCCTGATTATGAATTAAATATCTTATGTTGCGATTAAATTAGATAGATGCTGGTCAAAACTCTGTGTTTTCTCGGCAATGTGTAAATAAATTAGTCAGGGTTTGGGGGAGCTTGCGCAGACATTGATTAAAGCAAACAACACTCAACAAACTGCACGCAATGTTGTGATCTGCTTATTACGAGTGCATTGGAAATGAACCAATTTTTTTTTATTGTATATGAGCGTTTGTCAGCTGGAAAACAGACAAGACGTATGGTTATGACGTACAATACAGACGTCGTCGTCACACGTACTTTTATGAGAGACAGATACCTTTTAATTGCACAGTTTTAGCTGCCGCTTGTGTTACTCGTGCATTCAATCAAATTGTATAATCTTGGACGCAAATCCCTATACAATCTACCAATGATTAAAGAAATTGTAGAGAAAAAATTTAAACTATATATGCTGTTCAAAACATTGTGAATCTAATATTCTCAAATTTTAAGTACATATTAAGTTTAATAGATCTACTTGAAACAGCAGCACAAATACCTCTGAAGAAGGTAAACAGTTCTGCCGGGTCATTACTCTCGTAAGCAGATATGCATTGAAATATACTTCGGTTTAGTAATCTTTGATTGTGGATAGTTAAAAAAGTTTTTCATTCACACACTGGAAACCAGACTCACATATAAGTTACTTATTTAAAGAGTATAATAACATATTGATAAATGTCTTTCGTCTCTCACTTTAAACATGCTTGATTGATTTCCGGTTAACGCGGTGCCCTTTTATATAAAATGTTAATTTCACAGCATATGAAGGTTTCGCCACAAAGCGCATTTTGTAGCATAATTTGACGAGTGTGTGTCAAACAATATTATTCATGCAAATATTCGGAACGCAGTCTGGGTTATAGGTGCCTAATTCACTTGAAGTATGGAAAGTGATCCCTATTACCAGGTCCCACTCCCTTGGCCGGCATATTTTATCACCACAGTACATCTAGAGTCATACAGTAATCGTACATAATGTTTCACATTTAACATTTTAACCAAGCATGTTCTTAATCACGAAAGTATTCACAATTTTCGCTAAAAAGACTTATATGATATACAATACTGTATATTGTTAGTGATAAACTGAAAAACATTTTTACCGTCTTGCGTCAATCTTGACTATGTTGCCGATGTATAGCGACGCAGAATTTAGGTATACTCCAAGTATAAATAAATGACCGTAATCTGATGTTCTTCTACTTCTACCTCGACAGAACTGGGCCAATATTCTACGTTTGAACGGTTTTATGCGTGCTTAATAATGGTAAAAACTAAAGTACTATTTCAGTAGATTCAGGCCAGTACTCGTTTCTATGTATTGACAAGTATTAACTCAACACGAACTTGCTGGGTGAGAATTCTAGAAAGTTTATTAGCGAAATAAGCACACTTAGGCAAAAGCCAGAAGATTATATTGAGGCTTCCAAGTCAGTGAAAGATGATCAAAATCATAAATCCAGATAATACGCAAAATTATATACTGCTTAACCGTAACGAATTCCAAAAATTCCAAATTAGATGACAATTTGCATTTTAGTCTAAGTTGCATGTGATTATTGAACAAGCGGGCCAAAGATAGGTCCAATAAAACGCTAAAGCTGTCTACTTCTCAATTTTGGCAAAAAAAAAAGTTAAAGTGTATGTAAATAGCGAATTTTAGGACTAATGGTTAGGCCCAGTTTAGACTCATGATACGTCCATCTCTTAATTAAAACTATGCTAAATCAAACAAAAGCGTTGCAAACAGGGTTGAAATTTCAATACACATATAGTGTCAGCGGTGTGTAACAGATCTTGGTTGAAGTCAATTTTTGCGAATTCCTACAGCTGAATATTCTTTCTTTAAGCTCTAGGCCTCATTAGTTTTATATCTGATGATAAGAACTGTCAATGGTTTTGGAGAGCTAGTCAGTTTTTAACACTGTGTCCATGAATCCTGCCACTTTGAAAGCTATTTTGAATTGTCAATTTTGGCTAAGAAAACACATAATTTGTGTGATAAGCGTTTCTTTTATATTTTTTGCTCTGTCTTTGAAAATGATCTGAAACACGATTTGGTATGCATTATTTTAGCGTCAATTGGATCATGAATCGTTGTATTTTTAAATGGTAAGTTTTGCCTATAAAAATAGCATGATCTGTAATTTGGTTCATTTTAGCTTGTCTGAAAGTTACATGATCATGCAAACTTTTTGCTAAACCTTCAAGTTCGATAATCTTGAGCTGAAAATGTAATGCATCTAGGGTGTGTAAGCACGTTTTTCCGTTGAATCTTTGGGCATTGAACTTGCATCTTTTTGACCCGCATCGATGACTGAAACAGCATAGCTCGGCCTTGGAGGAAGAAGTGAGCATTCCTAAGAGTATTCGTCTTCAACGTTTCGACAAATAAAAATACAGGATATTTGGGATACTGAAAATGGTTTTTACCAATAGCCATTTTTATTTAGCCGGTTCGTTCGTATTTGGGCATTGTTTGAGCCTAGTGCGTTTTGACCCATACAGTGTGTACCCTATATATAAATACTTCATGCCTAGCCTCATTGTAAACAACCTTCTCTTACAAAGTTGCCAGGATGTATATGGACGGAAAATGTAGCTATCTCCAAGATGATTTGCAAGACAGAATCTATTTTTGTGCTCGGTGACCTAGATTTTGATCCCAGGATTACCCAAAAGTTGTACTGAACTCGTCCGAGAAAAAACACTTACTTGGACAAACATTTACTAAACAAATTTTTTTTCGTCCGGTGAAATACTGAAGAAAAATGTATATCAGTAAAATAAAATTGATATTACGGTCTAAATCAGTGGAAAGACGAAATCGACCCAGATCCACGTCAAAAAGTATACAGAGCGTAACTAAAACCGGAAACCAAACGACGATCACATTGTGCATGGGGTATAGGGATGGATATTTAAAAAAGTGATCATTCAATTATTGGAGTAATTTACAGTAACAGGTACATGTAGTATGCAACCTTTCTTCAGCGTCAGGCGTCAAAAAGCAAGTTTTCTCTGATTGTTATGAAGTTTTGCGTAACGGTTATTTAACATGGTGTTCGTATTTTATTCGTTTTAAATTCTCTATTGTTCACTAGTATAGCAACGCGTTGTCGAATGTCAACGGTGTAAACTCGAAGCATCACATACATGTACATAGTTTACTTGGTTCAAGTAGGCCCCTATTTTAATTCCAAAAACAACCAACCATAAACTATACTGACCGGCAAAACAATGGCAACCCCACCAATTAACTTGAAAATAATTATATCCAGTGCATTTTTAAAAGACTTCTCCTGAATAAGAGACATAGACATAATTAATGTTTCAAAAAGCAGACAGTAAGAGAATTAAACTTTATTTTAATGAGAAAATATACGCTGATACTTTTCTGTGAATAATAAGAAAATGAAAAGTGTTGCGTTTCTTTTGCCTTTGAGTATAGTTATCTATCTGCGAAATATGCACATATAAAATTTTGATGTTTTTGTCGTCATTATTTCCAATCCGAAACGTTAAATGCTGAAAATCCGCCCATTTTAACACCCGAATAAGTGAATACCGACTCATTCGGGTGTTAAAATGGTCAACGAAACAAGATCCAATCAACAAATGACTCACATGCGGATTAAGCGTAGATCTGAACATTTAAAAAGGGGGCTGTTTCATCAACACTGACCCAGTTGTTTCAGAGATGTCGTTTAAAGGAAATGGTGAACGGATGTACAACGCACGGTGAGCGATCCTAGTTCGCCCTGACACATTATGCATCAACCACTTTTTTGTGTAGCATTGAACAGCGATGTTAACACTCCCTACATCTAGCAGATTATTTTCTCGAAACATAAATAATGTGTTCAATGAACGCAAAATGCTAAATATAGACATTTTTAAAGAACAACATCTATCGAAAAATGCCCCCATTTTAGCACAATTAATCAATATAGAGGACTTTTGTAATAAATCACATCCACCCATTAATTGTACAACAACAACATTACATAGATTATTGAATGGATTACGGTACTGCAGCGTATTTTAAACCGCTGATGTTATCAATCATGACTAGAATACAGTGCTGAAACTTTTAGGTTAAGTAATAATACTTCCAAAGATTATATTATTTACATGTTTGAGGTTTTTATATAGATAATAGAATCGTTTGAAGTATTATTACTTAACCTAAAAGTTTTTAAAAATACAGATATTTATACTGGAACCTTTTTAATTAGATGATTTGCTCTAAAATATGTAAATTTCAAACAGTTGGAAGAACTTAATTTTTTTAACCAAAATCAGAGAACAAGCAGCTTTAAGCATTCATATAGCAACTGTGATTGATTTCTACAAACCTTGTCTGATCAGTTTGAGTGCTACTACTGGAAATGACAGCTGTCACTACAATAGATAAAATCGTGTAATATAAAAATGTTAATTTCAATAATTCTTACTAGAATTTGTTATTGTTGAATATTTAACTGGAATTATTATCTTTGGAGTGGTATTTAGTAAGACATTAAAAAAATGTTGATTTCATTTTTCAGGTAACTGTATATTAAATGAGCTACGTACAATCTTACAGAAATGATTATGGTTTTGATTCTACGTTTTGTAGACTGTCTGTCATGAAGTACCATTAGCGAACCTCTAATGTGTTGTCTTCTCCAACTTTTCTTTGTTTTAAAAGTGAATTTACACTAAAATTTTAAAACAGAGATAGAAACAAAAGAGATTACCGTTGATTGGTTTTCCTGTCTTGTTTTTAGAACCACCATCAGTATAAACAATGTGTTCGAGAAGAGGATGAGTCGGCATATTTGACTGCCACATTCGGAAACATTCTGAGTCCATAACAGAAATAATAGCCACCTTTTTCTCTTGTACGGCAGCATACAATACATCAAACTGTTTGAACCACTTACGTGCTTCCACCGAGTCAAACGCTATCCCTGTAAACAGCTTGAGAATCAGTACTGGCTTCAAACTAAGCTTGACATATTTCAGATCATCTGGATCCATTAGTACTAGAAAGTTCTCTTCTCCATTGCTAAGATCATAGGACGGCAAGAGCTGAAATGACAGACTAGTCGTCCCACTTCCGGTAGATCCAACAATGGCAACGGTACTGTGTTCCATAAACAACCTCTCGGCTTCCTCTTTAATTTGGTTGTCAACCCTCTTAATTGTGTATCTCTGCCTGTACATTTTGGAACGTTCTGCATAGAAAACAGATTGATATTTATGTCTCAAACTATGATTTACTACAAATTTGGCTTTGTTTTCACTGTTACTTAGATACTACATTTCGTACTACATATAGCCTGAAATCATTTATATGAAGTAGTAAAATATTATTAAAGTTTACGAACTATCAGGAATATATCGGCCTTATGTATAAAACTAACTCAACAACAATACATGGTAAAACCGTGTATCAGTAAATAAAATACAGAGAGACAGGAATAGTACATTTGCGTACTTTTCACAGCAACTTACATGACCTGCCGTGGAGGAATGGAAGGTCCAGACCAGAGGGAAAGCGGGGTTATAAGGTTGTGTCGACGGAAGAGGCGGAGGACCGGATGGGCAGGTTTTAAACCCACTGGGACGAAACGTTTTGATTTCTGTCCTCTGGCCTGTTTCGTCGGGCCCTTAAGGTGTTTCTCTTGGTGCTCTGCCTTCTGCAAAGGCATTGAGTACAACGGTTTTTGGTCTCAAGGTTTGCTTTTAATATTTGTGACACGAGTATTTTTGTGTTTTACATACCATGCCTTTTGTTTCCATTGCGTGTGTTAGAGATTCCCTAGCAGGGATACTATTTACACTGTCCTGTGACTTTGGAACATGGTGGGGGGGGAAGAGTGAGGTTGGGTGGCGCACCATAAACCGGCGGGTTTCAGGGTGGTGTTTTTGGGGGGGCCTTTAATTTCGTTTTGTCCTGTGTTGGATGGTAGTGTTGGGGGGGGGGGTGTGTGTGTGTGTGTATGATTGTGTGTGTGTGTGTGTTGTGTGTGTGTGTGTGTGTTGGTGGTGTGCCTTCTGGTACTGTGGGCTCTTTTGGGAGGCTGCGTTTTGGTACGTGGCTTCCCGTTTATATTATTTTTTTTTATAAGAGGCACTCAGTCAAAAAGGTGTGACATAGTTGTGATAAAAGATCACGGTCACAGCATTATTTGATTATTTGGGAATAATTTTCGGTCCGTAACTTTGTTATAAATGATTGTTTTTCGAAATAAATAGTTTTGTTATAAATGTAACCTTAACATGGCAATGTGTCAAGCCCAAGAACTAAGCCCTTAGTTTAAACATAGTATATTGCTAACTAATCTCAAATATTCGTAGGCCTATTCGTTTATTGCTAACTTATCAGCAAATGGATTGAACCACAAATGCTTGCCCTCCCACTTAACTGAAAATACAAAGAAATAGATTGTGACTACAAAACAATTACATGTAGTAATATTCCAACTGAGGTCAAGGTCACAGCAAATGATTGTTTGTAAATCGTTTCCGGTCCGTAACATTACTTTACTATACAGGGTGGTATTTCGAAATATACGGGCACAAGTGTCAACCAAAGCAAGACGATGTATCATGCACAAGCACCACGCCGCTAGCTCCCCGCCCAGCGTATGGTTGTATTTAAACAAATTATATACACCCAGAAAAGGTAACAGGATAGGTCATCACAACAACAGTTAAGACATTGTATGCTAAAGATTGACAGATTCCTATTACAAACAAACCACATATTACTGTATCTAATCGCACATTTGGTTGGAGACGCCGTTTCCAATGGACACATTATTAGTACTGCTCTATACTAGCAGAATATTAAAGCAATTAAATGTTTAGTAATACAGAGTTACCTCTAGTCATTTATTTTTTCGAAAGCAAAAGTCAGTCAAGCAATAGTATTAAATTACAAACCTTTTTCTGTTGTTAATTCCTGGGCATCAGCAAAGTTTGTATTTGTTTACAATAGGGATAGCAAAGACTTTTCAATAAGTTCACATACTTTCTAATCAAATTGGAAAAGAATTTTGCAAATGAAAATGTAGCTTTGATCAGCCTTTGTTCAATTTCTGTCCGTTTGATATCTAGGACCATACTAGCACAGTGATCAACTCAGGATTTTGGGGTGCAAGGGGAAGATGCTCTTAAGTGCCACGGCATCAACATTACCCCCTTCTTTCCGAAATTGTTTCCATCTTTACGGACCGAAACGATTTTCAAGCAAACATTTAATGTGACCACCTTAAGTCTAAGGGCGTAGTACTAGTACCTGCGCCTGACAAATCGTCTTATTGACCCCGGGGCATGATCTGAACAATCTTTGAAGATGTCTATTAGATAGTGTTACATACTAAATATCTAAGCTTTAGACCTTGTGGTTTCGGAGACGGGGTAAATTTTGATCCTGGGTTGATGATTTGACCCATCTTGGTAGCGGTCAACTAGGCCATGCTATATATCGAAGCTTTATGCTTTGCGGTATCAAAGAAGCAGATTTTAAAGTTTTATGTATTATAAAAGGATTCAGAGGAGAAGATTTTAAAGTTTCTTATATGTTGCCATAACAACCACAGCTCTGAATGGAATGGAATTGACCATTGTTGGTAGTACTTCATGCAATGAGCATTCATACCAAGTTTCTCAACATTTGAGCAGTTGTTTCAGAGGAAATGCCATTTGAAGCTAAATTGTTGACAGACGACGGACGGACGGACGGACGGACGGACGGATAATCATCCATCTAAAAAGCTTATCCTGGCAAAAAAATGACAGGTGAGCTAAAAAGTGTAGCAGTTAGTGTTGCCTAGCTAATAAAATATGAATAACGATACAATACATTTACTTACCCAACAGGTTCCCATGAACTGTGTCGTCTGTCGTACATAAGTCTCCTAAAACAAATCATTTTCAATTGTTGTATCTTTATGATGTCGTTCACATTGATTCGTAAGCTGTTCTGAAAACTTCATTTAGTACAAGTAAGGCATGTTCCTGATATGATGTTATAGTCTATAATAGTCTATTATTGTAACAATCATTTAATTCCGATGTAAGGCATGGTTAAGCCCATGTTTCCTGTTAAGGATCGAGAGCTTTTTGCATAATGGTAACCTTTATAGGAATTAAAGCTTGTAAGTTAAGGGCTACTTTACTTTCTGTATATAAATAAAAAAGCTGTATTTTAAATCAGTGTCCATACAGAGACAAATACCGTCCATATAGAGGCCAAATACCATCCATACAAAGGCCAAATGTCGTCCATACAGAGACCAAATATCGTCCATACAGAGGCCAAATACCGTTCATACTGAGACCAAATACCGTCCATACAGAGGCCAAATACTGTCTATACAAATGCCAAATATTGTCCATACAGATACCAAATAAGTAGTTTTTGGTACGTGGCATTCCCTGTTTGATATTATTTTTGTTTTTTTGTCCATGCAGAGGCCAAATACCGTCTATACAAATACTTAATATCGGCCATACTTAGGCCAAATATCATCCATACAAAGGACAAATATCGTCCATACAGAGGTCAAATACCGTCCATACAGAGGTCAAATACCGTTCATACTGAGACCAAATACCGTCCATACAGAGGCCAAATACCATCCATACAGAGGCTAAATATCGTTTATACAGAGGCCGAAATATCGTCCATGCAGATGTAAACGAAGTAACCATCATCTATCCTGACATTAACCCATCAATGAAAATCATACAAAAGCCCTATCACGGGGTCAAGCAAGAGATATGTGAAATGTGTTTCAAGCATTTCGAACAGTCATGACGTTGATACAAGGAAACAAACTGGTTGAAGCTGACTTGCTTGAGGCACTGATAATCTGTCATGTGTATAGCCTTATAATATTCCTTGTCAATTTATACAATTACTAATTTACAAATGATATAAAATCGAAAAGATTTGTGGACAGATAACAAGGTGGCATACTACATACCGGTATCAGTGTCTGCTGTAGAATCAATATACACAGTTGATGCTGGGGATAACATGTCGTGTTCATGTTGTCTTGTAACTTCCTTGAGAAGTTTTTGATTAGTAACTATAATGATGTCGATAACATCATCATTGTTTTCATCAGCTGCCTCCAGCATGTTTTCAAACTCCTCAAGCATAACTTCAACCTTTTGTACATCGTAAACGGATCTGCCAAACGGCTCCCGGAATAGAACTACTCGGACATCTTCGAAGCCTACCCGTTTCCAATCTGATGGATTATCAATCTGCAGACACTGATCTGTGCGTTCATATTTCATCTCCTTTATCGCTGCCAGCGCACATTTATAGAGCTTCTGTTTGTCAAAGCCGGTGACAATAACTCGATGATTACTGTTTAGTTGTTCAGTAATATCCCCAACGTCTTCTTTGTTAGTTGTAAGGCTATCATTTTCTTCTCTTAGACCTCTTCCGAGTGTTTCTAGTCACATAGTAATCAAACACACATTTATGTTTTATTTAATTCACGTACATTGATTTTTTTCGGTTCAGATGCTCTAGATTTCTTCGTACGAGGTGAAAAATGAAATAGACTGTAGAGCTGTCTTATATGTACAACTTTTTAACAATGGGAAAGTTATCAAAATATCACGTAAAATACTGTTTCAAGGCAACTGGTTTACAGTTTGGACTTTACTTGACATGGTACATGTCTTTAAAATAAATGTATTTAATAAAATACATGACTATTCATAAGAAAATTACCTCTCATCCTTTCAACTCTTTTGTCAAAATATTTAATCCGCTTTTCTGGCACGCCTGAAATTTATACGGAGAAACATTTTGTTAATACATACATATCTAAAAGTGCATTTAATCAAAATTAAAGCATGATTCAATCAGCAAGGAGTAAACATTATCTTTCGAATCAAACTGATGGGCTGATCGTCTGTTAGTAAAAATGTTCATTAGGCACACATGTCATGGTTATTGAATCAACACTGATACCCTCCTAACCGATCATTCAATATAAAAAACTTATTCTAAGAAAAACAAAATTTTGGCTCTTTTGAACTTCGTCAAGACTGTCCTGTGGATACACGCACGCACGCACGCACGCACACAACACACACAACACACACACACACATACATACAATGGTCGTCTTGGTATGTCTGATATATAATAAGAATATGAACTTTTTATCTTTATGTTTTCAATGTAACGATTCAGTTGACATGTTAGCAATATTGTTCATAGTTCAGGACCGCAAAGAAATATCAGCATAATCACATAATGAGTTTAGACAGAAACATTAAAACGCCGGGGAACACAGTTGAAAATAAAATATCAATACTTAGGTCCTTACCAGAACGTCCTTTCCTTTTTACTGATGCCTTAGTCAGAATTTTGTTTGATTTCTTTGATTCCTCTTCAAGTGAGCATATCTTATCCTTGAGAATTGTGTTTTGTAACTGAAGCTGCGCATACATTTCACTGTGCCACATTTGCTTCACGTGTCCAAGATTCGGCATGCATTCCGTCAATGCATCATTTATTTCTTTTGCAATTAATTGCAAAGGCGAACTGAGATGATGCAATAAAGTAGTTACAGCGTGATTCAGAAGACTCCAGGAGGTATTAAAATCCGTGTCGTTGATAAGACCAGGGTTCGCAATATGCTGTAGTTTGTTTCGTTCGTTCTGAATGGCCTGGATGCACTGGATTTCTGTCTGTTGTAGCTGACCAAATAGATTTTTCAGCAGAACTGCTAATAATGTGACGTCCCATGCTTGGACATTTACTGAGGGATAGATAAGGGCATATTGATCTTTGCTAATCATGTGTCTGTTGAGTAGACTGACAACGTTTTTCTGTCTAGATAGTAGAAAGGAATCTAGCGTCGTAAAGTTTGTGCCCTGGTCTGCTTTGGCTTTTGAAATGAAAAGTTCCCTTAAAGGTTTAGGACAGATGTCAACTACAAAGGTTACAAGTCTATAATACTTGTCGGACATCTGAAATAAAAAGCAGAAAATGATTTTAGCTAATGTCTTTCATTTTATTTCGAAGGTAAATAACACGCATGTGCAAAACCCAGTCATAAAATCGTAGTACATCGACACAATTTAGTTATCGTGTCCTTATAAATCTACTTTAAAAAGGTACCGAGATTTCTTGGTTTGATCTTAAAGTTCAAATGATATTTTCCATGTAGAGAATAATAGGTTGGTAGTGTGGATGGAGAAAGTTTATCTGGCAAGGCAGAGGAATTTATAAGGGTACACGGACATTGTGTTGAGGCGGAACTAACAATCACTTTGCAGAACCTTTCAAAATAACGGACAGTGATTATGGGTATGTAATGGCATAAATGTTGAACGTTTCTCTGATCTCATATTCTGGTTAACTCATTGGTCACTATTATATTTATTGCTCATATTTTCTTACGATTGGTGATTGAATGAACGAAATATTCAATTGAATGATTCAATCATTTCATTCATTAATAAATTACAAGATGAAAACAAAAATAATATCAAACAGGGAATGCCACGTACCAAAAACGTAGCCTCCCCAAAACGAGCTCCACATCACCCAGAAAACACACACACACACACACACACACACACACACACACACACACACACACACACACACACACACACACACACACACACACACACACACACACACACACACACACACACACACACACACACACACACACACACACACACACACACACACACACACACACACACACACACACACACACACACACACACACACACACACACACACACACACACACACACACACACACACACACACACACACACACACACACACACACACGAGGACAAAACGAACAATTAAAGGAACATAGTGGGGCGCATGCGCTATAATACCATCACTTTAAAATTTGCACAATTTTAAGACTATGTTTTCGTATGTGGAAGACAATAATATAGCAAACACTGCAGTTGTGAAGATTGAATTAATCAGTTACATTTTAACATCTAATGTTCATAATAACCTAAGCTAAACAGCTATGCCTACGGGTTTATTATCGACCTATGCAGTCGAAGAGCATATCGTCACCCGTCATCTTTAAGGCGTTTAAAGGTAAACGCACCATTCTGATTTGTACGTAAACACTGTAAAAAATAAGTGTTAATTATCTCTGAATATAGTGTAAACCAGCTTGGAAAATGGTGTTACCGTGTAAGTTACACCGTGTGCGAGTAGAGAATCACCGAAATGCAATTTTACTCCAAAATCAGTGAAGAGATACTCCCGATCTGGCGTTTTGTAAATCCGTACAAGTGTAAGTTGGTGAGATACACCTACTGGGATATAGTAACACGGACGTGTAACTTTGCCCTAAAATTCGTGTATCGTAAACAAGTCAACTGACCAAGGACTTGCATGTGCCTTAATTCTATGCCGCATTCGATGCACATGGTTATGGTCTCAAATTGTAGCGTGACTAAGACCGGGACACATCCGTGTATCATACATGAACACTTTGCTATTATTCGCGAAATTATGAACGAAAAGTCTTTTCGTGACGTTTAGTTATGAAACCCGTCAGAATGTTGTAAAGAGTTCAGATAAGTAGTTCTTTTGAAAATTTAGTTACTTAACCACTGACTATGTTCTTCTTAAATATTGGTCTTACACAAACCATCTGTTTGACATTCTCGAGAAATGTGATGGGAGTGATAGGACCAATGAGTCAAGATTTTGCCGTCATGAATTGATGAAAGGGTTTATATGTAATGAAAGTGTACGCTTACACTAACGTGTTACGTTTGTCTTGTGAAAAACGTGTTAAGTAACACCATGAACGGTGTCCTGCTTCCCCGATAGCAGGGTGTATTGTTTCCATAAAAACAATAGGGTTACTTTACACCAAAATGGGTGGCAACCCAGCTGCCACCCATTTCAGTGTAAAGTTTCCTTTCTGTTTTTACAGTGAATGATATAACGTAATTCGTAAAATTTGACGTGGGTCATTAAATGTCCGGCTCATAAATGACTCATTTTCAGGCGTGCCACGACTCTCAAGCTCATTACCGCCAAACATTTGTTGAAAATGACCAAAACAGTCATCAGCAGGACTTCAGTGACTGAACCCAGTAAACACGCGACGTCGGTACAACGTTGGATCAATGTTGGATTTTAGTCATGACGTCGGCGACCCTTATCCGATGTCTGTCAAACGTCAAAACCTCGACGTCCACATAACGTCGGTTTCCGATGTTGAAACGACGTCGGATTGAGGTCGTAAGTTTATAAGAGAGTAATCCCCGGAAATTATTTTATAAAATTCCGTGATCAATTAGATTAATAATAAAAATTCACAAAAGCCTCAACGCAATTGCAGTTATCAATTAGATAACTGCAACTGCGATGCGGTTTTTGTGAATTTTTATTTAACAAATTACTCCCCTTCTGCCCCTTTCAATATTTTCAATAGGTGGCACTGCAACATGCTTGAATTATTTTTGTAGGTGGCGCATTTTCAACGGATGCATGCATTTTACTTTTAAGGCCTCCACCTGGCATTAATTAAGTCACTAACGTATTAAGGAAATTTTATACAAATGTATTTGCTATCACTTCTCTTCAAGTGCTTGGAAATTATGAGATTCTAATTTCGAATATGTAAATGCGCATGCAACACCTATCGCTTTTCAAGTCAAATGTTGACGGAAAGTGAAAGACAGCAAACCAGCGAAGAAGTTTCGATCTCAGTTGATCAAAGGATATCCAGCAGTTTGCAAAGGTAAAATAAATTGATTTGATTTCTTTATATTTCATTTACATTAATAAAAACGATACCTGTTTGCTTGACCATGCAGTGTTGACGTAACGATCGATTAAACCGAATTCAGTGTCCGTACCCCACCCACTACATAATCACAATGCGCGGGTGTAAGTGTATCTTATAATAGATAATGCTTACTTTTTGTTATTTTTTATTTTAACCTTTGTTCATTTTTTATAAGCATGATATGTAAACATTTGCATGAAGTATGTAGCATAAATTCCAACTTAATCTAGACGGGCATATAAAATGTGTACATGACATAATAAATCATTAATGTAGTGAGGAAATTCTACCTGGATTCTCGGCTTCGCACATCTGGCTAATGGGAAAATAAATTATATTCGGGAAAACGTGATTCCACAGCTTTAACATTGACCGTTAAGCATTTTAACTTTTAAGTACAAAATCAAAATGTAAATAAACTATGTTCTGATGTACTAATAAAAGTCTATGATGATTATAATAAGTGATCTTATAACTAGTTTAAATTTCACTGAACTCTATTTACGTTTTACTATATTTTCAGATTAATGTCGAATGAACTTAACGCAAAGTTCTACTTCAAGGGCAATACACAGAAGCTCCCCTTCTCATCATTCTCTACACATGGACTTGAAATCGGTAAAAATATATTTTGATTATGATTTAACAGTTCACATTTCATAGTTGTACACAATCTCTGTTACAAGTAACTAAAAACTTTCATACATTAAAAAGTAGTTGGTACCAGTAATGACTTGTCATAAATAACTAACCAACCAATTGTTGTATTAGCAATTACTTTCCTTTGGGTATAACTTTCGGACCTTAATTTCATTCGATTCTGTGACAAAGAACAACCTGAGAGAAAATGATATTAAAGTATGCAGATAAAATTTTGATTATTGCCTTTAAGTTAACATGTTTCATCAAATATGTTTCTAATCATCTACAATTTTTGTTTTAGCTAGTGCAATGAAAACTTAAGTGGTGGAAGGGCTGGCGGAACATGACGTTACTTCTTCAATCCAAATTTAGTGGGGCGCTTTGTGAACTTTCCTGTTACGTCGCTGCATGAATGTCAGCCAGCTTATACCAGCTACATATTTGATTTTGATAACTCATTTTTACAAAGTGTTTCTTGTTGTGTCGCTTTCCATTAATTACACCTTCCTTAACATTGTTTAATTTTTACATATGACCTACCACACAAATGAAAATAGCTCCTATTAACTATGCCTTTTGTATGAAAATTGTATTTTCTTGTATTTTGTTTGTTACAGTGGTTTTATGTTGTTTAATATTGTGAAATATGGTAGTCATTCCGATAGACTAACTAGATACAATTCAAATCCATTGCTTGAAAATATTTTTGATTTACTATTCATCTACTTTAAATAACTGTAATTGAAAAGAAAGTACTGTGACAGACGTAAAGGATGATTTAAATGTGCATAAAGCTATATACATTTCTTAACATTTGGACACTGAAATTAGTATGTTTAGAACAAGACGTTATTTCAATTTTTATTGTTATTTTTTTTTTAATTTCTTGATTAGTTGTAATATATATTATTGATACATGTGGTTTTATTTATGTCTCTGATTTATAGTGTAATATGTCTATAACTAATAAAATTCGGTACTGAACCGGTACTTTTATCTTTTTAATCCGAAATCCAACGTCAGGGTCTGACGTCTAACCAACGTCTTTGCATCGTCATTTGTTTGCTGGGTGGTTGGATATTCGTCGTGAATGGTCATATTCTGACGTTGGGTAGACGTCGGGATTCAGACGTCTAACCGGTTTGCAAAACCAACCAAAATCCAACGTTAATCCAACGTCGGGATCTAACGTCTATACAACGTTAAGTTGACGTCTATTGTTTACTGGGAATGTTGTGATTTTTCTTATAAAACTTATTAATATTCTTCCAAAACTTTCCTATGTTGGTTTTTCGCGAGGTTATTTGTCCTTTTTCTAACAAGCGAAACTTATTTCGAGCTTTTTTCTTAATCTTATTACATAATCGTGTTCTCGAACCTACAAAGTTCACGCGTTAGGCGTCAGATTTATGCCAATAATAAGTATTTCTAGCAGACATAAACTCTCGTTTTGCGTCCATACAATTTGCATCAAACCATTTACTATTTTTCTTCAAACGTTCATTCTGTTTTCTTTCAAAATTTTGTTCAAATGTTGAGGCGGCGTTTGTGTACATAAAATTTGTAAATCTTTTGACTATTGTGTCAACCGGTAGAGTGGACGCGTTATTCAATAAATCTACCAAGGCCTCATGATTATTCATGAGTGACGTACTTACATTAATTAATTTTATAGATATAACCAGTGTGATTGCTTTGTATTTTAACAATGGCATCAATGATTGAGGTTTTTATTTCTGGTATAATATTCATATTAACAATGTATATTCATGTAAAGAAAAACAATCAGCAAACAAAAGGAAATTATTTCAAAAACCGTGCCGTCGAGATTGAATCACTGTCAAATAGGTCTAAATATGTTTTTATTCTGCGTGATTTTTATGAGACAAATATTCACATTGTAATGAAACAAATAAAAGTAAAACAACAACAAAAAAACAAACCAAAACACATTACTGCATGTATATACAATTGTTTTACAAACCTTTGCTACTCCGTCGGAATCACATATAAGCTGCTGTCGTTGTATGTTATTTTATCATCTGAAGTTAAGCTGAAATGCTTCTGCATTTTATTTAAATTACTTTATTTAAATAAATAAACTAAATAAGTCACGACATCCAGTAGAACACTAAGAATACAATTATTGTCCAGTTCAAACTTCAAATCGTCCGCTAAATTTCAAAGCCGTTTAAGTCATATGCTCGTTTAAACTGTAAGATTACTGATTATAGTAACACATGGGTATTTTGTGTTCTATATTTAGAACGCGTATAAGGAAAACCAAGTTACTTTTTGTTCTAATTTTAGTAGGTATTCACGTGTGAAAGAACTGTGTAATGGATATGAATTTGTTCATCTATTTAAATGTTACATTTTATAAAAAAAACTTCTGCTTTAACAAGATATCAAGAATAGTTATTTATGTCGGTAATATGTTTACTGAAGATTAAAACGCATCCATTTTTATCTGCATTTATTGTTTACTGGTGATCGATAATATATTTGCTGCATTTTATTGATATTGTCAACGAAACAGCACAAGCTAGTGCTTACTATATTCACATGAAGTTGATACTTAGTCCAAAAAAATGATCAATTTATCTTGCGGAAAAAAATCACCCCTTTCTACATAAAAACACCAGGAATGCAATGCCTTCCGTATCCCACCCAATTCTCCGATACAAGAATATTTTTGTAATAGACTGGCAACTGGCTTTTTATTTTTCATATTACACTTTTCAAATTAGTCTTTTAATTACGACAATAAACCTGTCAGTAGTTAACATATTATATAGCTAGTTATGACTTCACTTACTGTGCAAAGACATTCATATTTATAAGGTAATACAAGTATAGTGTGTTGAAGTGTATGTTACCGTTCTTGCAAACAACACTTTATGTCATATAGACTATGTAATATTTCCAAGAGTAGTGATACCTTAAGTAATAGAGCAAGATACTAGAACTGTGTCCGAAAGAAAGTATTCTAGAACTGTGTGCGAAGGAAAGTATCTAAAGGAAACGGATGCCCCGCTTTATGCTATTCAGTAACATGTAAGTGTGAAAATGTATAATGGCCATCATACAGGTGCCTATTTGTTTCTCTGAAATATTAAATCCAAACGTGACCCCTGTAATGATTTAGATTTTCGAATGTAATTTGTATAGTGGTCATCTGTAGTGAGCATAGGCTATATTTAATGCATTGTTTTCTGTAATTTCTATTCTAACAATTTTTCTGACCATCAGGAGGAAAACAGTCCCGAAAAGATCGTAATGGCGGGCGATAATTGATGTGTCTTCCAATTTGAAAAATTTAAATTGCCTTAAATCACGGAAAGGGCCTATTGTGGCTCACGAAACGAACAGGAATTTTGTGCCGATATGAACAAAACAGTATAAACAGGGAGTACTCAAAACTATGTAAGCGGGCCTATATACACATACTTTATAAGTCCGTGCGGTGTATTACAACCAATAATTTGTATTACAGATTAAGTCTTTTTCGATACTGCTCTTAGTGCTCAATACTCAGTCTTTTAATTACGACAATAACCCTGTCATTGTTTAACATGTTACTACTTATGACTTCACTTACTGTGCAGAGACAGACATATTTATAACGTAATACAAGTATGTTAAAACTGTTTTTTTTAAAGAACTTTTTAATATTTAATTCCCTGTGACGATTTTTAAGTATCTAAGCTGAATTGAAGAAAAAGTGCTTTTAAATAGTCTAAACTGTACGATTGACTTCGTATTTAAGTATATTTACTGTTTATTTGACAGAAACAATAATTTCAACTGATCTGTGCACCAATTTGTACGTCAAATTTAATATTCATGTGTACAAACTTCACAACAGTGCATAATAACCATGACCGATTCAAAGTGCGTGAAAATCTACGACGTCATACACACATTTTCTTCCGAGGGGTATGTAAACAAACATGGCTGTTTTTTCTGGAAATGGCAAATTAATAATCAGGAGCATTGCTGCATCATAGTAACTTGGAAACAAATTAAACTCTTGAAAACAAAAATAATATCAAACAGGGAATGCCACGTACCAAAAACGCAGCCTCCCCAAAACGAGCCCCACAGCACCCAGAAAGGTGACTTTTAATATCCTCGAGTCATGAGTTCTCGACATACTTAAGTTCTCGAGCTATATTTATAATGACGTATATTTGCCGCGTGAATGACGTAAACCCCGGAAGTAAACACTGTAAAACGTAAACAAAACGTTCTTGTACTCAAAAGAAAGAAAAACAGCCAAACATGTTCAGAATAAAGGTTAGTATTACCAAACATACTCACCACCAAGCCTTTATTAGTGAAAATGTTAATACCATTTACTTACATTCATTAAAATCTCCGTAACACATTTATTTTTACTCCATTGAAGCTGGTCTTGCCAAAATAACTAGAACGGAAGTGTGTCAGTGTAATCCACATCCCCGGATGTTGTATAATTTTCACTGTAGTGTATGTGGTACTTCAAAATTACTAAGCGACCGTTAGAATTTAGATGATTTATTCCTTTACATTGCAGTTAATCCCATCTAACAGAAAGAGGGTTTTTAGGCAGTACTCTCCTACATGTCTAGTTAGTGCCTACACTAATATGAAATTAGGCACTGCCTAACAGGGAAAGCCTCTGAAATACGTCAAATTGTAATAGACTGGAAAAAAGTTATTGTTTGGACGCGGATTTTTATTTGACAATTTAAATAAATGCAGGTGTTTGCATTTTTAGATTTCTATCATTAATAAACAAGTACCATTGGCATGTAGAGAATCAGGGGGTTTCTTAGTTCTGCTAATTCAATGTTAAAGCGAGTAAAATAGTTTGTGTGCGCGCATACTTCTACAAAGACTTGACAACCAACGTGTAAGAAATTATCAAAACCGAAATAAACTGATCAAAGCGCAAGCCAGTGGCAAAGAATGAGGTATCTCTAGAATTTGGACGCTTTTTGTGTATCCTGCACTATTCAACGAAGCCTAAAACATACATCTTTTGGGACCTTTGTCAGTATATATTTAGCACAGAATATCGTTGTAAAGATCTCATCCAAAAGACAATAAGTTATGATAGTAGAGGAGCCAGGGGCCAGGACGGAAGATGTTTTGCCAGTCTAGAAAGTTACAACCAGACAACAGATCCGAAATACTTTAAAATATATATAGTCCGCTTTTTAAACAAGACTTTCCAACCCCATGACACTACGACGTCTTGAGCATTTGAACGAGACAGCTCATGAATTAAAGTATCTAGTTGGCATGTTCACAAGACCACTGGCATATTTGTAGCATTTCAATTACAGGTGAAATAGACCAATCCATGCATGTATTCTATTGATATTTTTACCATCCTACAGTTTCATTGCTCATAAACTCTAACATTTCAGCTGTCTCCATTTATGAAAAATCCCATCTGATAGGATTTTCTGCTTAGTACGTGAATTTGTTTGAGCAGAAACATTATCATTAAAATTTGATCAGTATTTCAAAACAACTGTGAATGTAAATTCAATTGTAAATAACAGTCCGAATAATTTTAAATAAACT
Source organism: Saxidomus purpurata (assembly GCA_022818135.1). NCBI lineage: Eukaryota > Metazoa > Mollusca > Bivalvia > Venerida > Veneridae > Saxidomus > Saxidomus purpurata. Next base: position 2,105,246 of record JAFMSR010000017.1, read on the forward strand.
TTTGGAATGATGGAACTTCTTTATTCTTAAAAGATTGACAACCAGAAGATATGGGACCAAGATTTTGCATAATAATATGCATGTGCAATTGTGCACACAACACATAGATCTATGTAATAATTTTCTAAATCTAATATTCAACTTTAAAGAAAAAAATAGTGAAAACACTTACTGAATATATTACTTCAGTTCAGCTCAAATACAGGTACGTTCAAGACACATATACTGGGTTGACTTGACTTCTATATGCCTATTACATAATAAAATAGCATATAGATGTCAAAAAGCGATTGTGTCAAGTTTCAGCTATGACTCAGTTAAATAAAGTTCTACCATGTCTACTGAATTATTATTTTAAAAATTGATCCTTGCATACATCAAGGTCTTTCAAATAGTATGGTCCGGAAACGAGAGTAATACGATAAATAACTTGCCTCGGATCACGTGACAAACATCCGGGTACCCGCCATTTTGGAAAAAGAAAGAAATTGTTGATACTTTATATCTACGTATATCTCGATATTTTACCAATCAATTTGACCAACAAAGTGATCCTTAATACAATATATGCATTCCCTTATCATTACATAATATTATATTTTACCGATGTTTCGTTTTAGGTGGATTTACGCATTGGAAAGTTGACCTCATACGAACGGGTTTTTTTAACAAATGACCAAAAGCCGAAAACCGACCTAATTTTAGCGCTTCTTTCCTACTTGCATGGTGTTCATGGGATTGATGTAACATCTTTTTCTCATAGATTTAAGTCTAATGTGCGTCTGTTATGTCTTAGATTTTCGTATTTCACCCGTATTTTAATTTTCTGGGACGGTTAGATCCGTTCAAAATCTAAAAATGGCGTCAATGGTGATTTTTTTTTCGCGATACGGTGATATTTTGTGCACAGGTTTTCACTATATATTTAGGGTCAAATGATGGAAAATTGCTAATTAAAATGTAAATTAAGAGTTATTTTTGAACGGATATGAATTAGATTTTCGTTTTTTTATTTTATAACATAATAACGTACAGTTTTGTAAGACCAGTATCGCGAGTCAAATTACAATCCCAAGACGGAATAGCATGGACCGTGTTTAACTCGCGTTAAAGATAATAGTTAATTATATATAGAGGTTTTAATTTCACAGTTTTACAGAAAATTTCATCAGCTTTCCAATTATACCATTTTTTAAATTAAATGTGGTATTTAAATGACACAATGACGGGCAGTTTTGCATACAACTATCGGACAAATACCAGTTTACTCGCTCGGCGTGATAAATGCACGGCGTGATAAACGCTTCCAGGCGAGACAAGATTATCAGTACGATAAGACATTTATAGAGGGCGTTTCCGGACCACCTTGCATACATGTAAATGTTGCTTCAAACAATTGTGTCTACTGTGCATGAATTAAAAATCAGCCAGACTGGCAGAGGAAGCATAATCCTCATACTGTTGTGTTGGAGAATAGCCAATGCATAATACATGTACAGTTATTAATTAATGCAAATTGTTCGTGTTAATGTTTCGAATCGTAATCGGGACGAATCGTCAGACATTAGTGACGTCACAACAAAACTAAATGTAACGGAAGTCAGTGATGAGTTCTTGAAGTAACTATAATTTGAACTTGCATGAATTTGCGGTAATTACATTAGAATTTATGTTTTATGAATACTTTTATTGTTTTATCGAACTAAATATTTGCAAACGATAATACCCTTGTGGACTTTTAATCGTTAATTCATTTTAGACCATTCCGTTGCATAACGCACATTCACCGCGTTGCTAATTTTGCCCACAATGCATCGGTATAATGGCGCTCCCCAGACATCAATATCCGGAAAGTAAGACACTTTTCAGAAGTTGATGGTATATGTTGAAAAATGTTGGAATAATAGGATTTTTGAACTTGTTAATTACTGACATGCTTCATACATGTTATACGCATTACCAATAGGGCAGAATCGCCCCGTCAGCTTCGCCGACTGGCTTTTCCGTGTAATGAAAAAAAACTTTTTATTGTTAAATGGGTTGGTTGTGATAAGTGGACCCATTGGGGGACAGGTTTATTCCCCGGAAATATTGGAAAACCCGGAAAATATTTAAGTAAAACCCGGAAATCAAAAGCATGCTATAAAAAGCTACATTTTTTCCGACTGAACTAAAACAGGTATCATTGTAAAGGTGACGCTCTTACGTATCCAAATATATATAAAACTTTAACCCAAATTAAACAGTTATTTCACAAATACCTTGGCAAAGTACGGTGTTTTTGGCTATTTTTTGGGTCACAATTTTTCAAAAATTAAAACCCGGAAATCAAAAAACATGTTCCACAAGACAATATTTTTTATCCGACTGATATAAAAATAGTGTCATTGGAAAGAAGTCTGTTCTACACTTGAAAATATATATGATAATTTAACCCAAAATAAGTAGTTACAATAATAATACCTCTACAAGTTAGGGCAATTTTGCTTATTCGTTTGTTTAAATTTTTTTAGTTTAGTCGGACAAAAAATGTAGCTTTTATAGCATGCTTTTTGATTTCCGGGTTTTACTTAAATATTTTCCGGGTTTTCCAATATTTCCGGGGAATAAACTTCTCGTCCCCCATTGGGTGCATCTCAAGTATTGAACAGAATTGAGGGCAGCAAGAAAAGATACCAAATTCATTTGTGATTGCTGCAGAGACTGATGAAGTTCGTTAAATAAATCATATAAAACTAAATTCTTATGAAACAAGATGAATAAAATTGCAAATGGATACAAGTTGTCTTTTATTTGTTGCATATACACTACAGTGATAAGGTGTTTCCCATGAAAAATCTAGTTTCTAAAAATAGCTCGAGAACATATGACAGAATTCCCTGAAAACCAAAAGTAGGTCACCCTTTTCATCACAATGTGAACACGAGTTTGTGTATTATTTGGGAATTTTTTTTTGCATTTCTTGGCAGAAATATAATCAAAGAATCTGATAATTAACTGCAAAAGGTAAGTTATCATTTCCATGGCTATTTCTACGCTGTTTTCTTCTTAATGTGTCGAGGACTAATGACCCCAGGATATATTTTCATTTTTTATTGAAAAAGCGACCCGTTGTTTTTTATGTGCGTGGAAACCAATGTCTCTGGGATATAAAAAAGAACTACTTTTTAAAAAGACAGTCGGTGCAATTTTTAGTAGGATTGAGTTCTCTCGGATCGCAGTACTAACGATTCGGACATGTATAATACACAAGTAAAGACTTACCTTCAATTTGTTTCTTTGTTATCATTTACTGTCATCCTTCTGTTAAAAATTGATCACAGTCTTTCTTTGATTCATCGTTGCAATATAGTTAAAACAAATACATTGTGGGCCATGTTTAACCTACTTACAACTGGTATCGCGGCTTTTACATTGAGGCCCTGCATAGTGGTAATAAAATGTTTAAACACAATATAAAATTTCAGAGAATTTACTACAACATTTCAGTTTGTTACTAACAATTTTTATCATTATTTAGAAACCTTTAAACAAATAGATGAACTGTTGAATACAGACTGCAGTCTTAAACTACACTGGAAGACATTATTTACTCATTCTTCATGCAAAGGACAGTGTGGACAGCTGAATGTACTCCCCCTTCTCAATACTGTAACATCACAACAATACTTGAGATGTGTCCAGTGGCTACAGAAGTCGCATTTGCCCCATTTTACAAAAGTGACAAAGTGACACCCCCTTAGTTACACAGGTTGCCAATCATTGCACACACAACAGAGGTCATCCTCATCTACCTGTACTGACTGATCACTGTCACAAGTGACACGTCTATAGGATTACCACCACCTTTACCAGAGGTGCCTGTTAATGGAGAAGAACCTGAAATTTTACTTTTTTTAATGTAGGTTTTTTCTCAGTGACTTTTTTTGGTGGGATTTCAGACTTACTTGTACTACATTTCTGTTTCTTGTTTGCAGACAATTGCAAAATATCTTGGTTTGATTTTTTCATTAGACTACCAGCTAAAAATGGTGGCACAAACTTGCGCTTTGGTTTACTAACAACAGATGTTACTTTTCTCTCTTGGAAAAACTTTTGAAATTGATACTCACCCTCACCACAGGATTTGTTTTCAGGCAGACACTCTTTCGACTCATTTATGTTGGAAACATTCTTGGTTCCAGCTGAGTTTGACCCATTTGATAAATCTGAAGAATCAAAACCGTAAAGAATAGTTTCTTTTAAACAAGATTCAATTTGACCTGGTGTAATTGCTGAATCAGACTGGTATAAAACAGCTGGTGCCACTTTAGAAGGGCTTATAGCTTGTTTGTTAAATGGGTATACCCCAGTCTTACTAAAAGCAGACTTCAAATTTTCTGGTCTAAGTGCCTTGATGTACGGACGTGCTGTAAGTTCAGCAACATTATATCTGGTTACTGAAATACAAGGATTTTGTTTCATACATACATGACACTCATTCTTGTACATACTCTTAAAAGGACCAAAGACACCGAAATCCAATGGTTGTGTCAAGTGACTTGAATGAGGGGGCAACACAAACAATATAACATTTTTCTTCTTTGCCCACTCAGTACATTTTTGTAAGTGTGAGTCCAATATGAGACTTATGACCGTCATAGTGTATTAGAGTTTTAGCACCGTCCTTATCTTCTGACAAAGGTACATATTTTGAAAAGTGTTTTGTCATATAATTCGCAAAACACTTGAGTTGGACCAACCAGACTTTGTCATCTCTCTATCTGAACCAGGTAGGGCTCCATTCATCAGATCACTATTCCAACGTTTTCCTGGGAAAATAAAGTACGGAGGAACATTGTTTCCAATTGCATTACCACATGCATTACCACATGCAATGATAGTCACATTGGCAGACCTTGGTGATGTTACAGATTGAGCAACAGATTCCTTGTTGCAAACTATTTTAGCTGGAGAGTGTTCTGTGCTAACACCAGTTTCATCAATATTGTTGATGCGTTCAGGGTGACCATGTAAGTGATGAATGGTAAGTATAGTACCAAGTTCTTTGTAGTATGTATTTAAGTTTTCCTGAGATGTTGATTTTGCCCTTGCAAGGGATAGCTTCTGTGGCATAACTCTTTTAAGGTTATGCCATCTACCAAGGAGGTCATAAAAACGAACCACTTGTTACTGAGGGTGGTCCCTGATTTGACAGTCTTACCGATTGACAAAGCAATATCCCTACTCATGTACTGTATTTCAGACTTATTTTACCCGTAACCAATGTCAGCCATGTAAATAATAGATCCGCAAGTTGCTGTTCTTCACAGTGACTGAAGAGATGTGTGAATCCTTGTTTGGCATCGACACTAACATTACCCCGTGTGCGATCCCGAAGAGTAGATTCAGGTACTTTGTATTGTCTCGCAGCTTCATAAAAGCATACTGCAAGTTTTCCCTGTCATATTGCAGGCGCTGAACTTTGACCCTTGGCTCCTATGAAAAAGCAGTACACTCTAGTACATTTTTCTTTACTTTGAATTTAAGAGTGTGTTCAATTATTAAAGATGTCAATTACAAAAGACTGCAACATTTCCTTAACATAAACCGGGTCCTAATACCTGAGACATAATTAAACCTACTTTTGTATAATTTTTCATAATTTGCAATAAAACACATGCTGGGCCTCAAGATTATGTTCTATTGTAAATAACTTGTTATTTTTTATCAAAAATGGTGAAAAAAACGATGTTCTACAATTTAACAAAAACTCAATGTCGGGGCCTCTTAATTTTTTGCTTAAAATAATCATGTTCTGGACACGCCTACTAATGTCATCACGTGATCAAAACAATTTCATTCATGAAAATAATGTCAGCAGACGAACCGGAAGTATTTTAAGTGGCTGTCAAATCAGATTTATTTAAATAGCAGGACTATTTTTAAGGGAAGGGGTGGTGAGCACCGACATGTTTTGAGGATTTCAGGTGATTACAGGAAATGTAATATTTTCTTACCATTTAGGGCTAAAGACAAAAGTTTTATAGCGGAGCGTAAACTCAGATGGCTTGTTTACATATAGGTGTCGCCAAGATGTCCGCTAGGTGGCGTCCGGCAAAAATTTCCGAGAGAGGGAGATACGAGAGAACCCTCGATATGAGCGGAAACTACCTAACGGTAACGATCCCACGTGACTTTAACGACAGAAATGTCAACATCCGATTCAAGTAGCATTTTTCATATCTTTCTTAATCCTGCACTGATTTTAACTAAGACCAAATAAAGACGAGAGCCTGGCTATAAGAAACATTTAACAACTGGCTATCTGTATAAGTAGAATAGATTCGTACTTTTGACAAAAAGTGCAACCGAGCATTTTTCAAGAAGAAAATTGACGTGCTATGTGTTGGACCCCGATGTATAGATTTGCTTATAAATTTCCTGAAATTGTGTTCCACCACACGGTACAATGAGCGGAGAACGTATTTTACCTAATGGAACAGCTGACAACATTTTGTTAAGAAAAGTCGCGTGTTTCACTAGAATATTTTTTAAATCATAAAATAGTATGTGTGGATCACGAAAATAATATGCTGTGCGTGGGACACAAAATATGAACCACGTTTCTTTTCACGTCGAAAAGTTTTTAAAACTCAAAATGCAGACAATTGATAACTGCAATGAATTAGCATGTTAAATGTTAATTTTTAAAAGTCGAATGCGAATCGTGCGTCGTTGTAGTCGAAAGAAAAAGGAATATTCAGGATATGAAGCAAATAAAAGGGTAGAACATGGTACAAAATGGAGGTGAATCAGAAAATTATTCACTCTTTATTTAGTCCCGTACCATATTTTAGCCATGTTGTACTTTAACTTATTCATCGTATGACACCATAGAAAAGAAGGGCCGTCAACTGTTCCTGTATATCTCCAGTAGTCGATAAACCTTCAAAAGAACAAATTGAATACACACCAGAGGAGAAAACCTCCTATCGAAATAATTATTTTTCAATCACCGCGCTTTTACTATTTATATTTATTTGGTCAAAAAATAAGTAAAACTCCATTTTATACAGTTAACACCATCAAAAAGTACTCCCTTAGCCATTGTGTCCATGCATTACGGTATGAGATGAATGACAAACGCGCAGAGAAGCCCAACTACATGACTAGGCAAACAAAAAAACTTCATTAAAATATACTGTATAACATTTTATTTTGTTTATTTCTTCTATATACTAGCATTCTTCACTAAGCAAATAACGCATTTGTGTGTAAGTCATATCAGCTCTGGTCTTGTTAGTTTTTACCCAAAGCCAGATTATTTACCGAAGTGAACTAGATCTAATTTGCCGGAAAAAAAAACGTTTAATATAAAACACGATTATTCATCATTTTTATCATTAAAATATTCTTTGTCTTTGTAGCTCATGTAAATTACTGCACTGTTAACCAGTGGGATTTAGTACGATGTCAGTAACTTCAACGAACGTAAACGAATGTATTCACTAGTAGCCATGGTTTCCTGTCTGCACCGATCGCCTTTGAGTTTTCACTTATGCAAATAGTTACGGACAAAACGTTTACATGTACTCATATGTATCAGTTTCGTATTGCGCTGATATTTATTTCATAAGGTTCAGCTTACTGTCAGTTTACAGTTTGATGAAATCGACTGGGCATTGAAGGACATTTTGTTTTGTAAATTTAAGTCTTTTAATGCTCCTGGATCGTTTTTAAAATTTAGCAATGCATTTGTTATAAGATTGATTAAGAGAACATTTTCGGTCAACGAAAAGACATAAAAGCTTCTTCGTCGTATGCATTGAGTATCTACGTTCTAAAGCATAACTAAAACTACAGATTTCAAAATCGCCAAATTGCAGGAATTTCAAAATAATGACAAATTAACTTTATGTTAAATAACCGGTTATAAAATTTCTTCGGTAAACCCTTTGGTAACAAAGATGTATTAATATTTGTATCTCGCCAAGATCTCAATAAAGATTTAAACCATTTAGATTACCTTTCTATTTATTCCGTTATTTATAAGTAAATAATTCTAACACTATAGCAAATTTCTCCCATATAGGCAATGAAGGATTTGAGCGTGATATACCTACCAAGTGTATCACGCTAGGCGTCCGGAACTATTTTTAACTGCTGAAATTCCCTTCCGTGTAATTTTCACACAACATTTACGAGTGTGCATGCGCTAATACGCTTGGATTGGTATTCTTGTGAATGAATTCACGTGATATAAAAACAAATCGTAGTAAAATTTTCTACACTTCCGGTATCGCCAGCAATATCAGAAACAACACAAATAAGGGGAATAGTGTTTTATTTGAGGAGTAAAAAAGAACAGCCAAAAGTTCACGAAATGCAAGGAATGCACGGAAAACTACAAGTTTCAAGACAGCGACTTCATGAAAGCGCAGCAAATAGTACCCCATCGAACTTTTTTTGTTTAAATTAACGTGTTAGAATGGAAATAGATTTTATTTTTGAGTGATATACCGGTTATTATATCACTGTGTGTCGTGTAGATGCTTCGAAACTAATCAATCAGGCCTTCGGCCTTCGTGATTAGATTACTACGCATTTACACTTCCCACAGTGACATACTAACTGGTATATCACTCAAAAATGAAATCTATTTCTAAAGTAAATACCAGTCTGTTAAACGTCATGAAAAATTCCCCGAGCTATTTTTGCACATTTATCGCATAAGCGAGTTGTTTGTAATGACATGCGTGCCTTTCTTAAATACATTATCACTGTAAGTTATCTATTTCCGATGGAATTTCTTCAAATATTACACGAGTATCGTGTGGCAAACCAGTGTACTCGATGAAGAAGTACGCTGTCAAGTTATGCTACTGTTTTACACTGTCGAGAATCTAAGCGCACATTACACGTTTTTTTTTCATTCTGAAGGTTATAACGTTTTCGATAAAAGTTATCATAGGTAGTATTTTGCGTTCCTACGAAATTACGAAAAGCGTATATAAATGAATATATGCATTGTTATAAATGCATTGAGCTTCAGTAACAACCTCAGTATTTGATTTTTTGTCGATCTTTCACTAACTTACTTGTAACTTTTGTAGGAATCACTTTTGTAGTTGTAGGCGTTGGTTCCGACCCAGGTCTGGTTAGTAAGGTGTTTCCGTGGGCAAAACAACTGATGTCAAATCCTGTAGTAAATGATTGCCAGTAACGAACATGTCTGGACCTCTCGCTGATAAGCGATTAGTTCCATTACTGTAACAGAGGTGGGATGATAGCGGTTAATGTAAATTTGAATAGCTTCCTTTGTAGTGGAGCTTAAAGACAAGTAGTAGATTTCATTTTGTCAATCTACTGACCGCAAACATATTGAAGGTTGACATGTAACGGCCAACTGAGCAATGGAAATTCTTGTTTTTATCTGAGAAAATTTAAAGCGTTCGATATTGTAATTTGTATGTAGCAGAAATATATTAAACACACATTTGAACCCTATCGTGCATGTCAAGTATGAGACAAAAACACAAAACGGCCGACTAACGTATCTAATAAGATTTACAAGTACTTATGAAAGCATAGACGTGTATCAATAAAACAGCTTGCAGTAAGGAAGATTAATCTTATCACCTGTAAATGCAGTCTATGTTGCGATTGCTGTTTTATTGATATACGTCTGACTTCATGTCAGAATGATAGTTTATCTCATGAGCACGCGTTTAAGATCGAAATATTCGTCACGGTGGGTAACTGATTTGGCAGGGACAAGACAAAACAGTAACGAGAGATGTAGGATATTTCCATCAGAACCAAATGTATCATGGTACAATGTATAAACTTTTTCTTGCATACCGTATTTTATTTTAAAGTAAATTCCAAAATGATGATGCATTATCATAAACAAACAAACGCTATTCAGACGTTGTGTTTGGGAAAAGTGACGTCACAGTGTTTATGACGTTATGTCACAAGTAATTCACGACAGTCGTCTGGCATAGGAGTGGTGCCAGACCGACTTTTCGGTATTGATAAGATCACCGATTCGATGTGCAAGACTGATATCTCACGATTACTGGTAGCAAACGGGTGTCACTTTATGTCAACTTCGACCGACAATTTTC